>CM051236.1:436545534-437109452 GCA_027917425.1 Gastrophryne carolinensis
CTCAGAGTGGCAAAACAAATGCTGAATTTAATGAGCACCAGTGATTGGCTGGTGGCCTGCGCATGCACCATGGGAGCGAAGGAAAGGGGAGTGTACCCACAATCTACTGAGATACACACAGTGGGTCATGGACGGATTCTGATACATATCCAGCCAAGTGCAAAAGAAGACGGGACAACTAGGAGTGGAAATATACATTCTAAAATAAGAATGGGGGAAAGGGAAAAGGAACTGAGAATATAAACAGCATCACTGGAGGTTACATCTTGTTTGCCTGATACATTTACAGAAGCGCTGAGCCGGGAGGAATTGCACAGCCACAGAGCAAACATGTTGTGTGTATACAAACGTATATGTTTCTCTACCAAGATATACAAGATACAAGAAGTCACAGGTACAGATAACAGAGCTTATAAATTAACTGATCAGATTCAAGAGGAGTAGTGCTTGCCTCATACTGGAATCTCTAGGGAGTTACCGACGGCACATGCGCGGGTTCTCATCCAATCAGTGCCATTTGGCAAGGAGCTCTGATTTTTCAATGGGTAGTGTGAGCTGGCGCATCCTCGGGCAGTGCGCACACGGGACAGGAGCATGCGGGCTGCTAGGGATGCAGCCACTCTCATCCCCCATTGAAGTCAATAAGAGCCCTTTGCCGAATTATATACACACGGCAAAGGGCTCTGATTGGACAAAAGCCTGTGCTTGCACCGTTGGACAGAGGAGAGGTGAGTTTTATTAGAACTGGGGGGGGGGGGGGGGGTGTTCACATACTGGGGCATCCTAATTCAAATCCTGGGTTTTGTTCCACTTTAAAAAAAGCCTAAACTTTCTCTTACTCTGTGTAAGGGAGGGTTCCAATCCACAGGGACTCTAAAATAACCTAGCTGGAAGGGAGGCGAATGATGCCATCACTGACCACACATACACCATGGATTTGAAGAACTGCAGGTGAACCAAGGGGGTTTTACACTTTACATCCCAGTTTGGGACTCCTCAGGGACAGGAGTCTAAACGCCAGTGCCAGCTTTGGTCCACTTACACCGACATACAGCTCAGGCAGAGAGGAAGGGGGGACGGTCACACTCCCAGTCCTCCTCTGGCTTATATATGTGTTCCTGCGTCAGCGACCGTGCACGTGCCATGGGTTCACCAGTGATGTATGTATGTATGTATGTATGTATGTATGTATATCACTGTCTCAGAGGCTTTCACACAGCAGGGCATCCTAAATCAGGATGGCCTGGGGGTAAAGAATCAGACAGCTATGCAGCCATTTAGATTCCATGGATGGCTTCAAAGGGTTTTGGTTCACAAAGTTTAAAAGAGTCCCGGGTTGGGCAATTACCTATCCCTAAGGCATGCTGACTTGGGATGGCCTGCTCTATGAAATCCGTAGGTTCACTTATTGATCACATCAGGACCCCAATGACTGTTATGCGCCACTGTGCCTACCTGATTGGCCGGCGCGGCACCACACAGCTGGAGGCAATGGCGGCCAGAGGCCCTCTGACCAATCCATTCACATTCCAAATAGATTTCTGGGTATCTCAGCAATGTATTCTGATTGTCTGGAACCCCCAGCATGCGCCATGGAGTGAGGTAAGAGATGCCCAGGAATTCACACACACACGGATGGTCAGCTGCCCACAGAAGCCCCCTCATCTGCTCTGTGCTCTGTAAGGCGCCACAGAACATGTCTGTGCTATATAAACACCAGAAGGTCAGGCCATGCCCCGTTGCACAAGCCTATGGAGGATGATAGATAACATACACCTAAGGGAACTAAAAGCCTGCAGCAATACATTGCCATCCAGCCAGCCTTCCGGCCATGAGGAGGGCACTGGCCACACACCGCCATGCTACATATAGGGCACAGAGTTATATAGGGCAGCGCTCCTGCCATGCTACAAGCGGGCACAGCGTTATATAGGGCAGCGCTCCCGCCATGCTACATATAGGGCACAGCGTTATATAGTGCAGCGCTCCCGCCATGCTACATATAGGGCACAGCGTTATATAGTGCAGCGCTCCCGCCATGCTACATATAGGGCACAGCGTTATATAGGGCAGCGCTCCCGCCATGCTACATATAGGGCACAGCGTTATATAGGGCAGCGCTCCCGCCATGCTACATATAGGGCACAGCGTTATATAGGGCAGCGCTCCTGCCATGCTACATATAGGGCACAGCGTTATATAGGGCAGTGCTCCCGCCATGCTACATATAGGGCACAGCGTTATATAGGGCAGTGCTCCCGCCATGCTACATATAAGACACAGCGTTATATAGGGCAGTGCTCCCGCCATGCTACATATAGGACACAGCATTATATAGGGCAGTGCTCCCGCCATGCTACATATAGGACACAGCGTTATATAGGGCAGTGCTCCCGCCATGCTACATATAAGACACAGCGTTATATAGGTCAGTGCTCCCGCCATGCTACATATAGGACACAGCATTATATAGGGCAGTGCTCCCGCCATGCTACATATAGGACACAGCGTTATATAGGACAGTGCTCCCGCCATGCTACATATAAGACACAGCGTTATATAGGGCAGTGCTCCCGCCATGCTACATATAGGACACAGCATTATATAGGGCAGTGCTCCCGCCACTCACCGTCTGTCTCCGCAGCTCAGCTCCGCACTCGCTTTGTTCGAATCCGGCGCCTCAGCCCTGGCTCTCTGGCTGCTCGCTGCCCATTGGCTGGCGGCACCTCCTCGCCGGAGCGTGTAACCATTGACGCGCCAGACCGGCAAAGCCATTGTGCTGGGGAAGGTGGGGATGGCGCTGGCAGCCGGCAGTGTGAGGGTTACAGGGAGGGGCGGCCAGGTTTGTGGGCGGGGCTTCATAGTGAGAACACAATGCAGCCAGGCGGAGGCCGCCCAGGGATTGGGAAGAGATCACACACAGGGATCCATTCACATCGGGTGTGTTACTGGGATAGAGGGAGGGTCTGTGCTCACTGACATTACAGCTTCTGCTCACAACACAGCGCACAACTCTGCTAACACTCACCTACAGTATCTGTGCCCGCATAAAACCTTATCCCCGGGCCAGCAGGAACCCCTATACCCGGGCCAACAGGAACCCTTATCCCCTGGGCCAACAGGAACCCTTATCCCCTGGCAGGCAGGAAACCTTATCCCCTGGCCAGCAGGAACCCTTATCCCCGGGCCAGCAGGAACCCTTATCCCCTGGCCAGCAGGAACCCTTATCCACGGGCCAGCAGGAACCCTTATCCCCGGGCCAGCAGGAACCCTTATTCCCGGGCCAGCAGGAACCCCTATACCCGGGCCAACAGGAACCCTTATCCCCGGGCCAACAGGAACCCCTATACCCGGGCCAACAGGAACCCTTATCCCCTGGAGAGCAGGAACCCTTATCCGCTGGCCAGCAGGAACCCTTATCCCCGGGCCAGCAGGAACCCTTATCCCCTGGCCAGCAGGAACCCTTATCCCCTGGGCTAACAGGAACCCTTATCCCCGGGCCAGCAGGAACCCTTATCCCCTGGCCAGCAGGAACCCTTATCCCCTGGGCTAACAAGAACCCTTATCCCCTGGCTAGCAGGAACCCTTATCCCCTGGGCCAGCAGGAACCCTTATCCCCTGGCCAGCAGGAACCCTTATCCCCTGGCCAGCAGGAACCCTTATCCCCTGGGCCAGCAGGAACCCTTATCCCCTGGCCAGCAGGAACCCTTATCCCCTGGCCAGCAGGAACCCTTATCCCCTGGCCAGCAGGAACCCTTATCCCCTGGCCAGCAGGAACCCTTATCCCCTGGCCAGCAGGAACCCTTATCCCCTGGCCAGCAGTAACCCTTATCCCCTGGCCAGCAGGAACCCTTATCCCCAGGCCAGCAGGAACCCCTATACCCGGGCCAACAGGAACCCTTATCCCCGGGCCAACAGGAACCCTTATCCCCGGGCCAACAGGAACCCTTATCCCCGGGCCAGCAGGAACCCTTATCCCCTGGCCAGCAGGAACCCTTATCCCCTGGGCCAACAGGAACCCTTATCCCCGGGCCAGCAGGGACCCTTATCCCCTGGCCAGCAGGAACCCTTAAACCCTGGGTCAGCAGGAACCCTTATCCCCTGGCCAGCAGGAACCCTTATCCCCTGGGCCAACAGGAACCCTTATCCCCTGGCCAGCAGGAACCCTTATCCCCTGGCCAGCAGGAACCCTTATCCCCGGGCCAGCAGGAACCCTTATCCCCGGGCCAGCAGGAACCCTTATCCCCTGGGCCAACAGGAACCCTTATCCCCTGGCCAGCAGGAACCCTTATCCCCTGGCCAGCAGGAACCCTTATCCCCGGGCCAGCAGGAACCCTTATCCCCTGGCCAGCAGGAACCCTTATCCCGGGTCAACAGGAGCCCTTATCCCCTGGCCAGCAGGAACCCTTATCCCCTGGCCAGCAGGAACCCTTATCCCCTGGGCCAACAGGAACCCTTATCCCGTGGCCAACAGGAACCCTTATCCCGGGCCAGCAGGAACCCTTATCCCCTGGCCAGCAGGAAACCTTATCCCCTGGCCAGCAGGAACCCTTATCCCCTGGCCAGCAGGAACCCTTATCCCCTGGCCAGCAGGAACCCTTATCCCCAGGCCAGCAGGAACCCCTATACCCGGGCCAACAGGAACCCTTATCCCCTGGCCAGCAGGAACCCTTATCCCCTGGCCAGCAGGAACCCTTATCCCCTGGCCAGCAGGAACCCTTATCCCCTGGCCAGCAGGAACCCTTATCCCCTGGGCCAACAGGAACCCTTATCCCCGGGCCAGCAGGGACCTTTATCCCCTGGCCAGCAGGAACCCTTATCCCCTGGGCCAGCAGGAACCCTTATCCCCGGGCCGGCAGGAACCCTTATCCCCTGGGCCAACAGGAACCCTTATCCCCGGGCCAGCAGGGACCCTTATCCCCTGGCCAGCAGGAACCCTTAAACCCTGGGTCAGCAGGAACCCTTATCCCCTGGGCCAACAGGAACCCTTATCCCCGGGCCAGCAGGGACCCTTATCCCCTGGCCAGCAGGAACCCTTAAACCCTGGGTCAGCAGGAACCCTTATCCCCTGGGCCAACAGGAACCCTTATCCCCGGGCCAGCAGGGACCTTTATCCCCTGGCCAGCAGGAACCCTTATCCCCCGGCCAGCAGAAACCCTTATCCCCTGGCTGGCAGGAACCCTTATCCCCTGGCCGGCAGGAACCCTTATCCCCGGGCCGGCAGGAACCCTTATCCCCTGGCCGGCAGGAACCCTTATCCCCGGGCCAACAGGAACCCTTATCCCCTGGCCAGCAGGAACCCTTATCCCCTGACCAGCAGGAACCCTTATCCCCTGACCAGCAGGAACCCTTATCCCCTGGCCAGCAGGAACCCTTATCCCCGGGCCAGCAGGAACCCTTATCCCCGGGCCGGCAGGAACCCTTATCTCCGGGCAGGCAGGAACCCTTATCCCCGGGCCGGCAGAAACCCTTATCCCCTGGCCGGCAGGAACCCTTATCCCCTGGCCAGCAGGAACCCTTATCCCCTGGCCAGCAGGAACCCTTATCCCCTGGCCAGCAGGAACCCTTATCCCCTGGCCAGCAGGAACCCTTATCCCCGGGCCAGCAGGAACCCTTATCCCCGGGCCGGCAGGAACCCTTATCTCCGGGCAGGCAGGAACCCTTATCCCCGGGCTGGCAGAAACCCTTATCCCCTGGCCAGCAGGAACCCTTATCCCCTGGCCAGCAGGAACCCTTATCCCCTGGCCAGCAGGAACCCTTATCCCCTGGCCAGCAGGAACCCTTATCCCCTGGCCAGCAGGAACCCTTATCCCCGGGCCAGCAGGAACCCTTATCCCCTGGCCAGCAGGAACCCTTATCCCTGGGCCAGCAGGAACCCTTATCCCCTGGCCAGCAGGAACCCTTATCCCCTGGCCAGCAGGAACCCTTATCCCCTGGCCAGCAGGAACCCTTATCCCCGGGCCAGCAGGAACCCTTATCCCCGGGCCAGCAGGGACCCTTATCCCCGGGCCAGCAGGAACCCTTATCCCCGGGCCAGCAGGAACCCTTATAACCTGGCCAGCAGGAACCCTTATCCCCGGGCCAGCAGGGACCCTTATAACCTGGCCAGCAGGAACCCTTATCCCCGGGCCAGCAGGAACCCTTATCCCCGGGCCAGCAGGAACCCTTATCCCCGGGCCAGCAGGAACCCTTATAACCTGGCCAGCAGGAACCCTTATAACCTGGCCAGCAGGAACCCTTATCCCCGGGCCAGCAGGAACCCTTATCCCCTGGCCAGCAGGAACCCTTATCCCCTGGGCCAACAGGAACCCTTATCCCCTGGCCAACAGGAACCCTTATCCCCTGGCCAGCAGGAACCCTTAGCCCCTGGCCAACAGGAACACTTATCCCCTGGCCAACAGGAACCCTTATCCCCTGGGCCAGCAGGAAGCCTTATCCCCTGGGCCAACAGGAAGCCTTATCCCCTGGCCAGCAGGAACCCTTATCCCCTGGCCAGCAGGAACCCTTATCCCCTGGGCCAACAGGAAGCCTTATCCCGTGGCCAGCAGGAACCCTTATAACCTGGCCAGCAGGAACCCTTATCCCGGGCCAACAGGAAGCCTTATCCCCTGGCCTGCAGGAACCCTTATCCCCGGGCCAGCAGGAACCCTTATCCCCTGGCCAGCAGGAACCCTTATCTCCGGGCAGGCAGGAACCCTTATCCCCGGGCCAGCAGAAACCCTTATCCCCTGGCCGGCAGGAACCCTTATCCCCTGGCCGGCAGGAACCCTTATCCCCTGGCCGGCAGGAACCCTTATCCCCTGGCCAGCAGGAACCCTTATCCCCGGGCCAACAGGAACCCTTATCCCCTGGCCATCAGGAACCCTTATCCCCTGACCAGCAGGAACCCTTATCCCCTGACCAGCAGGAACCCTTATCCCCTGGCCAGCAGGAACCCTTATCCCCGGGCCAGCAGGAACCCTTATCCCCGGGCCGGCAGGAACCCTTATCTCCGGGCAGGCAGGAACCCTTATCCCCGGGCCGGCAGAAACCCTTATCCCCTGGCCAGCAGGAACCCTTATCCCCTGGCCAGCAGGAACCCTTATTCCCTGGCCAGCAGGAACCCTTATCCCCTGGCCAGCAGGAACCCTTATCCCCTGGCCAGCAGGAACCCTTATCCCCGGGCCAGCAGGAACCCTTATCCCTGGGCCAGCAGGAACCCTTATCCCCTGGCCAGCAGGAACCCTTATCCCCTGGCCAGCAGGAACCCTTATCCCCTGGCCAGCAGGAACCCTTATCCCCGGGCCAGCAGGAACCCTTATCCCCGGGCCAGCAGGGACCCTTATCCCCGGGCCAGCAGGAACCCTTATCCCCGGGCCAGCAGGAACCCTTATAACCTGGCCAGCAGGAACCCTTATCCCCGGGCCAGCAGGGACCCTTATAACCTGGCCAGCAGGAACCCTTATCCCCGGGCCAGCAGGAACCCTTATCCCCGGGCCAGCAGGAACCCTTATCCCCGGGCCAGCAGGAACCCTTATAACCTGGCCAGCAGGAACCCTTATAACCTGGCCAGCAGGAACCCTTATCCCCGGGCCAGCAGGAACCCTTATCCCCGGGCCAGCAGGAACCCTTATCCCCTGGTCAGCAGGAATCCTTATCACCTGGCCAGCAGGAACCCTTATCCCCTGGGCCAGCAGGAACCCTTATCCCCTGGCCAGCAGTAACCCTTATCCCCTGGCCAGCAGGAACCCTTATCCCCAGGCCAGCAGGAACCCCTATACCCGGGCCAACAGGAACCCTTATCCCCGGGCCAACAGGAACCCTTATCCCCGGGCCAACAGGAACCCTTATCCCCTGGCCAGCAGGAACCCTTATCCCCTGGCCAGCAGGAACCCTTATCCCCTGGCCAACAGGAACCCTTATCCCGTGGCCAACAGGAACCCTTATCCCGGGCCAACAGGAACCCTTATCCCGTGGCCAACAGGAACCCTTATCCCGGGCCAACAGGAACCCTTATCCCGGGCCAACAGGAAGCCTTATCCCCTGGCCAACAGGAAGCCTTATCCCCTGGCCAGCAGGAAGCCTTATCCCCTGGCCAGCAGGAAGCCTTATCCCCTGGGCCAACAGGAACCCTTATCCCCTGGCCAGCAGGAACCCTTATCCCCTGGCCAGCAGGAACCCTTATCCCCTGGCCAGCAGGAACCCTTATCCCCTGGCCAGCAGGAACCCTTATCCCCTGGCCAGCAGGAACCCTTATCCCCTGGGCCAACAGGAACCCTTATCCCCGGGCCAGCAGGGACCCCTATACCCGGGCCAACAGGAACCCTTATCCCCTGGCCAGCAGGAACCCTTATCCCCTGGGCCAGCAGGAACCCTTATCCCCTGGCCAGCAGTAACCCTTATCCCCTGGCCAGCAGGAACCCCTATACCCGGGCCAACAGGAACCCTTATCCCCGGGCCAACAGGAACCCTTATCCCCTGGCCAGCAGGAACCCTTATCCCCTGGCCAGCAGGAACCCTTATCCCCTGGGCCAACAGGAACCCTTATCCCCGGGCCAGCAGGGACCTTTATCTCCTGGCCAGCAGGAACCCTTATCCCCTGGGCCAGCAGGAACCCTTATCCCCTGGCCAGCAGGAACCCTTATCCCCTGGGCCAACAGGAACCCTTATCCCCTGGCCAGCAGGAACACTTATCCCCTGGCCAGCAGGAACCCTTATCCCCGGGCCAGCAGAAACCCTTATCCCCTGGCCAGCAGGAACCCTTATCCCCTGGGCCAACAGGAACCCTTATCCCCTGGCCAGCAGGAACCCTTATCCCGGGCCAACAGGAACCCTTATCCCCTGGCCAGCAGGAACCCTTATCCCGGGCCAACAGGAACCCTTATCCCCTGGCCAGCAGGAACCCTTATCCCCTGGGCCAGCAGGAACCCTTATCCCCTGGACCAGCAGGAACCCTTATCCCCTGGGCCAACAGGAACCCTTATCCCCTGGCCAGCAGGAACCCTTATCCCGGGCCAACAGGAACCCTTATCCCCGGGCCAACAGGAACCCTTATCCCGGGCCAACAGGAACCCTTATCCCCTGGCCAGCAGGAACCCTTATCCCCTGGCCAGCAGGAACCCTGATCCCCTGGCCAGCAGGAACCCTGATCCCTGGGCCAGCAGGAACCCTTATCCCGTGGCCAACAGGAACCCTTATCCCCTGGCCAGCAGGAACCCTTATCCCCTGGGCCAGCAGGAACCCTTATCCCCTGGGCCAACAGGAACCCTTATCCCGTGGCCAACAGGAACCCTTATCCCGTGGCCAACAGGAACCCTTATCCCGTGGCCAGCAGGAACCCTTATCCCCTGGCCAGCAGGAACCCTTATCCCCTGGCCAGCAGGAACCCTTATCCCCTGGCCAGCAGGAACCCTTATCCCCTGGCCAGCAGGAACCCTTATCCCCTGGCCAGCAGGAACCCTTATCCCCTGGGCCAACAGGAACCCTTATCCCCTGGCCAACAGGAACCCTTATCCCCTGGCCAACAGGAACCCTTATCCCCTGGCCAGCAGGAACCCTTATCCCCTGGCCAGCAGGAACCCTTATCCCCTGGCCAACAGGAACCCTTATCCCCTGGGCCAGCAGGAAGCCTTATCCCCTGGGCCAACAGGAAGCCTTATCCCCTGGCCAACAGGAACCCTTATCCCCTGGGCCAGCAGGAAGCCGTATCCCCTGGGCCAACAGGAAGCCTTATCCCGTGGCCAGCAGGAACCCTTATCCCGTGGCCAGCAGGAACCCTTATCCCCTGGGCCAACAGGAAGCCTTATCCCCTGGCCTGCAGGAACCCTTATCCCTGGGCCAGCAGGAACCCTTATCTCCGGGCAGGCAGGAACCCTTATCCCTGGGCCAGCAGGAACCCTTATCTCCGGGCAGGCAGGAACCCTTCTCCCCTGGCCTGCAGGAACCCTTATCCCCTGGCCAGCAGGAACCCTTATCTCCGGGCAGGCAGGAACCCTTATCCCCGGGCCAGCAGAAACCCTTATCCCCTGGCCGGCAGGAACCCTTATCCCCTGGCCGGCAGGAACCCTTATCCCCGGGCCGGCAGGAACCCTTATCCCCGGGCCGGCAGGAACCCATATCCCCGGGCCAACAGGAACCCTTATCCCCTGGCCAGCAGGAACCCTTATCCCCGGGCCAACAGGAACCCTTATCCCCTGGCCAGCAGGAACCCTTATCCCCTGACCAGCAGGAACCCTTATCCCCTGGCCAGCAGGAACCCTTATCCCCGGGCCGGCAGGAACCCTTATCCCCTGGCCGGCAGGAACCCTTATCCCCGGGCCGGCAGGAACCCTTATCTCCGGGCAGGCAGGAACCCTTATCCCCGGGCCGGCAGAAACCCTTATCACCTGGCCGGCAGGAACCCTTATCCCCTGGCCAGCAGGAACCCTTATCCCCTGGCCAGCAGGAACCCTTATCCCCTGGCCAGCAGGAACCCTTATCCCCTGGCCAGCAGGAACCCTTATCCCCTGGCCAGCAGGAACCCTTATCCCCTGGCCAGCAGGAACCCTTATCCCCTGGCCAGCAGGAACCCTTATCCCCTGGCCAGCAGGAACCCTTATCCCCTGGCCAGCAGGAACCCTTATCCCCTGGCCAGCAGGAACCCTTATCCCCTGGCCAGCAGGAACCCTTATCCCCTGGCCAGCAGGAACCCTTATCCCCTGGCCAGCAGGAACCCTTATCCCCTGGCCAGCAGGAACCCTTATCCCCTGGCCAGCAGGAACCCTTATCCCCTGGCCAGCAGGAACTCTTATCCCCTGGCCAGCAGGAACCCTTATCCCTGGGCCAGCAGGAACCCTTATCCCTGGGCCAGCAGGAACCCTTATCCCCTGGCCAGCAGGAACCCTTATCCCCGGGCCAGCAGGAACCCTTATCCCCTGGCCAGCAGGAACCCTTATCCCCTGGCCAGCAGGAACCCTTATCCCCGGGCCAGCAGGAACCCTTATCCCCGGGCCAGCAGGAACCCTTATCCCCGGGCCAGCAGGAACCCTTATCCCCGGGCCAGCAGGAACCCTTATCCCCGGGCCAGCAGGAACCCTTATAACCTGGCCAGCAGGAACCCTTATCCCCGGGCCAGCAGGGACCCTTATAACCTGGCCAGCAGGAACCCTTATCCCCGGGCCAGCAGGAACCCTTATCCCCGGGCCAGCAGGAACCCTTATAACCTGGCCAGCAGGAACCCTTATAACCTGGCCAGCAGGAACCCTTATAACCTGGCCAGCAGGAACCCTTATAACCTGGCCAGCAGGAACCCTTATAACCTGGCCAGCAGGAACCCTTATCCCCTGGTCAGCAGGAATCCTTATCACCTGGCCAGCAGGAATCCTTATCACCTGGCCAGCAGGAATCCTTTTCCCCTGGCCAGCAGGGACCCTTATCCCTGGGCCAACAGGGACCCTTATCCCTGGGCCAACAGGGACCCTTATCCCCGGGCCAGCAGGGACCTTTATAACCTGGCCAGCAGGGACCCTTATCCCCGGGCCAGCAGGGACCCTTATAACCTGGCCAGCAGGGACCCTTATCCCCGGGCCAGCAGGAACCCTTATCCCCAGGCCGGCAGGAACCCCTATCCGGCCCGGGCCAGCAGGAACCCCTATCCGGCCCGGGCCGGCCTTTGGGGTGTGTGATGGTGCTTGACTGGTGGACTTGGAAGGGCACCGCCACAGCTGGTGCCCACAAGTCCTCACAGCGCACCAGCAATGACCGAGGTGGCAGTGCATCCACAGGGCATCCAGATCTGGGACGTCCCTCAGTGATGTAATGCAACTCTTCACCACAAAGGGGCCCAATGAGACCATGCTGCCCAAGGGCCCACATGAACCTGGAGCCAGCCCTGCGTCCACTAGTGGTTTATGGGAAATTAGAGATTCAGTAAAAATGCAAACTACCCACAATGAAACCACCAGGCATAGAGGCCATTACCCATAGAGGCGGGAACCCTTATCCCCCATGCCAGCAGGCAGGGCCGGCTCCAGTTTATGTGGGCCCTTGGGCAGCATGGTTTCCTTTGTGGTGTCAAGTCGAGTCACATCATCGAGGGATGTCCCAAGTCTGAGTGCCCCCTAAGGATCACTCTAGTTTTGGTCTATATTGAAGCACACCAAACCCCTTTAAACCTTTTGGATGCCCCTGCGTGTGACCCCCCCCCTTTGTTCATTACTTACCCGGAACTGGTGAATGGACTGTGGGATCGCCAGTTTGAGTTAAAGGACAAACCAGAGGGGTTTCTTTCACAAACAGGGGCATCCCAAATTGAGATGCCCCTGTAAAGCGGACCATAACCTAGGGGTGGAATTGCTTGCATATGGGGTATGCCAGCAATCCCAGTGGGTTTCACACAGTAGTAAGGTATCACAGATTGCGATGCTCCGGCAGGAACCCTTATCCCCTGGCCTGCAGGAACCCTTATCTCCGGGCAGGCAGGAACCCTTATCCCCGGGCCAGCAGAAACCCTTATCCCCTGGCCGGCAGGAACCCTTATCCCCTGGCCGGCAGGAACCCTTATCCCCGGGCCGGCAGGAACCCTTATCCCCGGGCCGGCAGGAACCCATATCCCCGGGCCAACAGGAACCCTTATCCCCTGTCCAGCAGGAACCCTTATCCCCGGGCCAACAGGAACCCTTATCCCCTGACCAGCAGGAACCCTTATCCCCTGGCCAGCAGGAACCCTTATCCCCGGGCCGGCAGGAACCCTTATCCCCTGGCCGGCAGGAACCCTTATCCCCGGGCCGGCAGGAACCCTTATCTCCGGGCAGGCAGGAACCCTTATCCCCGGGCCGGCAGAAACCCTTATCCCCTGGCCGGCAGGAACCCTTATCCCCGGGCCAGCAGGAACCCTTATCCCCGGGCCAGCAGGAACCCTTATCCCCGGGCCAGCAGGAACCCTTATCCCCGGGCCAGCAGGAACCCTTATTCCCGGGCCAGCAGGAACCCTTATCCCCGGGCCAGCAGGAACCCTTATCCCCTGGCCAGCAGGAACCCTTATCCCCAGGCCAGCAGGAACCCTTATCCCCGGGCCAGCAGGAACCCTTATCCCCGGGCCAGCAGGAACCCTTATCCCCGGGCCAGCAGGAACCCTTATCCCCGGGCCAGCAGGAACCCTTATCCCCGGGCCAGCAGGAACCCTTATAACCTGGCCAGCAGGAACCCTTATCCCCGGGCCAGCAGGGACCCTTATAACCTGGCCAGCAGGAACCCTTATAACCTGGCCAGCAGGAACCCTTATAACCTGGCCAGCAGGAACCCTTATAACCTGGCCAGCAGGAACCCTTATCCCCTGGTCAGCAGGAATCCTTATCACCTGGCCAGCAGGAATCCTTATCACCTGGCCAGCAGGAATCCTTATCACCTGGCCAGCAGGAATCCTTTTCCCCTGGCCAGCAGGGACCCTTATCCCTGGGCCAACAGGGACCCTTATAACCTGGCCAGCAGGGACCCTTATAACCTGGCCAGCAGGGACCCTTATAACCTAGCCAGCAGGGACCCTTATAACCTAGCCAGCAGGGACCCTTATAACCTGGCCAGCAGGGACCCTTATCCCCGGGCCAGCAGGAACCCCTATCCGGCCCGGGCCAGCAGGAACCCCTATCCGGCCCGGGCCGGCCTTTGGGGTGTGTGATGGTGCTTGACTGGTGGACTTGGAAGGGCACCGCCACAGCTGGTGCCCACAAGTCCTCACAGCGCACCAGCAATGACCGAGGTGGCAGTGCATCCACAGGGCATCCAGATCTGGGACGTCCCTCAGTGATGTAATGCAACTCTTCACCACAAAGGGGCCCAATGAGACCATGCTGCCCAAGGGCCCACATGAACCTGGAGCCGGCCCTGCGTCCACTAGTGGTTTATGGGAAATTAGAGATTCAGTAAAAATGCAAACTACCCACAATGAAACCACCAGGCATAGAGGCCATTACCCATAGAGGCGGGAACCCTTATCCCCCATGCCAGCAGGCAGGGCCGGCTCCAGTTTATGTGGGCCCTTGGGCAGCATGGTTTCCTTTGTGGTGTCAAGTCGAGTCACATCATCGAGGGATGTCCCAAGTCTGAGTGCCCCCTAAGGATCACTCTAGTTTTGGTCTATATTGAAGCACACCAAACCCCTTTAAACCTTTTGGATGCCCCTGCGTGTGACCCCCCCCCTTTGTTCATTACTTACCCGGAACTGGTGAATGGACTGTGGGATCGCCAGTTTGAGTTAAAGGACAAACCAGAGGGGTTTCTTTCACAAACAGGGGCATCCCAAATTGAGATGCCCCTGTAAAGCGGACCATAACCTAGGGGTGGAATTGCTTGCATATGGGGTATGCCAGCAATCCCAGTGGGTTTCACACAGTAGTAAGGTATCACAGATTGCGATGCTCCGGCAGGAACCCTTATCCCCTGGCCTGCAGGAACCCTTATCTCCGGGCAGGCAGGAACCCTTATCCCCGGGCCAGCAGAAACCCTTATCCCCTGGCCGGCAGGAACCCTTATCCCCTGGCCAGCAGGAACCCTTATCCCCTGGGCCAGCAGGAACCCTTATCCCCTGGCCAGCAGTAACCCTTATCCCCTGGCCAGCAGGAACCCCTATACCCGGGCCAACAGGAACCCTTATCCCCGGGCCAACAGGAACCCTTATCCCCTGGCCAGCAGGAACCCTTATCCCCTGGCCAGCAGGAACCCTTATCCCCTGGGCCAACAGGAACCCTTATCCCCGGGCCAGCAGGGACCTTTATCTCCTGGCCAGCAGGAACCCTTATCCCCTGGGCCAGCAGGAACCCTTATCCCCTGGCCAGCAGGAACCCTTATCCCCTGGGCCAACAGGAACCCTTATCCCCTGGCCAGCAGGAACCCTTATCCCCTGGCCAGCAGGAACCCTTATCCCCGGGCCAGCAGAAACCCTTATCCCCTGGCCAGCAGGAACCCTTATCCCCTGGGCCAACAGGAACCCTTATCCCCTGGCCAGCAGGAACCCTTATCCCGGGCCAACAGGAACCCTTATCCCCTGGCCAGCAGGAACCCTTATCCCGGGCCAACAGGAACCCTTATCCCCTGGCCAGCAGGAACCCTTATCCCCTGGGCCAGCAGGAACCCTTATCCCCTGGGCCAGCAGGAACCCTTATCCCCTGGGCCAACAGGAACCCTTATCCCCTGGCCAGCAGGAACCCTTATCCCGGGCCAACAGGAACCCTTATCCCCTGGCCAGCAGGAACCCTTATCCCGGGCCAACAGGAACCCTTATCCCCTGGCCAGCAGGAACCCTTATCCCCTGGCCAGCAGGAACCCTGATCCCCTGGCCAGCAGGAACCCTGATCCCTGGGCCAGCAGGAACCCTTATCCCCTGGCCAGCAGGAACCCTTATCCCCTGGCCAGCAGGAACCCTTATCCCCTGGGCCAGCAGGAACCCTTATCCCCTGGGCCAACAGGAACCCTTATCCCGTGGCCAACAGGAACCCTTATCCCGTGGCCAACAGGAACCCTTATCCCCTGGCCAGCAGGAACCCTTATCCCCTGGCCAGCAGGAACCCTTATCCCCTGGCCAGCAGGAACCCTTATCCCCTGGCCAGCAGGAACCCTTATCCCCTGGCCAGCAGGAACCCTTATCCCCTGGGCCAACAGGAACCCTTATCCCCTGGCCAACAGGAACCCTTATCCCCTGGCCAGCAGGAACCCTTATCCCCTGGCCAGCAGGAACCCTTATCCCCTGGCCAACAGGAACCCTTATCCCCTGGGCCAGCAGGAAGCCTTATCCCCTGGGCCAACAGGAAGCCTTATCCCCTGGCCAACAGGAACCCTTATCCCCTGGGCCAGCAGGAAGCCGTATCCCCTGGGCCAACAGGAAGCCTTATCCCGTGGCCAGCAGGAACCCTTATCCCGTGGCCAGCAGGAACCCTTATCCCCTGGGCCAACAGGAAGCCTTATCCCCTGGCCTGCAGGAACCCTTATCCCTGGGCCAGCAGGAACCCTTATCTCCGGGCAGGCAGGAACCCTTATCCCTGGGCCAGCAGGAACCCTTATCTCCGGGCAGGCAGGAACCCTTATCCCCTGGCCTGCAGGAACCCTTATCCCCTGGCCAGCAGGAACCCTTATCTCCGGGCAGGCAGGAACCCTTATCCCCGGGCCAGCAGAAACCCTTATCCCCTGGCCGGCAGGAACCCTTATCCCCTGGCCGGCAGAAACCCTTATCCCCGGGCCGGCAGGAACCCTTATCCCCGGGCCGGCAGGAACCCTTATCCCCGGGCCGGCAGGAACCCATATCCCCGGGCCAACAGGAACCCTTATCCCCTGGCCAGCAGGAACCCTTATCCCCGGGCCAACAGGAACCCTTATCCCCTGGCCAGCAGGAACCCTTATCCCCTGACCAGCAGGAACCCTTATCCCCTGGCCAGCAGGAACCCTTATCCCCGGGCCGGCAGGAACCCTTATCCCCTGGCCGGCAGGAACCCTTATCCCCGGGCCGGCAGGAACCCTTATCTCCGGGCAGGCAGGAACCCTTATCCCCGGGCCGGCAGAAACCCTTATCACCTGGCCAGCAGGAACCCTTATCCCCTGGCCAGCAGGAACCCTTATCCCCTGGCCAGCAGGAACCCTTATCCCCTGGCCAGCAGGAACCCTTATCCCCTGGCCAGCAGGAACCCTTATCCCCTGGCCAGCAGGAACCCTTATCCCCTGGCCAGCAGGAACCCTTATCCCCTGGCCAGCAGGAACCCTTATCCCCTGGCCAGCAGGAACCCTTATCCCCTGGCCAGCAGGAACCCTTATCCCCTGGCCAGCAGGAACCCTTATCCCCTGGCCAGCAGGAACCCTTATCCCCTGGCCAGCAGGAACCCTTATCCCCTGGCCAGCAGGAACTCTTATCCCCTGGCCAGCAGGAACCCTTATCCCTGGGCCAGCAGGAACCCTTATCCCTGGGCCAGCAGGAACCCTTATCCCCTGGCCAGCAGGAACCCTTATCCCCGGGCCAGCAGGAACCCTTATCCCCTGGCCAGCAGGAACCCTTATCCCCTGGCCAGCAGGAACCCTTATCCCCGGGCCAGCAGGAACCCTTATCCCCGGGCCAGCAGGAACCCTTATCCCCGGGCCAGCAGGAACCCTTATCCCCGGGCCAGCAGGAACCCTTATCCCCGGGCCAGCAGGAACCCTTATAACCTGGCCAGCAGGAACCCTTATCCCCGGGCCAGCAGGGACCCTTATAACCTGACCAGCAGGAACCCTTATCCCCGGGCCAGCAGGAACCCTTATCCCCGGGCCAGCAGGAACCCTTATAACCTGGCCAGCAGGAACCCTTATAACCTGGCCAGCAGGAACCCTTATAACCTGGCCAGCAGGAACCCTTATAACCTGGCCAGCAGGAACCCTTATCCCCTGGTCAGCAGGAATCCTTATCACCTGGCCAGCAGGAATCCTTATCACCTGGCCAGCAGGAATCCTTTTCCCCTGGCCAGCAGGGACCCTTATCCCTGGGCCAACAGGGACCCTTATCCCTGGGCCAACAGGGACCCTTATCCCCGGGCCAGCAGGGACCTTTATAACCTGGCCAGCAGGGACCCTTATCCCCGGGCCAGCAGGGACCCTTATAACCTGGCCAGCAGGGACCCTTATCCCCGGGCCAGCAGGAACCCTTATCCCCGGGCCAGCAGGAACCCTTATCCCCGGGCCAGCAGGAACCCTTATCCCCGGGCCAGCAGGAACCCTTATTCCCGGGCCAGCAGGAACCCTTATCCCCGGGCCAGCAGGAACCCTTATCCCCTGGCCAGCAGGAACCCTTATCCCCGGGCCAGCAGGAACCCTTATCCCCGGGCCAGCAGGAACCCTTATCCCCGGGCCAGCAGGAACCCTTATCCCCGGGCCAGCAGGAACCCTTATCCCCGGGCCAGCAGGAACCCTTATCCCCGGGCCAGCAGGAACCCTTATAACCTGGCCAGCAGGAACCCTTATCCCCGGGCCAGCAGGGACCCTTATAACCTGGCCAGCAGGAACCCTTATAACCTGGCCAGCAGGAACCCTTATAACCTGGCCAGCAGGAACCCTTATAACCTGGCCAGCAGGAACCCTTATCCCCTGGTCAGCAGGAATCCTTATCACCTGGCCAGCAGGAATCCTTATCACCTGGCCAGCAGGAATCCTTATCACCTGGCCAGCAGGAATCCTTTTCCCCTGGCCAGCAGGGACCCTTATCCCTGGGCCAACAGGGACCCTTATAACCTGGCCAGCAGGGACCCTTATAACCTGGCCAGCAGGGACCCTTATAACCTAGCCAGCAGGGACCCTTATAACCTAGCCAGCAGGGACCCTTATAACCTGGCCAGCAGGGACCCTTATCCCCGGGCCAGCAGGAACCCCTATCCGGCCCGGGCCAGCAGGAACCCCTATCCGGCCCGGGCCGGCCTTTGGGGTGTGTGATGGTGCTTGACTGGTGGACTTGGAAGGGCACCGCCACAGCTGGTGCCCACAAGTCCTCACAGCGCACCAGCAATGACCGAGGTGGCAGTGCATCCACAGGGCATCCAGATCTGGGACGTCCCTCAGTGATGTAATGCAACTCTTCACCACAAAGGGGCCCAATGAGACCATGCTGCCCAAGGGCCCACATGAACCTGGAGCCGGCCCTGCGTCCACTAGTGGTTTATGGGAAATTAGAGATTCAGTAAAAATGCAAACTACCCACAATGAAACCACCAGGCATAGAGGCCATTACCCATAGAGGCGGGAACCCTTATCCCCCATGCCAGCAGGCAGGGCCGGCTCCAGTTTATGTGGGCCCTTGGGCAGCATGGTTTCCTTTGTGGTGTCAAGTCGAGTCACATCATCGAGGGATGTCCCAAGTCTGAGTGCCCCCTAAGGATCACTCTAGTTTTGGTCTATATTGAAGCACACCAAACCCCTTTAAACCTTTTGGATGCCCCTGCGTGTGACCCCCCCCCTTTGTTCATTACTTACCCGGAACTGGTGAATGGACTGTGGGATCGCCAGTTTGAGTTAAAGGACAAACCAGAGGGGTTTCTTTCACAAACAGGGGCATCCCAAATTGAGATGCCCCTGTAAAGCGGACCATAACCTAGGGGTGGAATTGCTTGCATATGGGGTATGCCAGCAATCCCAGTGGGTTTCACACAGTAGTAAGGTATCACAGATTGCGATGCTCCGGCAGGAACCCTTATCCCCTGGCCTGCAGGAACCCTTATCTCCGGGCAGGCAGGAACCCTTATCCCCGGGCCAGCAGAAACCCTTATCCCCTGGCCGGCAGGAACCCTTATCCCCTGGCCAGCAGGAACCCTTATCCCCTGGGCCAGCAGGAACCCTTATCCCCTGGCCAGCAGTAACCCTTATCCCCTGGCCAGCAGGAACCCCTATACCCGGGCCAACAGGAACCCTTATCCCCGGGCCAACAGGAACCCTTATCCCCTGGCCAGCAGGAACCCTTATCCCCTGGCCAGCAGGAACCCTTATCCCCTGGGCCAACAGGAACCCTTATCCCCGGGCCAGCAGGGACCTTTATCTCCTGGGCCAACAGGAACCCTTATCCCCTGGCCAGCAGGAACCCTTATCCCCTGGCCAGCAGGAACCCTTATCCCCGGGCCAGCAGAAACCCTTATCCCCTGGCCAACAGGAACCCTTATCCCCGGGCCGGCAGGAACCCTTATCCCCTGGGCCAGCAGGAACCCTTATCCCCTGGCCAGCAGGAACCCTTATCCCCTGGGCCAACAGGAACCCTTATCCCCTGGCCAGCAGGAACCCTTATCCCCTGGCCAGCAGGAACCCTTATCCCCGGGCCAGCAGAAACCCTTATCCCCTGGCCAGCAGGAACCCTTATCCCCTGGGCCAACAGGAACCCTTATCCCCTGGCCAGCAGGAACCCTTATCCCGGGCCAACAGGAACCCTTATCCCCTGGCCAGCAGGAACCCTTATCCCGGGCCAACAGGAACCCTTATCCCCTGGCCAGCAGGAACCCTTATCCCCTGGGCCAGCAGGAACCCTTATCCCCTGGGCCAGCAGGAACCCTTATCCCCTGGGCCAACAGGAACCCTTATCCCCTGGCCAGCAGGAACCCTTATCCCGGGCCAACAGGAACCCTTATCCCCTGGCCAGCAGGAACCCTTATCCCGGGCCAACAGGAACCCTTATCCCCTGGCCAGCAGGAACCCTTATCCCCTGGCCAGCAGGAACCCTGATCCCCTGGCCAGCAGGAACCCTGATCCCTGGGCCAGCAGGAACCCTTATCCCCTGGCCAGCAGGAACCCTTATCCCCTGGCCAGCAGGAACCCTTATCCCCTGGGCCAGAAGGAACCCTTATCCCCTGGGCCAACAGGAACCCTTATCCCGTGGCCAACAGGAACCCTTATCCCGTGGCCAACAGGAACCCTTATCCCCTGGCCAGCAGGAACCCTTATCCCCTGGCCAGCAGGAACCCTTATCCCCTGGCCAGCAGGAACCCTTATCCCCTGGCCAGCAGGAACCCTTATCCCCTGGCCAGCAGGAACCCTTATCCCCTGGCCAGCAGGAACCCTTATCCCCTGGGCCAACAGGAACCCTTATCCCCTGGCCAACAGGAACCCTTATCCCCTGGCCAACAGGAACCCTTATCCCCTGGCCAGCAGGAACCCTTATCCCCTGGCCAGCAGGAACCCTTATCCCCTGGCCAACAGGAACCCTTATCCCCTGGGCCAGCAGGAAGCCTTATCCCCTGGGCCAACAGGAAGCCTTATCCCCTGGCCAACAGGAACCCTTATCCCCTGGGCCAGCAGGAAGCCGTATCCCCTGGGCCAACAGGAAGCCTTATCCCGTGGCCAGCAGGAACCCTTATCCCGTGGCCAGCAGGAACCCTTATCCCCTGGGCCAACAGGAAGCCTTATCCCCTGGCCTGCAGGAACCCTTATCCCTGGGCCAGCAGGAACCCTTATCTCCGGGCAGGCAGGAACCCTTATCCCTGGGCCAGCAGGAACCCTTATCTCCGGGCAGGCAGGAACCCTTATCCCCTGGCCTGCAGGAACCCTTATCCCCTGGCCAGCAGGAACCCTTATCTCCGGGCAGGCAGGAACCCTTATCCCCGGGCCAGCAGAAACCCTTATCCCCTGGCCGGCAGGAACCCTTATCCCCTGGCCGGCAGGAACCCTTATCCCCGGGCCGGCAGGAACCCTTATCCCCGGGCCGGCAGGAACCCTTATCCCCGGGCCGGCAGGAACCCATATCCCCGGGCCAACAGGAACCCTTATCCCCTGGCCAGCAGGAACCCTTATCCCCGGGCCAACAGGAACCCTTATCCCCTGGCCAGCAGGAACCCTTATCCCCTGACCAGCAGGAACCCTTATCCCCTGGCCGGCAGGAACCCTTATCCCCGGGCCGGCAGGAACCCTTATCCCCTGGCCGGCAGGAACCCTTATCCCCGGGCCGGCAGGAACCCTTATCTCCGGGCAGGCAGGAACCTTTATCCCCGGGCCGGCAGAAACCCTTATCACCTGGCCAGCAGGAACCCTTATCCCCTGGCCAGCAGGAACCCTTATCCCCTGGCCAGCAGGAACCCTTATCCCCTGGCCAGCAGGAACCCTTATCCCCTGGCCAGCAGGAACCCTTATCCCCTGGCCAGCAGGAACCCTTATCCCCTGGCCAGCAGGAACCCTTATCCCCTGGCCAGCAGGAACCCTTATCCCCTGGCCAGCAGGAACCCTTATCCCCTGGCCAGCAGGAACTCTTATCCCCTGGCCAGCAGGAACCCTTATCCCTGGGCCAGCAGGAACCCTTATCCCTGGGCCAGCAGGAACCCTTATCCCCTGGCCAGCAGGAACCCTTATCCCCGGGCCAGCAGGAACCCTTATCCCCTGGCCAGCAGGAACCCTTATCCCCGGGCCAGCAGGAACCCTTATCCCCGGGCCAGCAGGAACCCTTATCCCCGGGCCAGCAGGAACCCTTATCCCCGGGCCAGCAGGAACCCTTATAACCTGGCCAGCAGGAACCCTTATCCCCGGGCCAGCAGGGACCCTTATAACCTGGCCAGCAGGAACCCTTATCCCCGGGCCAGCAGGAACCCTTATCCCCGGGCCAGCAGGAACCCTTATAACCTGGCCAGCAGGAACCCTTATAACCTGGCCAGCAGGAACCCTTATAACCTGGCCAGCAGGAACCCTTATAACCTGGCCAGCAGGAACCCTTATCCCCTGGTCAGCAGGAATCCTTATCACCTGGCCAGCAGGAATCCTTATCACCTGGCCAGCAGGAATCCTTTTCCCCTGGCCAGCAGGGACCCTTATCCCTGGGCCAACAGGGACCCTTATCCCTGGGCCAACAGGGACCCTTATCCCCGGGCCAGCAGGGACCTTTATAACCTGGCCAGCAGGGACCCTTATCCCCGGGCCAGCAGGGACCCTTATAACCTGGCCAGCAGGGACCCTTATCCCCGGGCCAGCAGGAACCCTTATCCCCAGGCCGGCAGGAACCCCTATCCGGCCCGGGCCAGCAGGAACCCCTATCCGGCCCGGGCCGGCCTTTGGGGTGTGTGATGGTGCTTGACTGGTGGACTTGGAAGGGCACCGCCACAGCTGGTGCCCACAAGTCCTCACAGCGCACCAGCAATGACCGAGGTGGCAGTGCATCCACAGGGCATCCAGATCTGGGACGTCCCTCAGTGATGTAATGCAACTCTTCACCACAAAGGGGCCCAATGAGACCATGCTGCCCAAGGGCCCACATGAACCTGGAGCCGGCCCTGCGTCCACTAGTGGTTTATGGGAAATTAGAGATTCAGTAAAAATGCAAACTACCCACAATGAAACCACCAGGCATAGAGGCCATTACCCATAGAGGCGGGAACCCTTATCCCCCATGCCAGCAGGCAGGGCCGGCTCCAGTTTATGTGGGCCCTTGGGCAGCATGGTTTCCTTTGTGGTGTCAAGTCGAGTCACATCATCGAGGGATGTCCCAAGTCTGAGTGCCCCCTAAGGATCACTCTAGTTTTGGTCTATATTGAAGCACACCAAACCCCTTTAAACCTTTTGGATGCCCCTGCGTGTGACCCCCCCCCTTTGTTCATTACTTACCCGGAACTGGTGAATGGACTGTGGGATCGCCAGTTTGAGTTAAAGGACAAACCAGAGGGGTTTCTTTCACAAACAGGGGCATCCCAAATTGAGATGCCCCTGTAAAGCGGACCATAACCTAGGGGTGGAATTGCTTGCATATGGGGTATGCCAGCAATCCCAGTGGGTTTCACACAGTAGTAAGGTATCACAGATTGCGATGCTCCGGCAGGAACCCTTATCCCCTGGCCTGCAGGAACCCTTATCTCCGGGCAGGCAGGAACCCTTATCCCCGGGCCAGCAGAAACCCTTATCCCCTGGCCGGCAGGAACCCTTATCCCCTGGCCGGCAGGAACCCTTATCCCCGGGCCGGCAGGAACCCTTATCCCCGGGCCGGCAGGAACCCATATCCCCGGGCCAACAGGAACCCTTATCCCCTGGCCAGCAGGAACCCTTATCCCCGGGCCAACAGGAACCCTTATCCCCTGACCAGCAGGAACCCTTATCCCCTGGCCGGCAGGAACCCTTATCCCCGGGCCGGCAGGAACCCTTATCCCCTGGCCGGCAGGAACCCTTATCCCCGGGCCGGCAGGAACCCTTATCCCCGGGCCGGCAGGAACCCTTATCTCCGGGCAGGCAGGAACCCTTATCCCCGGGCCGGCAGAAACCCTTATCCCCTGGCCGGCAGGAACCCTTATCCCCGGGCCAGCAGGAACCCTTATCCCCGGGCCAGCAGGAACCCTTATCCCCGGGCCAGCAGGAACCCTTATCCCCGGGCCAGCAGGAACCCTTATTCCCGGGCCAGCAGGAACCCTTATCCCCGGGCCAGCAGGAACCCTTATCCCCTGGCCAGCAGGAACCCTTATCCCCGGGCCAGCAGGAACCCTTATCCCCGGGCCAGCAGGAACCCTTATCCCCGGGCCAGCAGGAACCCTTATCCCCGGGCCAGCAGGAACCCTTATCCCCGGGCCAGCAGGAACCCTTATAACCTGGCCAGCAGGAACCCTTATCCCCGGGCCAGCAGGGACCCTTATAACCTGGCCAGCAGGAACCCTTATAACCTGGCCAGCAGGAACCCTTATAACCTGGCCAGCAGGAACCCTTATAACCTGGCCAGCAGGAACCCTTATCCCCTGGTCAGCAGGAATCCTTATCACCTGGCCAGCAGGAATCCTTATCACCTGGCCAGCAGGAATCCTTATCACCTGGCCAGCAGGAATCCTTTTCCCCTGGCCAGCAGGGACCCTTATCCCTGGGCCAACAGGGACCCTTATAACCTGGCCAGCAGGGACCCTTATAACCTGGCCAGCAGGGACCCTTATAACCTAGCCAGCAGGGACCCTTATAACCTAGCCAGCAGGGACCCTTATAACCTGGCCAGCAGGGACCCTTATCCCCGGGCCAGCAGGAACCCCTATCCGGCCCAGGCCAGCAGGAACCCCTATCCGGCCCGGGCCGGCCTTTGGGGTGTGTGATGGTGCTTGACTGGTGGACTTGGAAGGGCACCGCCACAGCTGGTGCCCACAAGTCCTCACAGCGCACCAGCAATGACCGAGGTGGCAGTGCATCCACAGGGCATCCAGATCTGGGACGTCCCTCAGTGATGTAATGCAACTCTTCACCACAAAGGGGCCCAATGAGACCATGCTGCCCAAGGGCCCACATGAACCTGGAGCCGGCCCTGCGTCCACTAGTGGTTTATGGGAAATTAGAGATTCAGTAAAAATGCAAACTACCCACAATGAAACCACCAGGCATAGAGGCCATTACCCATAGAGGCGGGAACCCTTATCCCCCATGCCAGCAGGCAGGGCCGGCTCCAGTTTATGTGGGCCCTTGGGCAGCATGGTTTCCTTTGTGGTGTCAAGTCGAGTCACATCATCGAGGGATGTCCCAAGTCTGAGTGCCCCCTAAGGATCACTCTAGTTTTGGTCTATATTGAAGCACACCAAACCCCTTTAAACCTTTTGGATGCCCCTGCGTGTGACCCCCCCCCTTTGTTCATTACTTACCCGGAACTGGTGAATGGACTGTGGGATCGCCAGTTTGAGTTAAAGGACAAACCAGAGGGGTTTCTTTCACAAACAGGGGCATCCCAAATTGAGATGCCCCTGTAAAGCGGACCATAACCTAGGGGTGGAATTGCTTGCATATGGGGTATGCCAGCAATCCCAGTGGGTTTCACACAGTAGTAAGGTATCACAGATTGCGATGCTCCGGTGATAGTAAATCAGCTGGGGTGGGCAACTAAAAAGCAGAACAAAATCCAGCACTTCCTCCCCTGGAATCTAAATTGAGATGCCCCGTTGTGTGGAACCTTGCCATTCCAGGAGATGTGGACACTGTGGCAGCCTCGAGAGTGGACAAACCGAAAGCCTCGAGAGTGGACAAAACCTTCTGAGTGTTGCTCTCGACCTGCTGAAGAGATTGAGCAGCAATCAGCAAGTCGTCCAAGTAAGGAAGAATATGGATGCCCTGGCTCCTCAGCAGGGCCATGACACCCGCCAGCACCTTGGTGAACACCCGAGGAGCAGAGGAGTTTCCAAATGGCAGAGCCACAAACTGGTAGTGCTGATCCTCCAAAGCGAACCTCAGGAACTTCTGATGTCCCCGGAAAATAGGGACATGCAGTTAAGCTTCCCTGATGTCCACTGTGGTCATAAAGTCGTCGGGCCAAAGTGAACTCACCGCTGACCGTGAAGTCTCCATGCGGAAGTGTTTGAATCTGACAAACCTGTTGAGACCCTTCAGGTGCAGGATAGGCCTCAGAGAGCCATCCTTCTTGGACACAGTGAAAAGATTGGAATAGAACCCTCGACCCTGTTCCTGGTGAGGCACAGGACAAATCACTCCGAACGACAGAAGCCGTTGGACAGCCAATCTTAGGCCCTGCGCTGACAAGGGTTTCTGGGAGATCCGGAAGAAATCTTGGGGGCGGCCAAGCTGCCAGCTCTATCTTGTACCCGGAGGACACCACCTCCTGAATCCACCTGTCCGAGACGTGCTGTCTCTAGACGTGAGCAAATAGCAGAAGCCGTCCCCCCACCCGGATGGGTGAGGGCGCCTCCTCATGCCTGAAAGGGCTTGGCAGGGGGCTTGGTCTTGGACCCCCAGGAGGAACCGGGATGCCCGTAGGATCTACCTCGTCCCCAGGAGTCTCTGCGTCCACCAGAGGAGGAAGAGCCTCGTCCCCCTCGAAAGGGACGAAAGAAAGAAGAGCTCCGAAAGGGCCGCACAGGCTTTCGACGCTGAGGAAGACTTCCATCTTCTGCCAGGAGATCCAGGCGCTCCCCGAACAGCCAAAGTCCCAGGAAGGGAATACCAGTGAGAGCCTTCTTGGCGGCTGCGTCCGCTGCCCACTGTCGCAGCCAGATAGAATGACGAAGCAATGAACTCCGCGCAAGCTAGAAGATCCTTATACTCCTCCGCCAGCTTGTGAGATCTCGCGATATCCAGAAGACGTCTCACC
Organism: Gastrophryne carolinensis; assembly: GCA_027917425.1. Classification (NCBI taxonomy): domain Eukaryota; kingdom Metazoa; phylum Chordata; class Amphibia; order Anura; family Microhylidae; genus Gastrophryne; species Gastrophryne carolinensis. Next base: position 436,572,008 of record CM051236.1, read on the forward strand.
TTCTTTTTGATGGCAATGGAAACAATGGCCGCAACACAGACAGGGCGAAGACCAGCGCCCACAAAGGTGAAAGCGTAGCATGCCAGCTGATCCAAGCGCCTGTCAGCATGATCGCGCAAAGAAGAAGTGTCAGGGGACGGCAAATCCGTGGTATTAGAGAGCCCCAAAACGGGGGCATCTACCTCAGGGGGAGGGGACCAGAGGCGAATTAAATCCTCCGAAAAAGGATACCGCCTGTCCAAACCCCGGGGCACCGACGGCAATTTATTAGGCTTCTCCCATTCCTTAAAAATCATTTGAGAGAAATGACCCTGTTCAGGAAAGACCAGACGCTGTCTCTCAGGCCGAAAAAGGTCCCCCTGCTTCTTTTTGCCCGCCTTTGGGGGAACAATGTGCAAAGCTTCAAAAACCACCGACAACAGCTTCTGTGTGTCATCGAGAAGCCAGCCGCCCTCATCAGAGGATGACCCGGGGCCACTGTCAAGGCCCCCCTGTCGGTCCCCAGAGGAGTCAGAATCATGAAATAACTCACCCTCCTCCATGGAGTCTCGGCCACCGAAGGCCTCATAGTCATCATCATCGAAAATCGCATAAGCCGGCTCCAAATGCCGCTTCTTATGTGTGGCCTTGCCAGCGGCCGAACACGACAACTGACGCTCTATGCTGGCCACTCCGAGTGCCAAGTCCGACTGAGACCCCCTGTTGGTTTCCCCCTCACTGGGGGCTAGATGCAGACATGGGGGAGTTGGCAAGGCCGTCCGTAAAATGGGACTGGGGCCGGCAACGCTCGCCCCATCCTGTTCCGAAATGATGCTTTGGCGCAGGGTACACAAATAGCGCTGCGACCATTCAGGGGGCAGGTACCACACAAGTGACAAAGCTTAACAAGTCCCGAGGGGCCCCCAAGCTCGCTATCCCCCGAAGCCTCCATTATGGTGATTATGGTGAAAGAAATCGGGTCACAAGGCACTAACGGCCCAGAACAGCACAGACCCCAGTTTGGACCCTCTGAACCTCTTAGGCACAGGGCAGGAAGGGGGGGGGGGGCTTAGCAGAGACCGGGAGGAACCACTTAATAGACGGGGACCCGTCTGGAAGACAGAGAATGAAAAAAATATAAGCATCCCATAGCACCTGCACACGGCAATAAAAGCAAGATAAATCAAAAGGGACTCACGGACCGCAGCAGATCAGGTTCAGTTGGACCTCAGACTAGATCACCAACTGCACCGCAGGCGAGGAGGAATTGGCCGGGAACCGACGCAGCGAGGGGAAGAAGGACTGGCCGGGACACAGGAGCACGCGCCGCAGCAATGGCGCCGAAGAACTCCTCGAGGGGTGAGCCACACGACGATGACACGGCCCCGCCCCCCTACTCACAGCAGCAGAGCGAGGGCGGCCCAAACAAAATGGCGCCCGGACCGCAGACAGAGAGGCAGGAGAGGCATGGTCCTCCCTGCCAAAAGGACAAGCGCGCCGGAGCGCGCAGCGATGCTCATGTGAGCCCAGCGCCGCCTCCATCCGACAGCCCCAGCCGAGGCCCGCCCCCCCCCCCCCCCCCCCCAGCAGCCTGTGCGCAGGGAGAGGGGAAGGAGAAAAAGTGAAGTAAGGAGCACAAACACACACATAACTAATAAACCTGTGGGATACATAAATAATAAAGGGTCCCAAGGTGGTTCCCCCCCCCCCCCCTCCATATAGGCTCACCATAGCCTATGGCCGGCTACCCTTTGTGATAGGGTCTGCAGCCCAGAGCAAAGCTCTGCCGAACGCCTGACCCTCGGCGTTCCCCTACCATCACCTGATCAGAAGCCAAAGCTGGGAGGCAGGATGGGTCCACTAAAACCAGGCGGGATTAGGGCTGAAGTTGCCGATGGGCTTGGGATACCCCGCTTATCTGCGATATCCATGGAGAGAGAGGGAAAGATCCATCTTCGCAGTCAGACTGCAAGAGAAATCTGGAGGATTATTGGGGATACAGCTGCCTTTATATGAGCCGGGAGGAACCACAAGTTTCGTCTTGCAGTCAACTGCGCCACCTTGTGGCGGAAACCCATTTGTCAAGAATGAAGCGACCTGAGCAGGATACCAAGAAAAACCAACTATACATGTTCACATAAATTAGCAAAGCACACATAATGTATCTGCATGTCATCATAAAACTAGGGAAGGTAGTACAAGGATAATAAAAATTATTTAAAAATTCACAGCTCTTAAAACTATACTTAAAAATATAAACTGTCAGGATGATGAATATGATGGTTTTTCACAGTAAGCAGTTGTAGGAGTGTAAACCTGCCATGAATAAAACAGAAAGGTGACCTTATTTCTGATTTTACCCCCACCAAGCTTTTTTCACTTTTTTTCACTTTAAGGTAAGAATTGCACCAGTTGAGTTAGTCATTATCTTCTGTAGGTTTCATGAACTCCAATGTAACAATGTCTTCACTACATCCATCATACAATTCCTGCAGTTCTGCTGCCACCTCTCCTAAGGCCTCATTAATAAGAAAGGTCTTCCCCCTTCTCCTGAGGTAGTCAAGAAATAGGCAAGGCAGGGGTCAGGGTTGTTAGGAACACTTTTTTTGTTTGGTCTTATAAAGCAGGAAGCTGTGGAAAACTGATCTAGCACTTCAGCACTGCATGCTGTAATCCCCTGCAAAAAGGCTTTACCAGGCACATTACGTTTTAAGAGAAGTAAAGCAGCGGTTGGGTTAGTCATTGTTTTCTGTTGGTTCCATGAACTCTGATGTGAAGACGGCTTCAGCATATCCCTCACACAAGTCCTGTAGTTCTGCTGCTACCTCACCTAAGGCCTCATTCAGGAGCTCCTCAGCAAAGCTGTCAAAAGAAATGTAAATGTTATTAAAGTACCTTTATATCTAAATCAGACCCTCTGAAAAATCAGCACATGTAAGAAACCCCCATAATGCATAGTTTGAATTTTTCTCAAATGAGATACCATCTCCTGTGAAGTTGCATAAATGTCCCAGCTTTTACTGTAAAAAGTCAGCCCAAACTATTGACTCTGTTAGGGGCCTAATGGCTGGTTCACAGAAGCCTTGAACCACCTTCCTGGTGACATATATGTGAGGCTTTATATACTACTATAAATGTAGACACTCCTGGTGCTTTTCCAAGCCTGCACTATTCCCCTTTTGTTGCTTTAGTGGCGCTGCTCACCTGAGGCAGAACTGGATTGTTACAACAAAAATACAATTCTGTGCACCCTTGTCCTGGCTACCAAGAGACTGGACTTCCACTTTCAAGTGGAACAAAACTCAGGGTGGCCGGCACGGGAATCTAAAAGATTCCAAGGCTGGCCACTGGCCTTTCCCCGGGGAATCCTCGGGCGACCAGGTCGCTGGTATTCACTCACCTTTTCTCTGTCCAACAGTGAATGCACAGAATCTCCTCCAATCCGAGTCATTTGCCTTGTCTATGTTATTCAGCAACTGGCTCTGATTATTTACAATGGGAAGCGAGGGCGGCTGCATCCCCTGTATCCTCAGGCTGTGCACGCATTCCCACCACCAGCCATTCAGATGGGTTCAGGCTGGGGAAGGAGCACGTGTGCCGCTGGGGATGTGTCTGCTCTTGCTCACCATTAAAGCCAATCAGAGCCTTTTGCCGAATGATAAACTCACAGCAAATGGCTCTGATTGGATGAGAGCCTGTGCATGCACTGTTGGACCAGGAACAGATGAATTGTACTGGGTGATCTGGGGGGTTTCACACATCTATTTACAAACAAAACCCTGGATAGTCAAAATCATGGGTTTTGTTGCGCTTTAAGCAAGACCTAAACAAACAAGAAAACAAAAGAAAAAAAAACCTTTTACTCGCCCTCCTTTGGTAATTGCAATTAAAAAACACACACACAGCTTTTTTGTAAGCGCGTATAGCATTTTCATTTCTTAACAGTGATTTTAATGGAAATGTCCACTTTTGTGGACTTTTCTAAAGACTCCAGGGCCAGGCAACAGTGGATCCGCTTACCTTATCACCACTTTTGTATTGCCAATAGGTCTCCCGCAGCTCTGGTTTGCAAAGCTGAAAGCTTCCTAGTTCCGGCTGGCAGGTGGATGTGACCTGTGTATGGCTGACCTCCATTCAAAATACCAGGATCTTTACAAACCGGGGCTGCAGAAGACCAGTCAGCAGTTAGGAAAGCAGATCATGTAGTACCCGCTGGCACTGTCCACCCTGGAGTCTTTGGAAAAATCCACAAAAATGGAGTTTGCCTTTACATTATATACCACTTAGGAACACATGAGTGCTTTTATCAGTATTACCTCTCCGAGACATGCCATGGATTGAACGCACCCACTTCCTCATGGGATGTCAGCCGGAGGTGTCGGTCAAACCTCTCTGTGTAGCTATGAATACTCTGCAGCATTTTATGAGGAACAGAGATCGGTAAAAGGCCTTTGTCTTGTGACTCTGGACGCCGGATAAAATGGTGAGGTGAACTTCGAGATAACTCTTCTTTGTTTATTTGAAATGAGCTGGAAAAAAAAACCCAAAGATATTGACATGTCTTGCATGATGGATACTGTTTACAATCAAGTACAATGAAAGTCCTGAAAGCGTATCTACACCACCATGTGCAACTCTGCGTGGATGGTTCTGGTTCACAGGGAAACTAAACTAACTCACCCCCCTCACACGATCAGTGTGCCATTTATTAGAGAGATACACACCTATTACAGCAGAGCACCATGCAATGGGGGACAGGAAAATACAATTCTGTGAAACCCACCTGTAGAATTGTTTTTGAATATATCCAGTCCAGGTCGTCCCAGAAGTAATGACTGCAAGATCAAACGCTGTCACTCCTCCCAGCCCCCTATAAAAGCAGGTGTCTCACTATGATTTCCCAGTGGTTAAACAGCAGTAAGAAAAAGAATCAGGCCGGGAGGCCAAGAAACCATGTTACTTCACATAGCTTCAGCATGTACTCTCTCCAACAAAAAACTTAAGGACAACGGTCCAATATAAAAATGGTAATCACCATAACAGGAAAACAAGAGATAATGAAAACAAGGGTGGGGTGGGACGACCTGGACTGGATATATTCAAAAACAATTCTATCCAGTCCAGGTCGTCACAGAAGTAATGACATGTTGGGACACCCAAAAGCAGTGTCCAATAGGGCAGGTTCCCGAGTGCGGAACGGCATGTAGTTCATTTCACTACCGCCTGAAGCACCTTGCGGCCAAAGACAGCATCAGCTGAGGCCCGAACATCAACCTTGTAAAACTTGGTAAAGGTATGAAATGAAGACCAAGTGGCGGCCTTACAAACTTGTTCAACAGATGCCTGGTGCTGAAAAGCCCAAGAGGCACCAATAGCTCTGGTAGAATGAGCTGTGATCCGAAAAATACCATTTTGTGAATACTCACCTGTAAAATGGGTATTATAAGTATGTCACACACCCCGCTTTAAACATTAATAATTACACTTGGGTAAACCCACCTCTAGGTGGCGACGTTGCAGAGAAGTCTTGAAAAATGAGCCCCTCCCGGTCTATACATACCTACATACCTCCCACTTATCCCCCAGTTTTCAAATAGCAGTAAAGACGAGGTACCAGAAAAAACCATTGGTAACCCTCAAACAGTAAACAAAGCTTCACCATATAAAAGATCCAGGATAACAAAAAGGGTGGGTGAAGCGGGGTGTGTGACATACTTATAATACCCATTTTACAGGTGAGTATTCACAAAATGGTATTATTCTAAGTATGTCACACACCCCGCTTCAAACATTAATAATTACACTTGGGACATCCAAAAGCAGTGTCCAGAAAGGGCGGGTATCCAATAAGGCAATAATGCAAAACTCAAACCACTGCAGCCTGCAGAACCTTGCGGCCAAACACAGCATCCACTGAAGCCCGCACGTCAACCTTATAAAACTTGGAAAAAGTGTGAACAGAAGACCAAGTAGCAGCCTTACAAACTTGCTCAACAGAAGCTTGGTGCTGAAAAGCCCAAGACGCCCCAACAGCACGAGTAGAATGAGCAGTGATACGAAAAGGGGGAGCCTTCCTCTTGGCAGAATAGGCCCCAACAACAGCCTGATGAATCCACTTGCTAATGGAAGACTTAGCCGGAGCCAAACCCTTCCTAGGCCCGCAGGGCACCACGAAAAAGGCATCAGTCTTACGAAAAGGAGAAGTAGTAAGCAAATAGTACTTAACACAGCGTACCACATCCAAACAATGCAAAACCCTCTCCTTGTCATTCCTAGGCTTAGGACACAAGGACGGAAGAACAATGTCCTGGTTAAGATGAAAAGCAGAGACCACCTTAGGAAGAAAGTCCGGTTTGAAGCGGAAAACCACTTTGTCCTGATGTCTCTCAAAGTAAGGAGCCTGAATCGACAAGGCTGCCAACTCCGAAACGCGCCGAACCGAAGTGATGGCCACCAAAAAGGCAACCTTCTGAGTCAGAGTAGAAAGAGCAATATCCTGCAAAGGCTCAAAAGGAGGAGCCTGAAGAGCAGAGAGAACCAAATTAAAATCCCAAACAGGTAGCAAAGGCTTCCTAGGAGGCCGCAAATGCGAGACCCTCTGGAAGAAAGTCTTGACCAAAGGATGAAGCGCAAAGGACTTTTGAAAAAAAGACAGACAAGGCAGAAACCTGCCCCTTCAAAGTACTCAGCTGAAGACCAGAGTCCAGCCCCGATTGAAGAAATTCCAAAATCCTGGAAACAGAGAAGACCCGACAGGGCAAAGATCTAACCTCACACCAATCAATATAAGATCTCCAAGTCCTATAATAGATAGTAGAAGAGGACCTCTTCCTGGCGCTAATAAGAGTCTGAATAACAGAATCCGAAAGACCTTCCTCCCTTAAGATGGAGGTTTCAGCAGCCAGGCCGTCAAAGCCAGCGTTGGTAAATTGGGGTAACGCAGTTGACCCTGTGTGAGAAGATCCGGCCGAAGAGGCAGATCGAACTGATCCACCGCCAGACGAACGATGTCTGCGAACCACACCCTGCTTGGCCACCTTGGAGCCACGAGAATGGCGGGAACCCCTTCCAGGGCCAGCTTTTGCAACACCTTGCCTAGCATGGGGATCGGAGGAAACAGATAAAGGAACCCCAGGTCCCCCCAGCTCAGGGACATGGCATCCACCACCAGAGCCAGAGGACCCTGAGAGAGCGTCACGAATGTCGGAAGCTTGTAATTGTGACGAGAAGCAAACAGATCCACCTCCGGCGTCCCCCACCGGAGACAAAGCGACCGAAACACCTGGGGGTGGAGAGACCATTCCCCCCGGCGGGAAGAGCACCTGCTCAGGAAGTCCGCCTCCGTGTTTTCCACTCCTGGAATGTACACTGCCGAGATGCAAGGGACATGAGTCTCCGCCCAGGCTAGAATCAGAGACACCTCTCTGAGGGCACTCAGCCTGCGAGTCCCTCCCTGGTGATTGATGTAAGCAACTGCCGTCCGATTGTCCGACCAAACCTGAACCGGTAAGCCCTGTAAATGCAGTGTCAAGTGAGACAGAACCAACCTGATGGCTCTCAACTCCAGAACGTTGATGGGCAAGTGGGCCTCCAGAGGACCCCACCACCCCCGGAACCGAAGGTCCTTCCAGAAACCTCCCCATCCCGACAAACTGGCGTCCGTGGTGACAGTTTCCCAAAGAGGCGTCAGAAAGGACCTGCCCCTCAAGAGATTGTCCAAGACCATCCACCACTGGAGAGACTGCCGAACCCGGGAGGACATCCGGAAGGACCGATCCAACGACCGCGGTCGCTGGTCCCACGACGCCAACAGATGAAGCTGAAGCGTCCTCCTGTAAACTGAGCAAAGGGAACTGCCTCGAAGGAAGCTACCATCAACCCCACCAGTCTCATCCCTAGCCGGATGGACGGGCAAGGATTGGAAAGAAGAAGCTGCGCCAATTCCTGAATCAAGAAAACTTTGGCCTGAGGCAGAAACACTCTGTGTTTGCAAGAATCCAAGGACATCCCCAGGAAGGACACCACCCTGGCCGGAACGAGAGAGGACTTGGGATAGTTGATCACCCAGCCGAAACTCTCCAGAGTGGATACCACCGTCCTGGTGTCCATCTCCGCTTGACTGAAGGAAGGAGCCATGATGAGAAGATTGTCCAGATAAGACACAATGCGAATTCCCTGAGCTCTGAGAAGGGCCATCACGCCCGCCAACACCTTGGTGAACACTCTTGGAGCCGAGGTAAGGCCGAACGGAAGAGCCACAAATTGAAAATGCCGATCTTCCACCACGAAGCGAAGAAACCTCTGGTGAGCCGGAAAGATAGGAATATGAAGGTAGGCATCCTTGATGTCTATGGACGTCATGAAGTCCCCCTGCCGAAGAGAATTGATGGCAGAGCGCAGAGTTTCCATGCAAAACTTCCGGGGACGAATAAACACGTTGAGGAACTTCAGATCCAGGATGGGACGAACCGACCCGTCCTTCTTGGGCACTGTGAAGAGATTGGAATAATACCCGCGGCCCACCTCAGAGGGAGGGACCGGGCAGATGACTGCCATTTCCAGAAGATTCCTCACCGCCGCCAGGAGCCCCTGCGCGGCCAAAGGATCTGAGGGAACACGAGACCTGAAAAATCTTAGAGGAGGTCGGGACAAGAACTCCAGCTTGTAACCGGCCGACACCACCTCCCGGATCCACCCGTCCGAGACAGCCTGGTCCCACACCCGGGAGAAGTGTCGCAACCGTCCCCCCACCCGCAAGGGTGAGGGCGCCCCCTCATTGCTGAGCGGCCTTGGCAGCGGGCTTGGGTTTGACACCCCAGGAGTGACCGGGACGGCCACGGCCTCTACCCCTGTTCCAGCTTGCACCCCTGGAGGCCGAAAAGCCTGCGCCTCTGCCAGCTCTGGCTCCCCGAAAGGAGGGATTAAAAGAGGCCGCCCCCCGAAAGGAACGACGAAGTTTCTTGCGCTGAGGTAACTTACCTCCCTTGGCAACCGAATCCAATTTCTCACCAAACAGGCGCAAACCCAAAAAGGGAAGAGCCGTAAGCGACTTCTTAGAATTAAAGTCAGCAGTCCATTGCCGCAACCACACCGACCATCGGATAGCCACCAACAAGGCCGTGGTCCTGCCACACATCACCATGGCGTCACAAACGAAACAAAGGACTCACAACGTTTGAGAGCAACAAACTCATCACAAGTAGGATCAAGGTCCGCAAATGACAATGGACCGCCAACAACAAAAGTGCCGAAGCACAAAGAGGCCTCAAAGCCGAACCCGCACAGGTAAAACCGTGGTGAGCCAGCTGGTCAATCCGGCGATCTTCGCCATCCTTAAGGGTAGTAGTGTCAGGAGAATGCAACACAGCCATGTTAGATAGCCCCAAAACCGGGGCATCAACCTCGGGAGGAAAAGAACAACGCTTCACCAATACTTCTTATCCCAACTAGGCGGAACACCAACGAGACGCGTAGGCTGCTCCCATTCTTTAAGGACATTCTCAAAATGTCGTTGACTGGGAAACTCCAAACGCGGCTTGGCCACATCAAACAACTCACCCTTAGGCGGAGGAACCGCCTCAGGAGGGTCTAAAACCAAAACTTCAAACATTTGAGCCAATATGGAAGGGGTGTCAAATACCATCCCCGCCGCCTGGTCACCCTCAGCACCAAACAACTGCTGGACCTCAGGGTCGTCCAATTCCTCTAGAATCTCCCCCTCTTCAGCCGGGGGGCAATCTGACCAATCCAATGCCTCAATAACATCCACGTCTGAGTTTGGCGGAGGCGGGGACAAGTGTTTCCGCTTAGCCGGAGCCTTCTGAGCAATCACAGCAGAAAACATTTTCTCAAGGCTGGCCAACCGGGCGCATACCTCGGATTGCGAATCCCCACCCATGACAACGTCACACGGGGTCCGGAACAGGCGGGGAGGAGTAGGAGATGACACGGGCGGCGAGGGGCCAGAAGCAGGGGTGCCGGACTGGCGCTCAATGTTCCGCTGTGCATATGGAATGCATATAATGACATCATCCCCCGGGAGCAGAGCCCCACAACCCCCACACAGCCTAGATTGCCCTGAAGGGCCGTTTCCGGTATCCTTGGAAGCCTCCATATGGTGAAATTGTGGTATTCGCAATAGCCCAGGGATTTACGTATGCGACCCGGGATGCCCCTTTAATGTCCCAGTAGTGGGAGGATTTGCAATTAAAAAAAAAAAAAAATAAATAAAAAAAAAAATATATATATATATATATATATATATATATATATATATATATTTGTAATGGACAACCCCACTAGCCAGGTATCTAAGACCGGGAGACCCCTTCAGCACGGGATCCCAGGATCTGCAACAGAAAAGGCAACAGTCACTCCAAGCAAATAACAAACAAGCATGCGTCAGTACGTGAATAAAATGCAAAAACAAGCATAAACCAGTACACAGAAAAAAAAAAAAAATATATATATATATATATATATATACACACACATAAATCTGTGGATGCACCCAAGGGCAAGAGACCCAGCTGCAGCGGATAACTAAAGATCACGCTGACGGCACCCAGACAAACCCCAAAACTTGAGGGGTTTCTAACAGCCGCGCCCTGACATAAGAAGCCAGCTCTAATGTCCCCAGTAAAAAGCAGAATTACCGCAATAACCATACCACCTTAAAAAGAACACAGCCTACCTTAAAAAGCCAATCTTAGAAAATGGCGGCGCAGAGGACAGCCGCAGCATTCAGACGACCATCCTGAAACGAGGAGGCAGGGCGAAGAAGGAGGGCGGTCCCACCCAAGCACGCCAGGCGCTCCGGCCCCGCCCCCCTCCAATCAGCAGCACAGCGCGGGCCGCACGAGATGCGGTCCAGCCCCCCTCCTCCTCCGGATTACCAGCCACACTCAGCGGGTGCCAAAAGACATGGCGCCCGCTCCTGAGCCAGAAGGGCTCCCCAGAGCCCCGCACACACCAGGGGACTGGTCAGACAGGCGGGCCGGCGACACGCACGCCGCCGGCCCCCCACCGGCCGCGCCAGCCGCAAAACAAGTCAGCCAACACATGAAGACAAACAACATGTACCGAGCACACAGACACAGCCCCCCCCATCTAGCGCAGGGAGAAGGGACCAAGCGGGACACAGGGCAAATACCCATAGGAGGCAACGGGACGGGGCATCCCAAATCCGGATCACCAGGCCGGATAACCGCACTGCCCCATGGTATGGGGTCTAGCGGAGGAGCAAGCTCCTAGGCACCTTAGGGTGCCGTCTACCCTTGCCCGGCCGGCAGCCTAAGCTGGGAGGCTACACAATGAATCAAGGGCAAATAGATAAAACAAGCCGGGCAGAAATAGACCAGAAGGGGGGCCGGGGTGTCACCCCGGCTACCTGCAAGCAGGAGACTTCATTCTTCTGTCTTGTCGCCATCTTGCAGAGAAGAACACTGGGGGATAAGTGGGAGGTCCCAGGTATGTATAGACCGGGAGGGGCTCATTTTTCAAGACTTCTCTGCAATGTCGCCACCTAGAGGTGGGTTTACCCAAGTGTAATTATTAATGTTTGAAGCGGGGTGTGTGACATACTTAGAATAGGGTGTTGCTTCCCCTTGGCAGAATATGCTCGCCTGTCTGATCCATTTACTAAGAGTGGACTTGGCTGGAGGCAAGCCCTTCCTAAAACCTTCTGTTAGGACAAGAACAAATCCGATTTCCTGAAGGATTCAGTCGCAACCAGGTAATACTTGATGGCTCTGACCACATCCAAGGCATGGAGGGCCCTTTCCTTAGAACTAGTAGGTGCTGGACACAAGGAAGGCAAGACCACTTCCTCATTAAGATGAAAAGGAGAAACACCCCTAGGCAAAAAATCAGGTTTAAAGCGAAAAACCACCTTATCCTTACGCCGCTCAAAATCAGGAGGCTTCATAGAAGGCGCAGCCAGCTCCGACACGCGACGCACCGAGGTGATCGCTACCAAAAAGACCACCCTGAGGGTCAAAATAGGCAATGCAGCATCGCACAAGGGCTCAAAGGGAGGACCCTGAAGAGCAGAAAGTACCAAATTCAAGTCCCACACCGGTAATACAGGCTTACGTGGTGGACGTACATGGGTGACTCCCTGGAAAAAGGTCTTGATCAATCTATGATTGGCAAAGGATCACTGGAAAAAGATGGCCAAGGCAGAGACCTGGTCCTTGAGGGTGCTCAGCTGGAGACCCAAGACTAAACCATGTTGTAAAAACTCCAAGATCCTAGAGATAGAGAATGTGCGACAAGGGAGACTCTTGGATTCACACCAAGCAATGTAGGCATGCCAAACTCTGTAATATATCACAGAAGAAGACTTCTTCCGTGCCTGAATCATGGTATGCACAACCGTGGCTGACAGCCCCTTTTCCATCAGGATTGAGGTCTCAATAGCCAGGACATAAAAGCCAGCGTCTGTAAATTGGGGTGCCGCAGCGACCCCTGCGTGAGAAGCCCTGGGATGTTGGGTATGATGTAGCGATCCACTGACATCTGAACTATATCCGCAAACCAACTCCTTCTCGGCCAGCGAGGAGCCACTAGGATGACTGGAACCCCTTCCTGGGCTATCTTGCGCAGCACTCGGCCCAGGAGTAGAAATGGAGGGAATGCATAAAGGAGCCTATACTCCGTCCAAGGAATTGCCAGAGTGTCTGTGGCAAAGGCCAGAGGATCTCTGGTCAGGGAGACAAACCTTGGGAGCTTGTGATTGTTTCTGGACACGAACAGGTCCACATCCGGCTGACCCCTGCGGAGACACAGAGCGTGAAAGATCTTGCGTGGTGGGGGCATTACTTCCTGATCTAATACTTTGGCAGGCCGGATAAAAGCACTGCCCCATGGTATGGGGTCTAGCGGAGGAGCAAGCTCCTAGGCACCTTAGGGTGCCGTCTACCCTTGCCCGGCCGGCAGCCTAAGCTGGGAGGCTACACAATGAATCAAGGGCAAATAGATAAAACAAGCCAGGCAGAAATAGACCAGAAGAAATAGACCCTTGCGTCCCGATGTTATCCGCAAATTTCATGATGCAAAAACCACCGTCACCTGGGAAATCGGAAAACGTTTGCTCTAGCCCGACGCCATGTATGGTGGCCTTCTATGCGGCACGATATTTCTACCTTTATCGATGCATGTTCTGTGTGTGCGTGAAGTAAAGGAGTACACAAGGCTCCTAGTGGGTGTTTGGTTCCATTAGAGATTCCTAAAGAACCGTGGACTCATATCTCTATGGATTTGCCTCAATCACATGGGAACACTGTTGTGTCGTCGACCGTTTTAGTAAGATGGCACATTTCATTCCTTTACCTAAACTCCCGTCAGCTCCTGAGCTCTCACGACTATTTATTTCACATATTTTCTGGAACCATGGCATACCGTCTAATATAATTCCCGATCGGGGTGTACAATTTACTTCACGTTTCTGGAAGAATTTCTGTTTGCGATTAGGTATTCAGATATCTTTGTCATCTGCATACCATCCTCAAACCAATGGGCAGACTGAAAGAACCAATCAAAGTCTTGAACAGTACTTACGGTGTTACATATCTGACGCTCAAGAACAGTGGTCAGCATTCATTGATTTTGCGGAATTTGCATACAATAATGCGCCGAGTGAGAGTACCAAAGTGTCCCCATTTCTCTGCAATTTAGGGAAAAATCCCAGAGGTTCTTCTCTCTCAGGGTCACCTTCCGATTTACCGGTATTAGAGGAGTGGTTCCAAGAGCGGAAGAACATCTGGGCCCGTGTCCAAGAGACTCTGAAAAAGACTGTTTCAAGATACAAAAGATTCGCAGATCGCCACAGGTCTCGAGAACCCGCACTTCAGGTTGGGGACCTCGTTTGGGTTTCTACTAAAAACATTTCTCTCCGGCAACCTTCCAGTAAATTGGGACCCAAGTTTATTGGACCTTTCCCTATTACTCAGAAGTTGAGTAATGTAACTTTTAAGGTCCAACTTCCTCAAACCATGAGAATCCCAAACTCTCATGTGTCGCTGCTAAAACCAGCTAAGAATACACCACTTCAGCACCACCACTGCTGCGAGCGCACCCCCCTCTGCCGGCGTCCCTGTCAGTTCACGTTCTATGTATGCCCTCCGGCGGCGCTGCTCTCAGCGCGGCCGCCGGAGGAAAGGGTTAAAGGGCCAAGGAGCCCATGTGGGGTGGGGGGAGTATGCCCTAAGTAGGGACAGGGCTAATGAGCCCAAGAGAGTTGTTTGGGCTATATGCCCTGATCCAATCACATTCTGGATTCTAGTGTGCACCAATCACACACCCATTTCCCCCATCTCCAATCATATCTGTTCCTATTTAGGTTTCACCCCATCAGTTACTCAGTGCCTGTGATAGAGCCTTGTACATTGTTTGTCTTCTGAATATTTCCCTGATTGATCTCCGTTACCAAACCCTGCCTGAACCGACCATTCTCTGTCTGATCTCCGTTGCCGACCCCTGCCTGAACAGACCATCCCCTGTCTGATCTCCGTTGCCGACCCTGCCATACCCTATAGTAGATGGATGACGAGGACCTCTTCCTAGCCCGAAGGCAGGCAGCCCCTTTTCCATCAAGATGGAGGTTTCAGCAGCCAGGCCGTTAAACCGGACCTTCAGCGTGATTTATTGAAAAGCCCAAACTCTTAAAAAATGGTTCCCCAGCATCTAAAATTAATATATTTTACGTTTTTAGTCACTAACTTATTATTCTTTCCCCCACTGGGCTGCAACTCTGTTCAGGAATTTAGGATACGGGCGCCGCCATCTTGACTCAGAAGCATCACACTTACTGAGGAGAGGAGAGTGGGATAAGGTACAGGGGGGCGGGTTATAGCTCAGACAGAGCAGAGCTGGGGTCAGGTAAAGGTCAGCAATCCCAGAATGCAAAGCAGCACAGTCAGGAGGCACTTCCTGTTTGCAGGCTGCCTGATAAGATGGCGGCTTCCATAAGCCGCCATCTTGGATGTTTAAAGGCTCATAACATGCAGTAGATGCAGGTAGGGTGATTTTTAATGTGGACAATCTGTATGTACAGGGTGTGGGAAACATATAAGATAGACTCTTATTCAGGGTGAAGGGCCGCTTTAAAGTCAGCATTTGTAAATTGGGATGATATAGCTGTCCCTGAGTGAGCAGGTCTGGATCCTTGGGCAGAGCGCATTGATCTACTGCCAACTGCACGATGTCTGCGAACCACACCCTTCTTGGCCAGCAGGGGGCCACCAGAATGGTTGGCACCCCTTCCTGGGCTATTTTGCGCAGCACCCTGCCCAGCAGAGGAATTGGAGGGCAGACATTGAGGAGCCGAAAACTCCTCCAAGACATTGCTAGTGCATCCATGGCGAAAGCCAGAGGGTCCTGGGACAGAGAGACAAAGGCTGTGATTGTGATGGGACGCAAACAGATCCACATCCGGCTGACCCCAGCGATGGCACAGGGAGCGAAACACCCTGCTGCTGAGGGACCATTCCCCCAGACGAGAAGTCCCCCTGCTCAAGGAGTCTGTCTCCAGGTTTTTCACCCCCGGGATGTACACTGCTGAGATGCAGGGAACATTCTCCTCCGCCCAGGACAGTATCAGAGACACTTCCTTGAGGGCCCTCCTGCTCCAGGTCCCTCCCTGATGATTGATGTAGGCAACCGCCATCTGGTTGTCCGATCGGATCTGAACAGCCCCACCCCGAAGGTGTGGGGTCAATTGGGCGAGAACCAACCTTACCGCCCTCAGTTCCAGAATGTTGATAGGAATATGGGCCTCCTGGGGGCCCCACTGACCCTGGAATTTCAATGACTTCCAGAAGCCCCCCAACCTGTCAGACTGGCATCTGTGGTGACAGTCTCCCAGCAAGGGGACAGAAAGGTTCTGCCCACCAAGAGGATCCTGGAGTCCAGCCACCACGAGAGGGACCATCTGGCCGGGGGGGACAGAGCAAACTCCTGATTCAGGGACACAGGGTCCCGATCCCACACTGATAAGAGGTGTAGCTGAAGGGGTTTCATGTGAAACTGAGCATATGGTACTGCTTTGAAGCAAGACACCATCAGACCCCCCAGCTGCATTCCCTGCATAGAGGGATGAGGACAAGAATAAAGAAGCTGGGCCTCGGCTTGAAGACTCTCCACCGTCTGCTGAGAGAGAAAACCCCTGACTGGAGATGTGTCCAGAGTCATGCCCAGAAAGGACCTCACCAGTGATGGGGACAGAGAAGACTTGGGATGGTTGATCACCCATCCGAAGGACTCGAGTGTGGACACCACCATCTGGGTATCCAGCTCGACCTGATGGAAGGACTGTGACGTGATCAGAATGTCGTCCAGATAAGGAAGGATGCATCCTTGGTGAAAACCCTGGGAGCCGAGGTGAAACCGAACGGTAAGGCCACAAATTGATAATGCTGATCCTCCAGAGCGAACCTGAGAAATCTCTGATGACCTGGGAAGATTGGAACATGAAAGTAAGCATCCTTGATGTCTACAGAAGTCATGAAGTCGCCCTGGTGCAGGTTACTGACCGCCGAGCGTAGGGTCTCCATGCGAAAATGCTTGAAATTTGACAAACTTGATGAGGCACTTCAAATCCAGGATGGGCCTGAGGGACCCATCATTTTTGGGGACCGTGAATAGATTGGAGTAGAAACCTCTGCCCTTTCCCTGAGAGGCACCGAGCAGATGACACCCAACTCCAGAAGATTTTGGACCGCAAGACGCAAACCCTGAGCTGACAGGGGGTTTTGAGCCATCCAGGATCTGATGACTCTTGGGGGTGGCCAGGCTGCAAACTATCTTGTAACCGGAGGAAACCACCTCCTGTATCCACCTGTCTGCTACACATAGCCTCCAGACGCGAGCAAAGAGTCGAAGCTGTCCCCCGACCCGGATGGGTGAGGGCGCCTCCTCATGTCTGAGGGGGCTTGGGGGAGGATTTGGGCTTGGGACCCCTTGAGAGACCGGGACTGCCACGTCCTCTACCCCTGCCCCAATAATCTCCACGTGCCCCAGCAAATGAAACGCCTCAACCTGCCCTGGAAGCACGGAAGGAGGGGAAGGAAGCACCGATCCCCCGAAAAGGCCGTGGTGGCCTCCTGCATTGAGGCAGCCTACCGCCAGGTCCAAGCGCTCACCAAAGAGCCGCAGCCCCTTAAAAGGAAATCCAGTAAGGGGCCTTCTTAGCAGCATTATCAGCCACCCACTGACGAAGCCAGACAGAGCGTCGTATAGCCACCAAAAGGGCAGAAGTCCTACCACACATCCCTATGGCATCATCCATAGCAGAAAGAATATATGCAACAAATTCATAGCAAAGCAGGAGAGATCTATAATCCTCTCCTCCCGCGTCATCCGAGGCCCCATCCAAGAGACACTTGAGCAGCCCTTTAATAGCAATAGCCGTAATGGCAGAGGCACAAACCGGCCGCAGCGCAGTCCCCACACAGGCAAAGGCATGACAGGACAATTGGTCCATGCACCGGTCCTCACCATGCCTCAGGGTAGTAGTGTCAGGTGAGTGCATAACTGATGTATTAGACAACCCTAGGACAGGAGCGTCCATCTCGGGAGGACATGACCAACGCTTAATCACATCAGCAGGAAAGGGATACCTCTTGTCCCAACTCTTGGGCACCCCAGGCAGCTTACTAGGCCGTTCCCACTCCTTGAGCACCAGATTATTAAAGTGATTCTGCTCAGGGAACTCCAAGCGTGGTTTAACAGTATGGAAAAGCTCACCCTGCTGCTGCGGAGCCACTGCAGGAGGGGAAATACAGAGCACTTCCAAAATGTGAGTCAATAACCTGTAAGTGTCCTCTGAAGACCATGGATCTTCTCCAAAGGGAGACCCAGTACCACCATATAACCTAGCCTGTTCCTCAGAGGATTCTGAATCAGAGAACAATTCTCCCTCCTCAAGGGGGTAAAGGCCAGAAAAAGAGTAAAGTCCCTCATCCTCTACAGGAAAAAGGGAAGCAGCGGGAGATAAATGCCTCTTCTTGGCAGAAGCCTTACACAGGGCCGACCCAGCAATATGCTTTTCGATGCTGGCCACCCATAAAGCCAAGTCATATTGTGACTCTCCACTAGTGTGCTAGGGGTCAGATGCAAGCGTGGGGGGGTAGGCGATGCCGAAGGGAGCGCAGCGCCGGTAACCGTAGCAGACGACCCAGGCTGCAGCGCAAGTACATGCTGGGAGCAGGGCACACATACCCTGACACCGTCACTAACTGGGGATACCCCACACACAACACACAGCTGGGCTTGTCCCAAAGGAACCCCAAGCACATTATCCCCGGAAGCCTCCATATGGTGCTTGATACAGGCGCAACGGCCAGTACATGGACACGGCTAGTAATAGCTACCCGGGATGCCCCCTTGAAGCCCGCTAGGGAAGGTGGGAGATTGGTAAGGGGCAGGGCCGGGAGAACCACAGTCAGAGGTGAACCACCTGCAAGACACAATAAGGCACAAATAAGCATCCCCAGTGCATACATATAACAGCAAGAGAAACCCCGTAAGGGACTCACGGACCAAGTGGACAGATTGCACAGGAAAGCAGACCACAGCGGGACCGCTTCGCAGCACCGCAAGGACGAGGGCCACAAAATGGCGCCGGCAGCAATACCTAGAGGGGCGGACCGCGGCCGCATGACGCAGAACGCGTCAACCGTGGTTCCCGCCCCCTCGAAGAGCGCGAAACAGCGACCATGTGACGCACCAGCGCCACGACAGAAAGCAAAAAACACCTAATAAAAAGTGCCAACCACCGAGGATCGCCGTACAAGCGGCCCGCATAACACCAAAGTAAAGGCAAAGTAAAGAAAACACTAGCGCACACATAGAAAGGACCCCCCGGGCGCCCCCTGCCATCAGCGCAGGCCAAGCAAGGAAAACTTACGCATACCTAGGAGGAGAGGGGGGTAGAGGGGAGGGAGGGGGAGACATTAAATCGGCACAACAATTATGGGCTAGGGCATCCCGTCGAGGCTCACCATACAAGCCTGTAGCTGGCTACCCTTTGGTACAGGGTCTTGCGGCTTGGAGCAACGCTCCTCCAGCACCTGACCCCAGTGCTGTCCTACATTCACCCGAACCGTCAGCCGGGGCTGGGAGGCAGTGGGTCCAGAATGGGTGGGAATAGGTCTGCAGGGCCGTAGACTTGAAAAGCCCCGCTCCCTGCGCAGTAGAGACCATCTTCTATCTTCGCAGTCCAGACTGCAGAGAAACACTGGGAATTTGTGAGAGGTTCCTGGCTATTTATGGGGCTGGGAGTGGCCACAAGTCTTTCTGCAGTCCACTGCGCCACCTTGTGGCGGATAACCCAGGAGTAAGGAATAAAGTGGAACACGAAGTGCTGTATACTTGGAAAACTCCTGTTTCAGCGACTCCTGCATCTGGTCCCAGCCGGTCAACAGGTTCAATTGAAGAGGTCTCATGTGGAATTGGGCGAAGGGGACTGCCTCGAAGCATGACACCATCAGGCCCACCAGCTTCATCCCCAGACGGACCGATGGTCGCTGACAAGACAGCAAGGCCTGCGCCTGAAGGCCCACCACCTTCTGCTGTGGCAGGAATACCTTGACCTGAGAGGTGTCTAATGTCATACCCAGGAAGGACCTCACCATTGAGGGAGTGATCGAAGACTTGGAGTAATTGTCTACCCATCCGAAATCCTCGAGAGTGGATAACACCGTCCGGGTGTCACTCTCGGCCTGCTGAAGGGACTGAGCCGCAATCAGTAAATCGTCCAGATAAGGTAGCGCACGAATGCCCTGATTCCTCAGAATAGCCATGATGCTCGCCAGCACCTTGGTGAAAGCCCGGGGGGCTGAGGATATCCCGAATGGCAGAGCCACAAACTGGTAATGCTGGTCCCCCAGCGTAAACCTCAGGAACCTCTGATGTCCCTAAAATATCGGGATGTGCAAACAGGCATCCCTGATGTCCACCGTGGTGAGGAAATCGCCTGGCTGAAGCGAGCTCACTGCAGACCGTAAGGTTTCCATGTGGAAATGTCTGACTCTGACAAACCCGTTGTTCAGGTCCAGGATAGGCCTCAGCGTTCCATCCTTCTTGGGAACCGTGAACAGATTGGAGTAGAAGCCTTGGCCCTGTTCCTGACGAGGCACAGGGCAAATCACCCCTAACCGCAGGAGGTGCTGCACGGCCATTCTCAGGCCCTGTGCCTTCACCGGGTTCTGGGATATCCGAGACTGAAGAAATCTTGAGGGCGGACTGACTGCCATCTCTATTTTGTAACCGGAGGACACCACCTCCTGAATCCACCGATCCGAGACGTGCTGTCTCCAGATGTGAGCAAAAAGCAGAAGCCGTCCCCCCACCCGGATGGGTGAGGGCGCCTCCTCATGCCTGAGGAGCCTTGGCAGGGGGCTTGGACTTAGATCCGCAGGAGTGATTGGGTCGGCCGCGGGACCTACCTCGTCCCCAGAAATCTCTGTGGCCACCTGAAAATGAGCTCTTGAAAATGAGCTCCTGAAAATGAGCTCTTCCTCCTCGAAAGGAGCGATAGGCAGAAGAACCCCGAAAGGGCCGCGCTGGCTTCTGTCGCTGAGGGAGTCTACCATCCTTGACCAGGAGGTCCAGACGCTCCCCGAACAACCTGTGCCCCACGAAGGGGATACTAGTGAGCGACTTCTTGGCCGCGGCATCAGCCGACCATTGCCGCAACCAGAGCGAGCGGCGAAGCGCAACAAGCAGGGCCGAAACCCTGGCACTGAGCCGGACACTATCGTCCATGGCAGAAACAATGAAGGCAAAAAAAAAATTCACACAAGCTTTGAGATCTTCATACTCCTCCGCCCGCTTGCAAGACTTAGCAATATCCACCAGACTTCTCACTTTCTTTCTGATGGCTAAGGAGACAATAGCCACGGAACACACAGGGCGAAACCAAGGTGAAGGCATGACAGACCAGCTGATCCATGCGCCTGTCCGCTGGATCATTTAAGGAAGCTGTATCGGGTGACGGCATAACTGTAGTGTTGGACAATCCCGACACGGAGGAATCCACGTCGGGAGAACGGGACCATAGCCGGACCAGCTCCTCAGGAAAGGGATATCGCCTGTCCAGGCCCTTAGGCACCAATGGTAGCTTGTTAGGCCTTTCCCACTCCTTGAAAATCATATTAGAAAAATGGGCCTGCTCAGGACCTGCCTCTGTCTCTCAGGCCGAAACAAATCACCCTGCTTCCTCTTAGCCATTTTTGGAGGGACAATGTGCAGCGTCTCAAAAACGGAAGCCAGCAATGTCTCCGTATCATTAGGGAGCCACGTATCCTCGTCCGAGGAAGAACCAGGCCCACTGTCATAGCCAGCAGAATAATTCACAGTGGAAAAGGAGTCCTCCTGCAACTTGCCTTCCTCCACAAAGCCCAGACCTCCAAAAATATCATCATAATCCGAGTAAACAGGCTCGATGTGCCGCTTCTTACTCGTGGCCTTCTTAGGAGCCGTTCGCGAGAGCTGTTTCTCAAGGCTGGCCACCCGGAATGCCAAAACAACTTGGGACCCCCTGCTGGCTTCCCCCTCGCTGGGGGCCGAGTGCAGCAGCGGGGGATCTGGAGAGGCCACAGGCAATAACGGGCTAGGGGCAGATACGCCCGCCCGATCATGCTCCAAAATGACGCTCCTGGCGCAGGTGACACAAACAGTTCTGAGTCCGCCCAGAGGGCTAGCACTGCACATGGGGCAGAGCTTCACCCGCCCAGATGGGGCCCCTAGCTCGCTATCCCCAGAAGCCTCCATTATGGTGATTAGCAGAGAAAAATCCTTATGCAGGTTACAAGGCACTGATGGCCCAAACCTATGTAGTCCTCCTATATAATCCCTCTTTTTGTGATCCCTCTTAATAAAAAAGGGGAGGAGGGGGTCGGGGGACCGGGAGGAACCACAACCCACAATCTATCAAAGGGTCCACCTGAAAGACACAAGAAAAAGAAGGGGCCATAAGCATCCCACAGCACATGCGCAATAACAGTAACACAATAGATATTGATAACAATAGGGACCAGCAAAGCAGGAGACGCAGAATCAAAATTGCGCCGAGGCAGCAGCTCCGAGCGTTCCTCGAGGGGCGGGCCGCACGTCAGTGACGTGAAAAGCGTCATAATGCGCCCCCCATGACGACCCGAAAGCAGCGTCTGCCTCTTGCATCCTAATAGCCCTACGTCTGCCAACGCCAAGATGGAGGATGTCCTCCAGGAAGCCACACAAGACTTGCCGCAGGGCGGGCCCAAGCACAATGCGCAGTGCGCACACCCGCACTAAGACAGGAAGCCTGCGGTCCCAGGAGAGACCGCCGAGCAGCATCAGACCCTCCGCCCCCCTCACAGCGTAAAAGCCCAAGATGGAGGGGAGCAGGAAGAAACAACTCGAGGGAGCGAGGGAGGTACATATGACATGCGCAAGTGATTCAAAGTACAGTGACATAATCACGCACACAGTAATAAAGCTTGTGGGGCAGAGGGAATAAATAGAGGGCAGTAGGTGGTTCCTCCCCCCCTATAGGCTCACCATCAGCCTATGGCCAGCTACCCTTTAGACAGGGTCTGCGGCCCAGAGCCTAGCTCTGCCATGATGCCTGACCCCGGCGTTCTCCCTACCATCACAGTCCCGGCAACCGTGGCTGGGAGGCTGGGAGGCAATAGTGGGTCCACGGGATCAGTGGGAATAGGGTCCACAGCGACCGATGGGCTAGGAGGCCCCGCTCAGCTGCAATATCCGGGAGAGAGTATCCAACGATCTTCAGCAGCCAGACTGCAAGATGAACACAGAGCGCCCCCTGGGGGCGGAATACCCACATGTCATTACTTCTGGGACGACCTGGACTGGATATAGGGAAAATATCCTTACATATACACCACACTTTAACAAGGATGTAAAGTCTAAATGCAACTAACCCCCTACCCATTCTTTCCCCTGTTAAGCCCAGTTTGGATGCTATATTAAAAAAAAAGCAATTCTGTGAGTACTCACCTGTAGAATTGTTTTTGTTCTTGCATGGCACGGCCTGCTTCGGTATTCATAACAGTTGGGTTATTCCGCCACAAGGTGGCGCAGTGTACTGCAGAAGAGCTGTGGCATCTCCCGGCCCCCTATAAAAACGGGATTAACCATAGAGTTCCCAGCGTAGACAAGCAGTGAGACAAGAAGCCGGGAGGGAATAATAGTAAAAAATGTAAAAAAGGGTAAAAAACCCCACCATAAAGAGGCAACCAAGAATAACGATAACAAGGGTGGGTCTAAGCAGGCCCGGCCTGCTTCGGTATTCATAACAGCTGGGACATCCAAAAGCAGTGTCCAAAAGTAGGACGGGATCCCCAATGAGTAACAGCCGGCAGTTCAGGTCACTACTGCATGAAGCACCTTGCGGGCAAAAGCAGCATCTGCTGAGGCCTTAGCATCAACCTTGTAAAACTTGGAAAAAGTATGAACAGAAGACCAAGTAGCGGCCTTGCAAACTTGTTCAACAGAATCTTGGTGCTGAAAAGCCCAAGAAGCACCAATAGCACAAGTGGAATGAGCAGTAATTCTAAAGGGAGGTTCCTTCCCCTTAGCAGAAAAGGCTTGAACCACCGCCTGACGGATCCACTTGCTGATAGTGGATTTAGCCGGAGGCAAACCCTTCCTAGGTCCAGAAGTGAGAACAAAAAGAGCATCAGATTTCCTGAAAGGCTCAGTAGCGACCAAATAAAACTTCAGAGCACTGACCACATCCAGAGAATGTAGTGTCCACTCCTTGGAATTAGCAGGATTAGGACACAATGAAGGCAAAACAATGTCCTGATTGAGATGAAAGGCAGACACCACCTTAGGCAAGAAATCCGGCTTAAGCTGAAACACCACCTTATCCTGATGCCTCTCAAAATAAGGAGGTTTGATGGAAAGCGCCGCCAGCTCAGAAATTCGCCTTACAGAAGTGATAGCCACCAAAAAGGCTACCTTGAGAGTGAGAATGGGCAAAGCAGCCCCACGGATAGGCTCAAAGGGATGACCCTGCAGAGCAGACAACACCAGATCCAAGTCCCAGACTGGTAGCATAGGCTTACGAGGTGGACGCATATGAGTAACACCCTGGAAAAAAAGTTTTAACCAACCGGTGATTGGCAATGGATCTTTGGAAAAAAATTGCCAGAGCTGAAACATGGCCTTTGAGGGTACCTAGTTGAAGGCCAGAATCCAAACCATGTTGCAAAAATTCCAGAATCCTGGGAATGGAAAAAACCCGACAGGGAAGAGACTTGGACTCACACCAGGCAATGAAAGCATGCCAGACCCTGTAATAGATAAAGGACGAGGACTTCTTCCTAGCCCGAATCATGGTATTCACAACAGAGGCAGGCAACCCCTTTTCCATCAAGATGTAGGTTTCAGCATCCAAGCCGTTAAAGCCAGCGTTTGTAAATTGGGATGGCGTAGCTGTCCCTGAGTGAGAAGATCTGGATCCCTGGGCAAGACATACTGGTCTACTGCCAACTGCACGACATCTGCAAACCACACCCTTCTTGGCCAACAGGGGGCCACCAGGATGGCTGGCACCCCCTCCTGGGCTATCTTGCGCATGACCCTGCCCAGTAGAGGGAACGGAGGGAACACATAGGGAAGCCGAAACTCTGTCCAAGGCATTGCCAGTGCATCCGTGGCGAAGGCCAGAGGATCCTGTGACAGGGAGACAAACTTGGGAAGTTTGTGATTGTGACGGGACACAAACAGGTCCACATCCGGCTGACCCCAGCGGTGACAAAGGGAGAGAAAATACAATTCTGTGATTACTCACCTGTAGAATTGGTATTATACGTATACAGCACGTCCTGTTCCAGAATATTCCTTACACATGGGTAATACATCCACAAGATGGCGCTGAACTGCAGAAAACAGCTTGTGGCCCCTCCTGGCCCTATACAAGTCAGGGACCTCCCACAAATTCCCCAGTATTGACAAGCAGTTAACAAGAAGCCGGGAGAACAATAATAACAAGAATCAAAAATGAACATATGAACAATCACCATACAGAGGTAAATAAGAATAATGATAACAAGGGTGGGATGGAACAGGACGTGATGTATACGTATAATACCAATTCTACAGGTGAGTAATCACAGAATTGTATTATTTGAAGTATACAGCACGTCCTGTTCCAGAATATTCCTTACACATGGGACATCCAACAGCAGTGTCCGTAAGGTAGGGTGGGATCCCCAAAAGTAACAGTGGGCAGTTTAAACCACAGCCGCCTGCAGAACTTTGCGGCCAAAAGCAGCATCAGCTGAGGCCTAACATAAACCCTATAAAACTTAAAAAAAAAAAAAGTATGAACAGAAGACAAAGTGGCGGCTTTGCAAACTTGTTCAACAGAAGCTTGGTGCTGAAAAGCCCAAAAGGCACCAATAGCACGAGTAGAATGAGCAGTAAGGCGGAAGGGAGGCTCCTTCCCCCTAGCAGAATAGGCCTGTACCAAGGACTGACGGATCCACTTGCTGATAGTGGACTTAGCTGGAGCCAGACCCTTCTTAGGTCCAGACGGGAGCACAAAAAGAGCATCAGTCTTCCTGAAGGATTCAGTAGCCACCAAATAGAACTTCAGAGTCCTGACCACATCCAAAGAGTGTAAAACCCACTCCTTAGGGTTACTAGGATTAGGGCATAGAGAAGGCAAAACAATGTCCTGATTGAGATGAAAAGCAGACAAAACCTTAAAACGAAACACCACCTTGTCCTGGTGTCTCTCCAAGTAAGAGGGTTTGATGTAAAGCGCTGCCAACTCAGAAACACGCCTAACAGAAGAAAAAGACTACCTTTAAGGTCAAAATGGACAAAGGGGGTTCACGCAAAGGCTCAAAGGGAGACCCCTGCAATGCAGATAAGACTAAGTTCAAATCCCAGACTGGTAACATAGGCTTACGTGGAGGATGCACGTGAGTAACCCCCTGGAAGAAAGTCTTGACCAGACGATGGTGAGCAAAGGATCTTTGGAAGAAAATGGGCAAAGCAGAAACATGACCTTTGAGGGTACTAAGTTGAAGACCCAAATCCAAACCATGTTGCGGGAATTCCAGAATCCTGGGGATAGAAAACACCCGACAGGGAAGCGACCTAGACTCACACCAGTCAATGTAAGCATGCCATACCCTATAGTAGATGGATGACGAGGACTTCTTCCTAGCCCGAATCATGGTATTAACAACAGAGGCAGGCAGCCCCTTTTCCATCAAGATGGAGGTTTAAGCAGCCAGGCCGTTAAAGCCAGCGTTTGTAAATTGGGATGGCGTAGCTGCCCCTGAGTGAGCAGGTCTGGACCCTTGGGCAGAACATACTGATCTACTGCCAACTGCACGACGTCTGTGAATCACACCCTTCTTGGCCAACAGGGTGCCACCAGAATTGTTGGTACCCCTTTCTGAGCAATCTTGCGCAACACCCTGCCCAGCAGAGGAAAAGGAGGGAACACATAGAGAAGCTGAAAGCTCTTCCAAGACATTGCTAGGGCATCCATGGCTAAGGCCAGAGGGTCCTGAGACAGAGAGACAAAGACTGGAAGCTTGTGATTGTGACGGGACACAAACAGATCCACATCTGGCTGACCCCAGCGGTGACACAGGGAGCGAAATACCCTGTTGCTGAGGGACTATTCTCCAAGACGAGAAGTCCCCCTGCTGAGGGAGTCTGCCTCCAGATTCTCCA
Source organism: Gastrophryne carolinensis (assembly GCA_027917425.1). NCBI lineage: Eukaryota > Metazoa > Chordata > Amphibia > Anura > Microhylidae > Gastrophryne > Gastrophryne carolinensis. The sequence continues at coordinate 436,598,696 of CM051236.1, forward strand.
CCCCCGGGATGTACACAGCTGAGATGAAGGGAGCATTCTCCTCCCTGCCCAAGACAGTATCAGGGACACTTCCTTGAGGGCCCTCTTGCTCCGGGTCCCTCCCTGATGATTGATGTAGGCAATCTCCGTCTGGTTGTCCGAGCGGACCTGAACCGCCCGACCCCGAAGGTGTGGAGTTAATTGGGCGAAAACCAACCTTATTGCCCTCAATTCCAGAATGTTGATAGGGGTGTGGGCCTCCTGAGGGCCCCACTGACCCTGGAATTTCAGGGATTTCCAGAAGCTCCCCCAACCTGTCAGACTGGCATCTGTGGTGACTGTCTCCCAGCACGGGGCCAAAAAGGATCTTCCCACCAACAGGTTTCTTGAGTCCAGCCACTACGAGAGAGACGGTCTGGCCAGAGGGGACAGAACCAACACCTGATCCAGGGACCGAGGGTCCCGATCCCAAACTGACAAGAGGTGAAGTTGAAGGGGTCTCATGTGAAACTGAGCGTATGGAACCGCCTCAAAGCAAGACACCATCAGGCCCACCAGCTGCATCACCTGCCGGATGGAGGGATGAGGGGAAGAGATAAGAAGCCTGGCTTGGGCCTGAAGATTCTCCACCTTCTGCTGACTGAGAAGAACTTTACCTGAGATGTATCCAGAGTCATGCCCAGAAAGGACCTCACGATTGACGGTGACAGGAAAGACTTGGGGTGGTTGATCACCCAGCTGAAGGACTCCAGTGTTGACACCACCAGCTGGGTATCCAGCTCGGCCTGCTGGAAGGACTGAGATGTGATGAGAATGTCATTTAAGTAAGGAAGGATGCAAATGCCCTGAGATCTCAGCAGAGCCAGTAGGCCCGCCAGCACCTTGGTGAATACCCTGGGAGCCGAGGTGATACCGAAAGGCAAGGCTACAAATTGATAGTGCTGATCCTCCAGAGCGAACCTGAGGAATCTCTGATGACCTGGAAAGATTGGTACATGAAGGTAAGCGTCTTTAATGTCTACAGAGGTCATGAAGTCGCCCGGGCGTAGTGAATTGACAGCTGAGCGCAGAGTCTCCATGCAAAAGTGTTTGAATCTGACAAATTTGTTGAGGCACTTTGAAACCAGGATGGGCCTGATGGACCCGTCTTTTTTGGGAACAATGAAAAGATTGGAATAGTAGCCTCTGCCCCTTTGCCCTCCCTGGCAGATGACCCCCAACTCCAGAAGGTTTTGGACAGCAAGGCTCAGACCCTGAGCTGACAGGGGGTTTTGAGCCATCCGGGATTTGATGAATCTTGGGGGCGGCCAGGCTGCAAACTATCTTGTAACCGGAGGACACTACCTCCTGAATCCACCGGTTTGAGACGTGAAGCCTCCAGACATGAGCAAAGAGCCGTCCCCCGCCCGGATTGTTGAGAGCGCCCCTTCAAGCCTGAGGGAGCTTGGGTGAGTATTTTGGCTTGGGACCCCAGGAGAGGCCAGGACGGCCACGTCCTCTGCCCCTTCCCCAGTGATCTCTGCGTGCCCCAGTAAAGGAGACTCCTCGGCCAGTTCTGGAACCACAGAATGATGGGAGAAAGGCACCCGTCCCCCGAAAGGACCGGGACGACCTCCTACGTTGAGGTAACCTACCACCCCTGGCAAACAAATCCAAGCGTTCACCAAAAACGCACAGGCCCTTGAAAGGGAAATCAGTGAGAGCTTTCTTAGCAGCATTATCAGCTATCCACTGACGTAGCCAGACAGAGCGGCGTATAGCCACCAACAAGGCAGAAGTTCTACCACACATTCTAATGGCATCATCCATGGCAGAAAGAATATATGCAATAAATTCCTCACAAAGCAGGAGAGATCTATACTCTTCTCTACCCGCATCCTCAGATGCCCCGTCCAAGAGACACTTAAGCACCCCTTTAATGGCAATAGCTGTAATAGCAGAGGCACAAACCGGGCACAGCGCCGCCCCCACACAGGCAAAGGCGTGACAGGCCAGTTGGTCCAAGCGCCGGTCCTCCCCATCCCGCTGGGTAGTGGTATCAGGAGAGTGCATGACACATGTATTGGACAACCCAAGAACGGGTGCATCCACCTCGGGAGGACATGACCAACGCTTAACAACATCAGAAGGAAAGGGATACCTCTTGTCCCAACTCTTAGGCACCCCTGGCAACTTGCTAGGCCGTTCCCATTCCTTGAGCACTAGATTATTAAAGTGAGACTGCTCAGGGAACTCCCAGCGTGGCTTAGCCGTATAAAAAAGCTCACCCTGCTGCTGCGGAGCCACTGCAGGAGGGAAAATACAAAGCACTTCAAAAATATGACTCAGCAATCTGTCAGTGACATCAGGGGACCACGGGTTTTCCTTAAAGGGAGTCCCAGTACTACCGTAAATCTTAGGTTGTTCCTCAGAGGATTCTGAATCAGAAAACAATTCCCCCTCCTCAAGGGGGTAGGGACCTGAGAGTGAGTAAGGGCCCTCATCTTCTACAGGGAAGAGGGAAACTGCGGGTGATAAATGCCGCTTCTTAGCAGAAGCCCTATGCGAGGCAGACCCAGCAAGATGTTTTTCAATGCTGGCCACCCGTGCAGCTAAATCAGGTTGAGACTCCCCGCTAGTATGCCCCTCAGTGGGGGTCAGATGTAAGCGTGGAAGGGTAGGCGAAGCCAGAGGGGGCGTAGCTCCAGGCCCAGTAACAGGCAACCCAGGCTGCAGCGCAAGCACCTGCTGGGCGCAGGGTACACACACCCTGACATCATCACTTATAGGGGATACCTCACATACAACACATAGCCGGGCTTTTTCCGAAGGAACCCCAAGCACATTATCCCCAGAAGCCTCCATATGGTGATTATAGTGACACAATACACCAATATAGGGTTAACGCTAATGATAGCAACCCGGGATGCCCCAAAAGCCCGCTAGGGAGGTGGGAGATATAATAGTAATAGCCTAGGCTAAAAGGGGGAGGACCGGGAGAAACCACAATGAGGTCTACCCGCCTGAAAGACATAAGAAGACATCCCCGTCAGAATATAACCCCGCCGGGGCACTCACGAACCGCGGTAGGAAACAGCAGACACGCAGCACGAGGAAGGTAAAAATGGCGTCCGCATATACCTCGAGGGGCGGGCAGAGCCTGAGGTAATGTCGCCGTCGTCCGCGGAGCGCTGTACAAACGCGCGGTGGCGGCTAACAGTAAAACACATTAGGCAAGACTTGCCGGATACATCAAAATCAATTCTGGCACAAGCAAGTGAGCATTCAGGCTGCTTGATATACCGCATACACACCCCCCCCCCCCTTCCTGAGATCTGTACATCGCCCTGAGGAAGCAGCTTGTGGACGCTGCGACACGCGTTGGTAGATTTTTATAGGGGTAGGTCCAGTTGGTACATTTACTTTATATCTATTGTTCCATGTCTCTTTCATACATTTGGGCTGGCTTTAATATATATTATGGTGTATTGGATAGATAAATCTGTATGGAATTAATTTGCACAGGCACTTTTAATACTGTTAGCACTTTTTGCACTATTTTTGCACAAAATATACCCTTGCACATAAATTAACTTGAGCAAATAGCTCAATATTTTTCTAACTTTGTTTGTATATATACCTCTCATTGGAACTATGTTATTATGAAATTTTATATGGTACCCTGGCGCCCCCTTGTGTGTGTTTTGTAGTATTGTGGCTTATATGTGTTTTAAACTGTATTGTTTAGTGTTGTTTTTTTAGAATCATGTTTAGAATATAATAAAACTATTTCTTACCATTTAATGAGGAGGTAGTGCCCTATTTTTATACCATCTGTCCTGGTGCAATATTATTAGGTGTGTGGGGACCCGATATTCAAATTTTCTTTCTATGGTTGTTTAGCACCAGGGATAGAGAGCACACCCTTTGATATTTAAACTAGTGCGGTCCGTGTATAGCACTTTCCTGGCTCCAATCTGTATACTTAGAATACACCTGGTAGTTGAGGGACCATTCCCCCAGACGAGACGTCCCCCTGCTTAGGGAGTCCGCCACCTGGTTCTCCACCCCCGGAATGTATACTGCTGAGATGCAGGAGACATTCTGTTCCGCCCAAGACAGTATCAGAGACACTTCTTTGAAGGCTGGCTTGCTCCGAGTCCCTCCCTGATGGTTGATGTAGGCAACAGCCGTCTGGTTGTCTGAGCGGATCTGAACAGCCCGACGCTGCAGGTGAGTGGTTAGGTGGGACAGAACCAACCTGATCGCCCTCAGTTCCAGGACATTGATGGGAGCATGGGCCTCCTGGGGGCCCCAACACACCCTGGAACTGTAGGGACTTCCAAAAGCCCCCCAGCCCGTCAGACTGGCATCCGTGGTGACAGTTTCCCAGCACGGGGGCAGGAAGGTCCTGCCCACCAGAAGATTCCTTGAGTCCAGCCACCACGAAAGGGACTGCCTGGCCAGAGGAGACAGAGCAGATTCCTGATCCAGGGACACAGGGTCCCGATCCCAAACTGACAAGAGGTGCAACTGAAGAGGTCTCATGTGAAACTGAGCAAAGGGGACCGCCTAGAAGCAGGACACCATCAGGCCCACCAACTGCATCCCCAGATGGATGGAGGGATGAGGACACAAGAGCAGAGCCCGTGCCTGCTTCTGAAGGTCCTCCACCTTCTGCCTTCTGCTGAGGAAGGAACACCTTGACTTGAGAGGTATCCAGTGTCATGCCCAGAAAGGACCTCACCAAGGACGGGGACAGTGAAGACTTGGGAAAATTGATCACCCAGCCGAAGGACTCTAGAGTGGAGATCACCACCTGGGTGTCCTGTTCGACCTGATGAAAGGACTGAGCCACAATGAGGATGTCCTCCAGGTAGGGAAGGATGCGAATTCCCCGGGTTCGCAGCAGAGCCATCACTCCCACCAGCACCTTGGTGAACACCCGAGGCGCCAAGGTGATACCGAATGGTAAGGCCACAAACTGGTAATGCTGATCCTCCAGCACGAACCTCAGAAATCTCTGATGACCTGGGAAGATAAGCATCCTTGATGTCCACGGTGGTCATGAAGTCGCCCTGGTGAAGGGTACCGACAGCAGAGCGTAGCATCTTCATGCGAAAATGTTTGAATCTGACAAACTTCAAGTCCAGAATGGGCCTCGGAGAGCCGTCCTTTTTGGCAGAGACGCTTGAGCAGTTTCTTAAGGGCAATAGCAGTAATGGCAGCAGCACAGGCCGGGCGCAGTCCAGCCCCCACACAAGTAAAAGCATGGCGGGCCAGCAGATCCATGCGCCGGTCCTCGCTGTCCTTCAGAGTGGTAGTGTCAGGGGAAGGCATGACCGAAGTATTAGACAGGCCTAGCACGGGAGCGTCCACCTCAGGGGGACAGGACCAACGCTTTACTAGATCAGCAGGAAAGGGATACCTCTTATCCAATCCCTTGGGCACAGCGGGCAGCCTGTTAGGGCGTTCCCACTCCCTAAGCATCATAGAAGTGAAATGGCCCTGCTCAGGGAACTCCAGACGCTGTTTAACAGGAGGAAAAAAAGCAATTATGTGAGTACTCACCTGTAGAATTGTTTTTGTTCTTGGATGGCACGGCCTGCTTCGTATTCATAACAGTTGGGTTATTCCGCCACAAGGTGGCGCAGTGTACTGCAGAAGAGCTGTGGCATCTCCCGGCCCCCTATAAAAACGGGATTAACCATAGAGTTCCCAGCGTAGACAAGCAGTGAGACAAGAAGCCGGGAGAGAATAAAGGTAAAAAATGTAAAAAAGGTAAAGAACCCCAACTAACTTGGAACAATACCATAAAGAGGCAACCAAGAATAACGATAACAAGGGTGGGTCGAAGCAGGCCGTGCCATGCAAGAACAAAAACAATTCTACAGGTGAGTACTCACAGAATTGCTTTTTTCTTTATTGCATGGCACGGCCTGCTTCGTATTCATAACAGTTGGGACATCCAAAAGCAGTGTCCAAAAGTAGGGTGGGATCCCCAATGAGTAACAGCCGGCAGATCAAGTCTCTACCACCTGAAGCACCTTGCGGCCAAAAGCAGCATCCGCTGAGGCCTTAACATCAACCTTGTAAAACTTGGAAAAAGTATGAACAGAAGACCAAGTAGCGGCCTTGCAAACTTGTTCAAAAGAATCCTGGTGCTGAAAAGCCCAAGAAGCACCAATAGCACGAGTGGAATGAGCAGTAACCCTAAAGGGAGGTTCCATCCCCTTAGCAGAATAGGCTTGTACCACCGCCTGATGGATCCACTTGCTGATAGTGGATTTAGCCGGAGGCAAAACCTTTCCTAGGTCCAGAAGTGAGAACAAAAAGAGCATCAGATTTCCTGAAAGGCTCAGTAGCGACCAAATAAAACTTCAGAGCCCTGACCACATCCAAAGAATGCAGTGTCCGCTCCTTGGAATTAGCAGGATTAGGACACAATGAAGGCAAAACAATGTCCTGATATAGATGAAAGGCAGACACGACCTTAGGCAAGAAATCCGGCTTAAGCCGAAACACCACCTTATCCTGATGCATCTCAAAATAAGGAGGTTTGATGGAAAGTGCCACCAGCTCAGAAACTCGCCTGACAGAAGTGATAGCCACCAAAAAGGCTACCTTAAGAGTCAGAATGGGCAAGGCAGCCCCACGAATAGGCTCAAAGGGAGGACCCTGCAGAGCAGACAACACCAGATCCAAGTCCCAGACAGGTAGCATAGGCCTACGAGGTGGACGCACATGAGTAACACCCTGGAAAAAGGTTTTAACCAACCGGTGATTAGCAAAGGATCTTTGGAAAAAAAAAAAAATTGCCAGAGCTGAAACATGCCCTTGAGGGTACTCAGTAGAAGGCCGGAATACAAACCATGTTGCAAAAATTCCAGAATCCTGGGGATGGAAAAAACCCGACAGGGAAGAGACTTGGAATCACACCAGGCAATGTAAGCATGCCAGACCCTGTAATAGATAAAGGAAGAGGACTTCTTCCTAGCCCGAATCATAGTATCAACAACAGAGGCAGTCAACCCCTTTTCCATCAAGATGGAGGTTTCAGCAGCCAAGCCGTTAAAGCCAGCCTTTGTAAATTGGTATGTTGTAGCTGCCCCTGAGTGAGAAGATCTGGATCCTTGGGCAAGACGTCCTGATCTACTGCCAACTGCACGACATCTGCGAACCACACCTTTCTTGGCCAACAGGGGGCCACCAGGATGGCTGGCACTCCCTCCTCAGCTATCTTGCGCATGACCCTGCCCAGTAGAGGGAACGGAGGGAACACATAGAGAAGCCGAATCTCCGTCCAAGGCATCGCCAGTGCATCCGTGGGAAGTTTGTGATTGTGACGGGACGCAAACAGGTCCACATCCGGCTGACCCCAGCGGTGACACAGGGAGTGAAACACCTGGTTGTTGAGGGACCATTCCCCCAGACGAGTCGTCGCCCTACTCAGGGAGTCCGCCACCTGGTTCTCCACCCCTGGAATGAAGACCGCTGAGAGGCAGGGAACATTCTGTTCCGCCCAAGACAGTATCAGGGACACTTCCTTGAGGGCTCGCTTGCTCCGAGTCCCTCCCTGATGGTTGATGTAGGCAACCGCCGCCTGGTTGTCTGAGCGAATCTGAACAGCCCGACCCCGAAGGTGTGAGGTCAGCTGAGAAAGAACCAACCTGATCGCCCTCAGTTCCAGTACATTGATGGGAGCATGGGCCTCCTGGGGGCCGCACCAACCCTGGAACTTCAGAGACTTCCAAAAGCCCCCCCCCCCCCCCCCAGCCTGTCAGACTGGCATCTGTGTGGTGACCGTCTCCCAGCACGGGGGTAGGAAAGTCCTGCCCACCCGAAGGTTCCTTGAGTCCAGCCACCACGAAAGGGACTGCCTAGCCAGAGGAGACAGAGCAGATTCCTGATCCAGGGACACAGGGTCCCGATCCCAGATTGACAAGAGGTCTCATGTGAAACTGAGCAAAGGGGACCGCCTCGAAGCAGGACACCATCAGGCCGTGCCTGCTTCTGAAGGCCCTCCACCTTCTGCTGAGGAAGGAACACCTTGACTTGAGAGGTATCCAGTGTCATGCCCAGAAAGGACCTCACCAAGGACGGGGACAGTGAAGACTTGGGAAAATTGATCACCCAGCCGAAGGACTCTAGAGTGGAGATCACCACCTGGGTGTCCTGTTCGACCTGATGAAAGGACTGAGCCACAATGAGGATGTCCTCCAGGTAGGGAAGGATGCGAATTCCCCGGGTTCGCAGCAGAGCCATCACTCCCACCAGCACCTTGGTGAACACCCGAGGCGCCAAGGTGATACCGAATGGTAAGGCCACAAACTGGTAATGCTGATCCTCCAGCACGAACCTCAGAAATCTCTGATGACCTGGGAAGATAAGCATCCTTGATGTCCACGGTGGTCATGAAGTCGCCCTGGCGAAGGGTACCGACAGCAGAGCGTAGCATCTTCATGCGAAAATGTTTGAATCTGACAAACTTCAAGTCCAGAATGGGCCTCGGAGAGCCGTCCTTTTTGGCAGAGACGCTTGAGCAGTTTCTTAAGGGCAATAGCAGTAATGGCAGCAGCACAGGCCGGGCGCAGTCCAGCCCCCACACAAGTAAAAGCATGGCGGGCCAGCAGATCCATGCGCCGGTCCTCGCTGTCCTTCAGAGTGGTAGTGTCAGGGGAAGGCATGACCGAAGTATTAGACAGGCCTAGCACGGGAGCGTCCACCTCAGGGGGACAGGACCAACGCTTTACTAGATCAGCAGGAAAGGGATACCTCTTATCCAATCCCTTGGGCACAGCGGGCAGCCTGTTAGGGCGTTCCCACTCCCTAAGCATCATAGAAGTGAAATGGCCCTGCTCAGGGAACTCCAGACGCTGTTTACCAGGAGGAAAAAAAGCAATTATGTGAGTACTCACCTGTAGAATTGTTTTTGTTCTTGGATGGCACGGCCTGCTTCGTATTCATAACAGTTGGGTTATTCCGCCACAAGGTGGCGCAGTGTACTGCAGAAGAGCTGTGGCATCTCCCGGCCCCCTATAAAAACGGGATTAACCATAGAGTTCCCAGCGTAGACAAGCAGTGAGACAAGAAGCCGGGAGAGAATAAAGGTAAAAAATGTAAAAAAGGTAAAGAACCCCAACTAACTTGGAACAATACCATAAAGAGGCAACCAAGAATAACGATAACAAGGGTGGGTCGAAGCAGGCCGTGCCATGCAAGAACAAAAACAATTCTACAGGTGAGTACTCACAGAATTGCTTTTTTCTTTATTGCATGGCACGGCCTGCTTCGTATTCATAACAGTTGGGACATCCAAAAGCAGTGTCCAAAAGTAGGGTGGGATCCCCAATGAGTAACAGCCGGCAGATCAAGTCTCTACCACCTGAAGCACCTTGCGGCCAAAAGCAGCATCCGCTGAGGCCTTAACATCAACCTTGTAAAACTTGGAAAAAGTATGAACAGAAGACCAAGTAGCGGCCTTGCAAACTTGTTCAAAAGAATCCTGGTGCTGAAAAGCCCAAGAAGCACCAATAGCACGAGTGGAATGAGCAGTAACCCTAAAGGGAGGTTCCATCCCCTTAGCAGAATAGGCTTGTACCACCGCCTGATGGATCCACTTGCTGATAGTGGATTTAGCCGGAGGCAAAACCTTTCCTAGGTCCAGAAGTGAGAACAAAAAGAGCATCAGATTTCCTGAAAGGCTCAGTAGCGACCAAATAAAACTTCAGAGCCCTGACCACATCCAAAGAATGCAGTGTCCGCTCCTTGGAATTAGCAGGATTAGGACACAATGAAGGCAAAACAATGTCCTGATATAGATGAAAGGCAGACACGACCTTAGGCAAGAAATCCGGCTTAAGCCGAAACACCACCTTATCCTGATGCATCTCAAAATAAGGAGGTTTGATGGAAAGTGCCACCAGCTCAGAAACTCGCCTGACAGAAGTGATAGCCACCAAAAAGGCTACCTTAAGAGTCAGAATGGGCAAGGCAGCCCCACGAATAGGCTCAAAGGGAGGACCCTGCAGAGCAGACAACACCAGATCCAAGTCCCAGACAGGTAGCATAGGCCTACGAGGTGGACGCACATGAGTAACACCCTGGAAAAAGGTTTTAACCAACCGGTGATTAGCAAAGGATCTTTGGAAAAAAAAAAAAATTGCCAGAGCTGAAACATGCCCTTGAGGGTACTCAGTAGAAGGCCGGAATACAAACCATGTTGCAAAAATTCCAGAATCCTGGGGATGGAAAAAACCCGACAGGGAAGAGACTTGGAATCACACCAGGCAATGTAAGCATGCCAGACCCTGTAATAGATAAAGGAAGAGGACTTCTTCCTAGCCCGAATCATAGTATCAACAACAGAGGCAGTCAACCCCTTTTCCATCAAGATGGAGGTTTCAGCAGCCAAGCCGTTAAAGCCAGCCTTTGTAAATTGGTATGTTGTAGCTGCCCCTGAGTGAGAAGATCTGGATCCTTGGGCAAGACGTCCTGATCTACTGCCAACTGCACGACATCTGCGAACCACACCTTTCTTGGCCAACAGGGGGCCACCAGGATGGCTGGCACTCCCTCCTCAGCTATCTTGCGCATGACCCTGCCCAGTAGAGGGAACGGAGGGAACACATAGAGAAGCCGAATCTCCGTCCAAGGCATCGCCAGTGCATCCGTGGGAAGTTTGTGATTGTGACGGGACGCAAACAGGTCCACATCCGGCTGACCCCAGCGGTGACACAGGGAGTGAAACACCTGGTTGTTGAGGGACCATTCCCCCAGACGAGTCGTCGCCCTACTCAGGGAGTCCGCCACCTGGTTCTCCACCCCTGGAATGAAGACCGCTGAGAGGCAGGGAACATTCTGTTCCGCCCAAGACAGTATCAGGGACACTTCCTTGAGGGCTCGCTTGCTCCGAGTCCCTCCCTGATGGTTGATGTAGGCAACCGCCGCCTGGTTGTCTGAGCGAATCTGAACAGCCCGACCCCGAAGGTGTGAGGTCAGCTGAGAAAGAACCAACCTGATCGCCCTCAGTTCCAGTACATTGATGGGAGCATGGGCCTCCTGGGGGCCGCACCAACCCTGGAACTTCAGAGACTTCCAAAAGCCCCCCCCCCCCCCCCCCAGCCTGTCAGACTGGCATCTGTGTGGTGACCGTCTCCCAGCACGGGGGTAGGAAAGTCCTGCCCACCCGAAGGTTCCTTGAGTCCAGCCACCACGAAAGGGACTGCCTAGCCAGAGGAGACAGAGCAGATTCCTGATCCAGGGACACAGGGTCCCGATCCCAGATTGACAAGAGGTCTCATGTGAAACTGAGCAAAGGGGACCGCCTCGAAGCAGGACACCATCAGGCCCACCAACTGCATCCCCAAACGGATGGAGGGATGAGGACACAAGAGCAGAGCCCGTGCCTGCTTCTGAAGGCCCTCCACCTTCTGCTGAGGAAGGAACACCTTGACTTGAGAGGTATCCAGTGTCATGCCCAGAAAGGACCTCACCAAGGACGGGGACAGTGAAGACTTGGGAAAATTGATCACCCAGCCGAAGGACTCTAGAGTGGAGATCACCACCTGGGTGTCCTGTTCGACCTGATGAAAGGACTGAGCCACAATGAGGATGTCCTCCAGGTAGGGAAGGATGCGAATTCCCCGGGTTCGCAGCAGAGCCATCACTCCCACCAGCACCTTGGTGAACACCCGAGGCGCCAAGGTGATACCGAATGGTAAGGCCACAAACTGGTAATGCTGATCCTCCAGCACGAACCTCAGAAATCTCTGATGACCTGGGAAGATAAGCATCCTTGATGTCCACGGTGGTCATGAAGTCGCCCTGGCGAAGGGTACCGACAGCAGAGCGTAGCATCTTCATGCGAAAATGTTTGAATCTGACAAACTTCAAGTCCAGAATGGGCCTCGGAGAGCCGTCCTTTTTGGCAGAGACGCTTGAGCAGTTTCTTAAGGGCAATAGCAGTAATGGCAGCAGCACAGGCCGGGCGCAGTCCAGCCCCCACACAAGTAAAAGCATGGCGGGCCAGCAGATCCATGCGCCGGTCCTCGCTGTCCTTCAGAGTGGTAGTGTCAGGGGAAGGCATGACCGAAGTATTAGACAGGCCTAGCACGGGAGCGTCCACCTCAGGGGGACAGGACCAACGCTTTACTAGATCAGCAGGAAAGGGATACCTCTTATCCAATCCCTTGGGCACAGCGGGCAGCCTGTTAGGGCGTTCCCACTCCCTAAGCATCATAGAAGTGAAATGGCCCTGCTCAGGGAACTCCAGACGCTGTTTACCAGGAGGAAAAAAAGCAATTATGTGAGTACTCACCTGTAGAATTGTTTTTGTTCTTGGATGGCACGGCCTGCTTCGTATTCATAACAGTTGGGTTATTCCGCCACAAGGTGGCGCAGTGTACTGCAGAAGAGCTGTGGCATCTCCCGGCCCCCTATAAAAACGGGATTAACCATAGAGTTCCCAGCGTAGACAAGCAGTGAGACAAGAAGCCGGGAGAGAATAAAGGTAAAAAATGTAAAAAAGGTAAAGAACCCCAACTAACTTGGAACAATACCATAAAGAGGCAACCAAGAATAACGATAACAAGGGTGGGTCGAAGCAGGCCGTGCCATGCAAGAACAAAAACAATTCTACAGGTGAGTACTCACAGAATTGCTTTTTTCTTTATTGCATGGCACGGCCTGCTTCGTATTCATAACAGTTGGGACATCCAAAAGCAGTGTCCAAAAGTAGGGTGGGATCCCCAATGAGTAACAGCCGGCAGATCAAGTCTCTACCACCTGAAGCACCTTGCGGCCAAAAGCAGCATCCGCTGAGGCCTTAACATCAACCTTGTAAAACTTGGAAAAAGTATGAACAGAAGACCAAGTAGCGGCCTTGCAAACTTGTTCAAAAGAATCCTGGTGCTGAAAAGCCCAAGAAGCACCAATAGCACGAGTGGAATGAGCAGTAACCCTAAAGGGAGGTTCCATCCCCTTAGCAGAATAGGCTTGTACCACCGCCTGATGGATCCACTTGCTGATAGTGGATTTAGCCGGAGGCAAAACCTTTCCTAGGTCCAGAAGTGAGAACAAAAAGAGCATCAGATTTCCTGAAAGGCTCAGTAGCGACCAAATAAAACTTCAGAGCCCTGACCACATCCAAAGAATGCAGTGTCCGCTCCTTGGAATTAGCAGGATTAGGACACAATGAAGGCAAAACAATGTCCTGATATAGATGAAAGGCAGACACGACCTTAGGCAAGAAATCCGGCTTAAGCCGAAACACCACCTTATCCTGATGCATCTCAAAATAAGGAGGTTTGATGGAAAGTGCCACCAGCTCAGAAACTCGCCTGACAGAAGTGATAGCCACCAAAAAGGCTACCTTAAGAGTCAGAATGGGCAAGGCAGCCCCACGAATAGGCTCAAAGGGAGGACCCTGCAGAGCAGACAACACCAGATCCAAGTCCCAGACAGGTAGCATAGGCCTACGAGGTGGACGCACATGAGTAACACCCTGGAAAAAGGTTTTAACCAACCGGTGATTAGCAAAGGATCTTTGGAAAAAAAAAAAAATTGCCAGAGCTGAAACATGGCCCTTGAGGGTACTCAGTAGAAGGCCGGAATACAAACCATGTTGCAAAAATTCCAGAATCCTGGGGATGGAAAAAACCCGACAGGGAAGAGACTTGGAATCACACCAGGCAATGTAAGCATGCCAGACCCTGTAATAGATAAAGGAAGAGGACTTCTTCCTAGCCCGAATCATAGTATCAACAACAGAGGCAGTCAACCCCTTTTCCATCAAGATGGAGGTTTCAGCAGCCAAGCCGTTAAAGCCAGCCTTTGTAAATTGGTATGTTGTAGCTGCCCCTGAGTGAGAAGATCTGGATCCTTGGGCAAGACGTCCTGATCTACTGCCAACTGCACGACATCTGCGAACCACACCTTTCTTGGCCAACAGGGGGCCACCAGGATGGCTGGCACTCCCTCCTCAGCTATCTTGCGCATGACCCTGCCCAGTAGAGGGAACGGAGGGAACACATAGAGAAGCCGAATCTCCGTCCAAGGCATTGCCAGTGCATCCGTGGGAAGTTTGTGATTGTGACGGGACGCAAACAGGTCCACATCCGGCTGACCCCAGCGGTGACACAGGGAGTGAAACACCTGGTTGTTGAGGGACCATTCCCCCAGACGAGACGTCGCCCTACTCAGGGAGTCCGCCACCTGGTTCTCCACCCCTGGAATGAAGACCGCTGAGAGGCAGGGAACATTCTGTTCCGCCCAAGAAAGTATCAGGGACACTTCCTTGAGGGCTCGCTTGCTCCGAGTCCCTCCCTGATGGTTGATGTAGGCAACCGCCGCCTGGTTGTCTGAGCGAATCTGAACAGCCCGACCCCGAAGGTGTGAGGTCAGCTGAGAAAGAACCAACCTGATCGCCCTCAGTTCCAGTACATTGATGGGAGCATGGGCCTCCTGGGGGCCGCACCAACCCTGGAACTTCAGAGACTTCCAAAAGCCCCCCCCCCCAGCCTGTCAGACTGGCATCTGTGTGGTGACCGTCTCCCAGCACGGGGGTAGGAAAGTCCTGCCCACCCGAAGGTTCCTTGAGTCCAGCCACCACGAAAGGGACTGCCTAGCCAGAGGAGACAGAGCAGATTCCTGATCCAGGGACACAGGGTCCCGATCCCAGATTGACAAGAGGTCTCATGTGAAACTGAGCAAAGGGGACCGCCTCGAAGCAGGACACCATCAGGCCCACCAACTGCATCCCCAAACGGATGGAGGGATGAGGACACAAGAGCAGAGCCCGTGCCTGCTTCTGAAGGCCCTCCACCTTCTGCTGAGGAAGGAACACCTTGACTTGAGAGGTATCCAGTGTCATGCCCAGAAAGGACCTCACCAAGAACGGGGACAATGAAGACCTGGGATAGTTGACCACCCAGCCGAAGGACTCCAGAATGGATGTCACCACCCGGGTGTCCTGCTCGGCCTGATGAAAGGACTGGGCCACAATAAGGATGTCGTCCAGGTAAGGAAGGACGCTAATGCCCTGGTTCCGTAGCAGAGCCATCACTCCCACCAGAACCTTGGTGAACACCCGAGGCGCCGAGGTGATACCAAAGGGTAAAGCTACAAACTGGTAATGCTGATCCCCCAGCACGAACCTCAGAAATCTCTGATGACCTGGGAAGATAGGCACATGAAGATAAGCAACCTTGATGTCCACGGTGGTCATGAAGTTGCGGGTGAAGGGTACCTGCAGCAGAACGTAGCGTCTCCATGCAAAAATGCTTGAATCTGACAAACTTGTTGAGGCCCTTCAAGTCCAGAATAGGGGCCGTGAAGAGATTGGAATAGTACCCCTGACCCTGTTCTTGATAGGGCACCGGACAAATGACCCCTGACTCCAGCAGGCATTGAACCGCCGAAAGTAACCCTTGAGCTAACAGGGACCCCTGACTCCAGCAGGCATTGAACCGCCGAAAGTAACCCTTGAGCTAACAGGGGGTTTAAAGACATCCGGGATCTGATGAATCCTGGGGGTGGTCAGGCTGCAAACACTATCTTGTAAACCGGAGGATACCACCTCCTGAATCCACCGGTCTGAAACGTGGAGCCTCCAGATGTGAGCAAAGAGCCAAAGCCGTCCCCCCACCCGGATGGGAGAGGGCGCCCCCTCATGCCTGAGGGGCCTTGGGAGGGGGTTTGGGCTTGGAACCCAAGGAGAGACCGGGACGACCACGGGATCTGCCACGGCCCCAAGAATCTCTGCGGCTAACTGAAAAGAGGGAGCCACGACCTCCTCTGGGAGTACGAAGGGAGGTGAGGGAGACAGAGGTCCCCCGAAAGGGCTGGGGCTGCCTCCTATGCTGAGGCAGTCTGCCATCCTTGACTAAAACATCAAGACGCTCACTGAAGAGTCGCAGCCCCGCAAAGGGGAGCCCAGTGATAGCCTTCTTAGCAGAAGTGTCAGCTGCCCACTGACGCAACCAAACAGAGTGGCGCATTGCCACCAAAAGAGCAGAGGCCCTATCGCCCAGCCTCACAGCATCATCCATGGCAGTAAGGATAAATGCAATAAAATCAGAGCAAAGCAAGAGGGCCCTATTATCCTCCCTCCTCCTACCAGCCATAGCGCCATCACAAAGACGCTTGAGCAGTTTCTTAAGGGCAATAGCTGTAATGCACAGGCCGGGCGCAGTCCAGCCCCCACACAAGTAAAAGCATGGCAGGCCAGCTGATCCATGCGCTGGTCCTCGCTGTCCCTCGGAGTGGTAGTGTCAGGGGAAGGCATGACCGAAGTATTGGACAGACCTAGCACGGGAGCGTCCACCTCAGGGGGCATGACCACCGTTTCACTAAATCAGCAGAAAAGGGATACCTCTTATCCAATCCCATAGGCACAGCGGGCAGCCTGATAGGAGGTTCCCACTCCTTAAGCACCATAGTAGTGAAATGACCCTGCTCAGGGAACGCAGGGCGCTGTTTATCAGGGCGAAAGAGCTCACCCTGCTTTTTCTTAGCCACCTCAGGGGGAGCAATGTGCAAAATTTCAAAAATGTGAGACAGTAGATTATCAGTGTCCTCAGGGTACCATGATTCCTCCCCGACGCAGACCCAAGGTCACTAATGCAACCCTCCTGCTGGTCCCCAGAGGAGTCGGAGTCCTGGAACAGTTCCCCTTCCTCTAGGGAATAATGTCCACCAGTGGCATCAAACTCCTCATACTCCTCTATGGAGCGTGAGGGAGTGAAAGTCAGGTGCCGCTTCTTGCCAGAGGCCTTCCTAGGAACAGGCCCGGCAAGCTGCCTCTCAATGTTGGCCACATGAAGTGCCAAATCAGACTGTGACGCCCTGCTATTACCCCCTCACTGGGGGCCAATTGCAGGAGTAGGGGGTTAGGCGACCCCGAAGGGGGTGCAGAGCTGGGAAGCGATGCAGGCAAACCAGATTGGAGCGCAAGGACACTCTGGGCGCACGGCACACACACCGTGACACTGTCACTCACAGGGGATACCCCGCACATGGAACACAGCTGGGATTGCCCCGAAGGACCCCCAAGCACGCTATCCCCAGAAGCCTCCATATGGTGATTAACACAGGCGCAATAGGCCAGCGCTGGGTAAAGGCTAATACAAAAGCCACCCGGGATGCCCTCCCACGGGATGCCCCCAGACCAGAAAAGGGTGGGGGGGGGATGAGGGGGAGGAAGGAGTAGAGCCGGGAGAAACCACAACCCACTGGTATCCTGCCTGAAAGACATGCCTGAAAGTAAAAACGACACATGAGCATTCCGCAGCACATGCCCCACGAGACCAATAAAACCCCCCCCAAGGGGGACTCACGGACCAAGGACACAGCAGGGTCACCAAGGCACAGACCGCAGGATGAAGCGACACACCGGTGGAAACAGCGCTGCAGCCCAGAAGGGAGAAATCCAGACACGCAGCTAATGGCGCCGGCAGAGATACCTCGAGGGGCGGGCCGCGGAGGGACGACGCGATACGCATCATCCCCTGGCCCCGCCCTCTGAAGAGCGCGAAAACGGTGCCCACGTGACCCCGCCGGCGCCATGACTAAGAACGCCACAGGTTATAGCGCCCACAGCCGCAGAGCGCAGTACAAAGCGGCGGCCAGAAAACACCAAAAAACACACTGTAAACGGCAAAAACACCACAACTAATATCACTCGCCGCTACCACTCGCCCCCCCCGAACAAAGTCAGAGAGGGGAGGGGGGAGAGAGAGACGAGAAGAAGTGGCGAGCATCCCGGCCAGAAGGGGGCCCCTGAAGAAAAAGAAGGGGACACAGTCCCCAAAACACTCACCCCCTCAGAAGCCAGGACAGGAACTCTGCATCCCTAGTAGGCTTACCATAAAGCCTAAGGCCGGCTACCCTTTGTGGAACAGGGTCTGCGGCTTGGAGCAGCACTCCAAAAGCACAAGACCCTAGTGCTCTTCTACCCTCACCTGATCTGTCAGCCAAGGCTGGGAGGCAGTGAGGGTCAAGAAACGGGTGTAAATAGACTTGCAGGGCCGCAGGCTTGGTTGCCTCGCTCACCTGCGCATAGAGAGAGAGCCATCTTCTATCTTCGCAGTTTCACTGCAGAGGAAACACTGGGAACTCTATGGTTAATGCCGTTTTTATAGGGGCCGGGAGATTCCACAGCTCTTCTGCAGTACACTGCGCCACCTTGTGGCAGAATAACCCAACTGTTATGAATACCGAAGCAGGCAGTGCCATACAATAAATAAAAATACAACTCTGTGAAGTACTCACCTGTAGAGTTGGTATTATATGCATACAGCACGTCCTGTTCCAGACATATTCATAACGTGTGGGTATACCTCCGCCTTCAGCGCCGTGCACTGCAGAACATGAAGAAAACAAGCTCCTCCCGGCCCTACATATACCGGAGGACCTCCCACAAATCCCCAGCATTGAAAAGCAGTGAGAAGAGAAGCCAGGAGAAACAAACCACCCAGAAATAAACTGGCAATAATACCAAGTGATCCCAATCACCATACGGGGGATCCAGACAAGTGAAACCAGGGTGGGGTGAAGCAGGACGTGCAGTATGCATATAATACCAACTCTACAGGTGAGTACTTCACAGAGTTGTATTATTCTAAGCATACAGCACGTCCTGCTCCAGACATATTCATAACGTGTGGGACATCCAATAGCAGTGTCCATAAGTAGGGTGGGATCCCCGTGAGAAAGGCACAGCCAACAGTAAAGCGCTGTCACCCTCAACCATGCTACCAAACGAGAGCAATGCTCTAACCTCAACCTTTGAACGTTGTAAAGGGAGAACTGATCACAAGCAGCGGACTAGCCAGCTTGCTCGCCAGAACATAGTGCTAAAGGGCCCAAGCCAAGCACCAATAGTAAGAGAAAGAAAAACAATAGGGAGGAAGAATCTTCCCTTAAAAGAATAGGCCAGAGTAACAGCCTAACCATGCTACTACAAAAGAGGGTAGCCATGGCAACCTCAAAACTTTCCCCAACAGGGAATACAAGTCCTGGTCGCAGACGGAACCAGCAGTAATGCTAACAACAATACTCAGCAGAAGCCGAAAGAGTACTCCAGGTCCGGAAGGTCAAACCAACCGAATAAGACCAATCCAGAGGGCCCCTTGCCCATGGAAGCAATCAAATCCGGTACTTCAAGAAGGGGACACCGGTAGGCCCCAAAAGGTAAAATCCCTATCAGGGACAAAGACAGTTCAGGCAGATCTCTAACCCCAGTAGAGGGGCACAGATCCCTTTATCTCATAGTAAACTAGACAATAGCCCAGAGACCAGAGGATCTGGGCCAAGGCAGAAGGAAAACAAAACATCGCCTGGATCCAACTTGGCGTAAGGCGGGCATCCTCACCTCATGGTGTACAGCTATATAACAAAAGTATATATATAATGACTAGGACCGCCAACAGAGCCATTCTTTATGGCACACTTCTGACTGGAGCAACCGCCCCAGAAGAGCAACATGATGGAAGGAACAGGTCAGACAAGGACCTGAATAAGACCCATGGGAACCCTTAGCAGGGCATCAGAATAAGTCATCCCCCCAAAGGGGAACTAGGAATCCCCAAGGAATGCACCTGAGCAGACCCTGAAGAATGCGCAAACAAAAGATTGGATCAGGCTTTGTAATAGATGAACAGGGCAGGCCCCAACCATAGACCGAACCAAGTCGTGAGCCAATACAAAACGCTGCTGATAGGACCCTAATCCCAGGAACAGAGATCGTCCGACAAGGGAAGGAGCTTAGACCCAGCAAAACAGTATGTGTACAACATAACCTAACATAGCGTGGCAGGAGGAAGAAAACGAAGAGGAAGAACTAAGTCCAAGTTCCAAGGAACAAGACACCCCGAGATATGTCATCTCCAACAGGGTAAGCACAAAGGCCTGCCAACGCTAAAGTAGGCCTAAGGTAAAGGCACCTTACTTATGTAAAATAGGCCTTGTGAGTGAACATACAGTCCTACTGTTCTCAGCAGAATCCCCTGCGGACCACACCCCACTGGGCCACCCAGGCCCCTAGCATAAAGGTGCTGCTCGCCATCTGAGACTAGCGCAAGCCCCCCCCCCCCCCCCACGCCCGGTAGGGCAAGGGGATAACATTTTCCAAACGAAATATCCAGCCAGAACCACTAACCCCAACCAGGGCAGACCAATCTGGCCAATACCAGGGGTAGAACCCTGTGATAGAGACGGAGTCCAACGGGACCCTGCCAGTGTGAGCTCAATGGCACAACAGAGAACCTCCCACAGGAGGGATACTACAGGAAGGACAAGGAATATTAATTCCCCCAAAGAAGGAATCAGGGCTCCCCTGGAATAGAGCCAGGCCCAAGAATTCCACAGGGAACAAGGAACAAACCACTGTCCTACAATGGACGAAAAGTCCCCCAATTGGACAGGTACTAAGAAGGAGCAGTCCCCAAACTAGGACCCACTGAATGCTCATTGTGACAAAAAAATCCACCTAGGTAACCAGATCCTTCGAGGTCCCTACCTAGGAACCACCTGGGGTTTCAGAAGAATAAGCCCCCTTTGTCATCCTGCCAGATTAGGTACCATGGTAACCCTCAACAGGGAAAAACAGAAAGGTAGGGAATGCTCCCCGACGGTACTCTCGAGTAAACCAACAGAAGAATAAACGCCTCCACTAGGAGTAAGGTAAACAGACCTAGACCCAGGGTGCAAACCCCTCATCCAGGACTAATGGCTAAAGCGCCTCCGAGCCCAAAAATCACAGAGACAAGTGATGTCAACGGACCAGCCGCCAACGGGCACACCAGGTGCAATTCTGCCTGGAGATAATAACTAGACAGGACGGAGGACCGGAGGCCTCATTCCAGTAAAATCCTTATAGCCAAGAGAAAAAAGGCACTAGGTGAAGCCTAATCCAGGTACAACCTGGAACCAGAGGATGGAACAGAGTAGGGCTAGAGTCCGCCAAGATCCATTCAAACAACTCCCTACGTGAAGGGACAGGAGGGCCTGATAGGTCCCCTGGTAGATGCCCCCTGGTGTCGTGTGAGACATCACACCCTTCTAGAGCCTAGCGCGCACATGGGCGCAACAGGGGACTCAGCCTAAGCCACGACGGTGGCAGTGACCACCAATACCCAGCAGTAGTGGGCTCAATATCCAGAAGACACCTTGGAATCTAGAATAAAAATCTGAACACGCCACAAGCGGCCAGAGGATCCCTGGAATATAGGGCACAGACGGCCCTGTCAAGGGCGCCAAGCCTGAATGATTATGGATACAGATGCTACACCCCCCGAGGGGTTAGGAAGATAGACTCCCTCAAGGAAAGGGAGGGGCAACCAGCGCAGGGGCCCCAGTCTCTATATGATAATGGCGTTCTGGCAAGGAAGCCATACCTGACAGGCCCAGTTAAGCCAGCACCCATGCCTGAAGAAAGGCGGGGGACCATAGTCCTCCTGACCGACTCAGGGAAAGACCACCCAGCAAACACTATCCCATATCTGGAGGAACTATCTCCTAAAGCCACTAGAACGAGGCAGGATGCCTCCTGATAGGAGTAAGGTGCTGTGGCCATCCCCTCACCCAGGTGGGTGAGGGCATCCCATCATGCATGAGGGTTTTCGGGGAATGAAACGGGCTTAGCCCGGCCAGAGGGCCCCGGGCATTGAATGTCACTCCTGGGACAGGATACCGAACCAGACCCTGCAGGGGGCATCCCCGGTTCCTGCTTAACACTATGATATGGAGGTGGGGGGGTATCCCTGCTCCGAGGGGGTCACGACGGCCGCCCCTGACTGGGTGGACTGTCCTGTTTCTCAAATAGGTCCAGACGGGCCCCAAACAGGTGATGCCCTCTAAAGGAAAGCCCCGTCAGGGTCCTCTTAGCGTCATCGTCTGCCCCCCACTGACGCAGCCAGAGCAGGCGACGTATAGCTACCACTTGCTCAGAAGTCCTCGCACACATTTTGGTGGTGTCATCCAGAGCCAAAAGGATAAATTTAACAAAAATATCGCAGCTGGAGAGTGTGTAAAACACCTCCCAGGGTAAATCTTCAGGCTGATGCTCCAGCATCTTTCTTATGAGAGCCTTAGCGGCCACTGCTGTGATGGCAGCGGCACAGACAGGGCGCAGCGCCTTACCTGCACAGGCAAAGGCGTGGGAAGCCAGCCTATCAATGCGCCGATCCTCGGCGTCCCGCAGGGAGCTGTAAGCCGGAGCTGTAAGGAAGGGGGGGTTAGGAACCCCAATAATTGGTGCGTCCACTAATGGGGACGAGAACCAAATATCTACCATCTCGGGGGAAAAAGGGTATTTCCAAACCCAGTCCTCTGGGGGTCTTTGAAGTGCAGTGGGACATTTCCACTCTTTAAGTACGAGAGCATGGAAGTGAGCCTGCTCGAGAAATTCCAAACGCGCAGGCGCAGTATGATAGCGCCCCCCTCTCGGCCTGGAGACCGCACCGGGAGGCGAAATGGACAATGCATTAAAAATCCTGAGTAACATACCGCCAATATCAAGCTGGTCCCAGTCGTCCTGACCAGCATCATCCTGACACCTCGGCCTCTCGTCAGAGGAACCTAGGTCAGAGAACAGGTCCCCTTCTTCCGACGTGGCGCTAGCACGTGTAGAAAAAGACTCCTCAGAGCCCATAGCACAGGCCGAAGCCGCGGGAGTCCAAGGCCGTTGTCTATCAGGACCCATCCGGCCGGACAACCCTTCAACAATCTGGACAAGCGTGGGCCGTCTAGGAGAAAGGTCTATTTGTAACTCGCCACTTGTACAAGACTCAACAGGAGTGAGGTTTAGGGAAGGGGAAAGGGGAGAGAAGGAGCAAGGTACAACCACAAGCGTCGCTCGCAATTCCAGCGTCTGTTCTGTACATGACGCGCAGACCCGTGCCCCGTCCGCCTCAGCATGGGGGAGACCGCACAATATACACAGCCGGTCCTGTCCCAGAGGGACCCCGGTAACACAATCCTGAGATGCCTCCATATGGTGATTGTTTAAAGACAGGATGTCAATAGGGATTTACGCAATAAGCAACCCTGGATGCCCCAACTACTCGCTGATTAATGTGGGAGATTTTAGGAAGGCCCGCTCCTTATACGTATAACTATGTATACGTATATATAAATATATATATATATATATATATATATATATATATATATATATATATATATATGAATATGAGGCCGGGAGAGGCCGCCGGGAACTCAGCGTCTGAAAGACATAATGGGAAAGAGATGTCAGGGTCATGTGCAGATGGACAGACAAGAAACAGAGGGATTCGCCCGCGAGGGCACTTACAGCTCAAGTGGAGGAGGAGACTGCCACGACAGGCATTCTGATCACAATAAGGACGGGTGGAAATAGTCCCGCAGGGCCTCAGGCTGTCAAGCCCCGCTCGCCTGCGAGAGCGTGATATTTCATGTCTTCGCAGTTCCAGCACTGCAGAGAAATCTGGGGATTTGTGGGAGGTCCTCCGGTATATGTAGGGCCGGGAGGAGCTTGTTTTCTTCATGTTCTGCAGTGCACGGCGCTGAAGGCGGAGGTATACCCACACGTTATGAATATGTCTGGAGCAGGACGTGCTGTATGCTTAGAATATATATATCACCCAGATGCAGGTAGGATGATTTTTAATGTGCGCAATCTGTATATAAGATAGACGCTAATTCAGAATCAAGGTGCGGTTTAATGAGAGCAGCAAGCTCTATAAAAATAATTTCTTTATACGCCATTAACCCAGATGTACACTATGGGGGTTATTTAAGAAGGGATAGTGCCAGGCAGTGCCTCATAGCGGCAGGAAGCGTCTGGTGAACGCCAAAACCACATTTAAGAAAGTGAATCTGGTGAGCGCCTCTAACAGCGCCATGTAGCGTCACATGTATTACCAGAGGCGGCTCAGCGTATAGTGCCGGCGCTCTAGGTTCAAGAGCGCCACGTATTACCATTCGCTTAGTGTCACTCTCCCATGCATTTCAATGGGCTTTTATTTGTTTGTGTTTGGCAATTAAAATTATTATTTTTTGCTTAAATCATTGTATGACCTCTCCTGGCTGCAACAAACACTTTTATAAATTAACTTTTTTTTTTTGAAATTTTTTGACTTTTTATATTTTTATGCAGAATTGTATTTACAGATCTGGAACTAAAGTGTTATTGTCCCAGTGTTAAAACAATGTCATTCCATGTGTTTTCGCTTTGTTAACGGTGGATATGTGTTCAAAAACAGACTTTTATCACACAGCATCTGGCGCTCTGTGCTAGAGCGCCCAGCTTTAGGACGCCGACGCTCTGTGTGTGTGTAGTTTTTTGTTAAATATGGTGTTGAGCACCGAGTGCCGGACGCACTGAGCTGGCGCTACCTCTCGCTCTCTGCAGCGTTGTGCTGTTGTTACAGCACCCAACACACATCACATTCATCAGTTGCAGCCACCAGAACCACTCCCCAAGAAACAGATATTAGATCCATGGCCATGATCTATTATCTGTTTCTTGGGGAGTGGTTCTGGTGGCTGCCAGCAAGTTCATCAGCAAAACCTCTACCTTCCTAATTTTTCTTCACCTTTTTCTTCACCTTGCATGAAGAATCTGACGTTATTATTTGGTGGAAATTTCTCACCAATATCTTGATATAAGCTATGAAAACAAGCTTGAAAAGAAATTAACATAGCTGCTTATTCGCATACTGCTGGCAAAAGGAAAGATCAATGAGCCATGTTCTGCAGAAATCAGTGAATACGTACTCTCCCTCTACAGGCTCCTCCAGCAAGATTTCCACCTCAGGTTCCCGCTGCCCTGCCGGTTTGGTGATTCTAATGGGATAAGGGGAGCTTGGTCTCTGGTCAGTGTTTGATTGCAATCGTTCTGTAATGCAAAAGTCATTATAATACAGCTAAGGGCAACATATCATCAAAATACATAGGCCCTCAAACTAAGATGTTAAAGTGATCCTATACCCAGAAAGGAAATGTATATCATCACCTTCTGTCTCCAGCCCAGTGCCCCCCCCCCCCCCCAAAAAAAAAAAATAAAATTCTGTGATTACTCACCTTGTAGAATTGGTATTATAAGTATGCAGCACGTCATGCTCCAGATAATGATTCATAACAGATGGAATTACCTCCGCCAGAGGGCGCTTGACTGCAGAGATGGCAAGAAGAGGCCCCTCCCGGTCCATATATACCCGGGACCTCCCACAAATTCCCCAGTATAGAAAAGCAGTAAGGAGAACCAGGAGAAGCCAATGAAATTAACAACGTTAACAAGGATAACAATCACCCTACAGAGGATCCAAGATAATGCAAACAGGGTGGGGTGGAGCAGGACGTGTTGCATACTTATAATACCAATTCTACAAGGTGAGTAATCACAGAATTGTATTATTCTAAGTATGCAGAACGTCCTGCTCCAGATAATGATTCATAACAGATGGGACATCCAATAGCAGTGTCCGTAACTAGGTTGGGTTCCCAAAAAGCAACAACGCGCAGTTCAAACCACTGCCGCCTGCAGAACTTTGGGCCAAAAACAGCATCCGCTGAGGCCCGAACATCAACCTTGTAAAACTTGGAAAAGGTATGAACAGAAGACCAAGTAGCAGCCTTACAAACTTGTTCAACAGAAGCCTGGTGCTGGAAGGCCCCAGAGGCCCCAACAACATGGGTAGAATGAGAAGGTAATACGGAAAGGAGGATCCTTTCCCCTAGCAGAATAGGCCCTAAAAATAGCCTGACTAATCCATTTGCTAATAGTAGACTTAGCAGGGGCCAGGCCCTTCTTGGGACCCGAAGGAACCACAAACAAGGCATCAGTCTTTCTAAAAGGTGCAGTAGCCACCAAGTAGAACTTCAAATTCCTGACCACATCCAGGGAATGTAAGGCCCTCTCCTTGGAATTACCAGGATTAGGGGACAAGGAAGGAAGGAAGCACAATGTCCTGATTGAGATGGAAGGCAGAGACCACCTTAGGCAAGAAATCAGGTTTAAATCTGAAAACCACCTTGTCCTGGTGCCTCTCAAAGTAGGGGGCCTGAATAGAAAGGGCCGCCAACTCCGAAACACGCCTAACCGAGGTGATAGCCACCAAAAAGGCAACCTTAAGAGTAAGAATAGACAGAGCAGCCTCATGCACAGGCTCAAATGGAGGGCCCTGAAGGGCAGACAAAATCAAATTCAAGTCCCAAACCGGCAACAGAGGTTTGCGAGGGGGACGCACATGAGCAACCCCCTGGAAGAAAGTCTTGACCAGAGGATGTTGAGCGAAAGATCTCTGGAAGAAAACAGCCAAGGCAGAAACATGACCCTTGAGCGTGCTGAGCTGAAGTCCCAGATCCAAACCATGCTGAAGGAACTCCAGAATCCTAGGAATGAAAAACGCCCGACATGGAAGGACCCTAGACTCACACCAGTCAATGTAGGCCCGCCAGATCCTATAGTAGATGGTAGAAGAGGATTTCTTCCTAGCCCTGATTAGAGTGTTAACCACAGAATCAGAAAGCCCCTCATCCCTTAAGATGGAGGTTTCAGCAGCCAGGCCGTCAAAGCCAGCGTTTGTAAATTGGGATGGCATAGCCGCCCTTGAGTGAGAAGGTCCGGGACTAGGGGCAGAGCGTACCGATCTACTGCCAGCTGAACGATATCTGCAAACCACACCTGTCTTGGCCAACGGAGGGCCACCAGGATTGCTGACACCCTTTCCTGAGCCAGCTTGCGCAGAACCCTGCCCAGCAGGGGAAACGGAGGAAAAAGATACAGGAGATGGAATCCCTGCCAGGATAGACTCAGAGCATCCACCGAAGGGCCAGGGGATCCTGGGACAGAGAGACAAAGACTTGGAGCTTGTGATTGTGGCGGGACGCAAACAGATCCACTTCCGGTACCCCCCAACGGTGACACAAGGATAGGAAGACCTCGCTGCTGAGAGACCATTCCCCCAGGCAAGAAGTCCCCCTGCTCAGAAAATCTGCCTCCATGATTCAAGGGACATTGTCCTCCACCCAAGACAGAATCATGGACACCTCCTTGAAGGCACTCTTGCTCCGAGTCCCTCCCTGATGACTGATGTAGGCATCCGCTGTCTGGTTGTCTGAGCGAACTTGGACCGGCTGGCCCCGAAGGTGAAGAGTCAAGTGGGCCAGAACCAACCGAGCCACCCTCAGCTCCAGGATGTTGATAGGAGCATGGGCCTCCTGAGGGCCCCACAGCCCCCGGAATTGTAGGGATTTCCAGAAGCCCCCCCAACCTGACAGACTGGCATCCGTGGTGACTGTCTCCCAACAGGGGGCCAGGAAGGATCTGCACCCCAACAGGTTCCTCGAGTCCAGCCACCACGAGAGGGACCGCCGAGCCAGAGGGGACAGAACAAAGGCCTGATCCAGCGACAGGGGACTCTTGTCCCAGACCGACAATAGACAGAGCTGAAGAGGTCTCGTGTGGAACTGTGCATAGGGAACCGCCTCGAAGCAGGACACCATCTGTCCCACCAGCTGCATCCCCTGCCGGATGGAAGGGTGAGGGCAGGACAGAAGGGAATGAACCAGAGCTTGCAGAGAGTCCACCTTCTGCTGAGGAAGAAAAATCCTGGCCTGAACAGTATCCAGATTCATGCCCAGGAAGGAAGTCACCAGAGACGGAGACAGGGAAGACTTGGGGTGATTGATCACCCAGCCGAACGACTCCAGAACCGTCACCACCTGCTGGGTATCCAATACCACCTGCTGGAAAGATTGAGAGGTCATGAGAAGGTCGTCCAGATAGGGAAGAATGCGAATGCCCTGAGCCCTGAGGAGAGCCATGATACCCGCCAGCACCTTGGTGAAGACCCTGGGGGCCGAAGTGAGACCGAAGGGCAGTGCCACAAATTGGTAGTGCTGGTCCGCCAGCGCAAACCTGAGGAATCTCTGATGCCCTGGGAAGACTGGAACATGAAGGTCTTTGCTGTCTATGGAGGTCATGAAGTCTCCCGGGCGCAATGAACTGATCGCGGAGCGCAGGGTCGCCATGCGAAAGTGCCTGGTCGTGATGAACTTGTTGAGCAGCTTTAAGTCCAGGATGGGTCTGACGGAACCATCCCTTTTGGGTACTGTGAACAGATTGGAATAAAAACCCCGACAAGTCCAGGAGATTTTGCACAGCCAGAAACAGCCCATGAGCTGCAAAGGGGTCTAGAGGAATCCGAGAACTGAGGAATCTTGGAGGCGGCCAGGCAGCGAACTCTAGCTTGTAGCCGGAGGACACAACCTCCAGAATCCACCTGTCTGAGACCTGTTGTCCCAAGACACGAGCGAAGAGCCGCATTCGTCCCCCCACCCGGATGGGTGAGGGCGCCCCTTCATGGCTGAGGAGGCTTGGAAAGATTTGGGCTTGGACCCCCAGGAAGATCCGGAGCGGGCACGACCTCTGCCCCTGCCCCAGAAGTCTCCCCTAGGACCTGCAAAGGAAACCCCTCTCCCAGACCTGGATCCACGGTAGGAGGGAGCAAAGGCACCCGAACCTTGAAAGGGCCGCAGCGGCTTCTTACATTGAGGCATCTTGCCCCCCATGGCAAACAGGTCCAAGCGATCACCAAATAGGCGCAGCCCCTCAAAGGGGAGCCCCGTGAGGGCCTTCTTAGCAGCGTTATCAGCTGCCCACTGGCGCAGCCAAACAGAGCGGCGTATAGCAACCACCAAGGCAGAGGTTCTACTACACATCCTAATGGTGTCATCTAAGGCAGAAAGGACATATGCAATTAACATTTGACACTATGACAAGGCCCTGAACTCGGCACTAGAAGTATCATCATGGGCGCCTTCCAACAGACCCTTGAGGAGAGTCCTAACAGCAACAGCAGTGATAGCAGAAGCACAGACAGGGCGCAAGGCAGACCCCACAAAGGCAAAAGCATGGGAAGCCAGCTGGTCAATGTGCCGGTCCTCCCTATCGTTAAAGGTAGTGGAATCAGGGGAATGGACCACAGATGTGTTGGACAGCCCCAATACTGGTGCATCCACTTCTGGGGGGGTTGACCAACATTTAACCACATCAGTGGGAAAAGGGTACCTTTTATCCCAGCCCTTAGGGATTCCGGGAAGCCGGCCGGGACGCTCCCATTCTTTGAGAACAAGATTATTGAAATGGGCCTGTTCTGGAAATTCCAGACGTGGTTTAGCAGTACTAACAAGTTCCCCCTGTAGCTTGGGAGCCGCAGCAGGAAGGGAGATAGAACGCATCAAAAATCAGCATCCCAATGATCAGAGCCATAGTCAGCACCACTGAAATGCTGATCATCAGATAACTCTGAATCCGAGAATAATTCCCCCTCCTCAAGTGGGGTATAGTCAGACAAAATACCATTTTGTGATTACTCACCTGTAAAATGGGTATTATAAGTATGTCTCACACCCTGCTTCGGAAGTATTCATAACACGTGGGTTATGGTCCAGTAGAGGGCGAACTTCTGCAGAGATGACTAGAAAAAGAAGCCCCTCCCGGTCCATAAATACCTGGGACCTCCCACACATTCCCCAGTATAAGAAAGCAGTAGGGGGACCAGGAAGAGCCAATAAAATCTATGAGAAAAAAAAGTTTCACCACATAGAGGATCCACGATACAACTCAGGATGGGACGAAGCAGGGTGTGAGACATACTTATAATACCCATTTTACAGGTGAGTAATCACAAAATGGTATTATTCCAAGTATGTCACCCTGCTTCGGAAGTATTCATTACATGTGGGACATCCAATAGCAGTGTCCAAAAAGGGTGGGGATCCCAACAGACAATAGTGCACAAATTTAAACCACTGCAGCTTGCAGAACTTTGCGGCCAAAAACAGCATCCGCTGAGGCCCGCACATCAACCTTATAAAACTTGGAAAAAGTATGAACAGAAGACCAAGTAGCAGCCTTACAAACTTGTTCAACAGAGGCTTGGTGCTGAAACGCCCAGGAAGCCCCAACAGCACGAGTAGAATGAGTAGTGATCTGGAAAGGGGGATCCCTCCCCTTAGCAGAATAGGCCCTAATAACAGCCTGACGAATCCATTTACTAATGGTAGACTTGACGGGCGCCAAACCCTTCTTGGGCCCAGAGGGCACCACAAAACAGGCGTCCGTCTTCCGGATCGGTGAAGTAGCCACCAGATAGTACTTTACACATCTAACGACGTTCAGAGAGTGCAAGGCCCTCTCCTTGTCATTGCTAGGTTTAGGGCACAAGGAAGGAAGCACAATGTCCTTATTGAGGTGAAAGGCAAAGACAACCTTTGGCAAGAAATCTGGTTTAAAACGGAAAACCACCTTGTCCTGATGTCTCTCAAAGTAGGTGGACAGAGCCGCCAACTCAGAAACACGTCGAACAGAGGTGATAGCCACCAAAAAGGCAACTTTTAAGGTGAAAATAGATAGAGCAGAATCCTGCACTGGTTCAAAAGGGCAGACAACACCAAATTTAAATCCCAAACAGGTAACATGGGTTTGCGAGGAGGGCACACATGAGTGACCCCCTGAAAAAAGGTCTTAACCAAAGGATGAAGAGCGAAAGATCTCTGAAAGAAAACCGCCAGAGCGGACACATGCCCCTTAAGAGTGCTAAGCTGAAACCCCATGTCCAGACCATGCTGAAGAAACGCCAAAATCTGAGGAATGGAAAACACCCAACAAGGAAAGGCCCTAGCCTCACACCAATCAATGTAGGTCCGCCAGGTCCTGTAATAGATATTAGAGGAAGATTTTTTCCTAGCCCTGACAAGAGTCTGGACAACGGCTTCAGGCAAACCCTTTTCCTGTAAGATGAAGGTTTCAGCAGCCACGCCGTCAAAGCCAGCGTTTGTAAATTGGGGTAACAAAGCTGACCTTGTGTGATCAGATCCGGAAGCAGAGGCAGCCTGAATTGATCGACCGCCAGCCGGACGACGTCTGCGAACCACACCTGTCTTGGCCACTTCGGGGCCACTAGGATTGCTGGCACACCCTCTTGAGCCAGCTTGCATACCACCTTGCCCACCATGGGAAAGGGAGGAAACAGATACAGGAGACCGAGCTCCCGCCAGGACAGAGACATGGCATCCACTGCCAGAGCCAGAGGGTCCTGGGACAGAGACACAAATGCCAGAAGCTTGTGATTGTGACGAGAGGCAAACAGATCCACCTCCGGACTCCCCCACCTGCGACAGAGGGATAGAAACACCTTGTCGCTGAGGGACCATTCCCCCCGGCGAGAGGTCCCTCTGCTCAGAGAGTCCGCTTCCAGGTTCTCCACCCCTGGAATGTAGACTGCCGAGATGCACGGAACATTGCTCTCGGCCCAAGCAAGAATCATAGACACCTCCTGGAGGGCTCTCCGGCTGCGAGTCCCTCCTTGGTGATTGATGTAAGCGACCGCTGTCCGATTGTCGCAGCGAACCTGAACTGGCAAGATGCGACAGCACCAACCGAACCGCCCTCAGCTCCAGAATGTTGATGGGAATATGGGCCTCCTGGGGACCCCACAGCCCCTGGAACTGACGTTCCCTCCAGAAGCCTCCCCAGCCTGACAGACTGGCATCCGTGGTGACCGTCTCCCAACAGGGCGCAAGAAAGGACCTGCCCCCCAGGAGATTCCTCTGGTCCATCCACCACTGGAAGGACCGCCGGACAAGAGGGGACAGAACACAAGTCTGATCCAGAGACAGAGGACATTTGTCCCAAACCGATATAAGATGGAGCTGAAGGGGTCTCATGTGAAACTGAGCAAATGGCACTGCCTCGAAGCAAGCCACCATCAAACCTACCAGCCTCATGCATTGCCTGATGGACAGATGAGGGCTGGACAGAAGACAACGAATAAGAGCCTGAAAAACATCCACCTTCGGCTGGGGTAGGAACACCCTGGTCTGAATGGTATCCAGAGTCATGCGCAGGAACGAAGCCACCCGGGATAGAGAAGACTTGGGGTAATTGACCACTTTACCCACCCGAACCTCTCCAGCGTCGTCACCACCGCTCTGGTGTCCAGCTCCGCCTGGTGGAGAGAGGATGACGTAATGAGAAGGTCGTCCAGGTAAGGCAAGACACGAATGCCCCGGACTCTGAGAAGGGTTATCACGCCCGCCAAAACCTTGGTGAACACCCTGGGCGCCGAAGTCAGCCCGAAGGGAAGAGCCACAAACTGGAAGTGCTGGTTGTCTACCACGAACCTGAGGAACCTTTGGTGTCCCAGGAAGACCGGCACATGAAGGTAAGCGTCCTTGATATCTATTGAGGTCATAAAGTACCCCGGACGCAGTGATCCCACAGCAGAGCGCAGAGTCTCCATGCAAAATTTTTTGGTTCTGATGAACTGGTTGAGAGTTTTCAAGTCCAAAATGGGTCTTATGGCACCATCTTTTTTGGGCACCATAAAGAAGTTGGAATAGTAACCCAGACCTCTCTCTGTGGGGGGAACCGGACAAACTACCCCCATATCCCAAAGGTTTTGCACCGCCATAAAAAGGCCCTGTGCCGCCCGAGGATCCGACGGAACCCGGGACCTGAGGAATCTGGGAGGAGGCCGGCGTGCAAACTCCAGCTTGTACCCGGAGGAAATTACCTCCCGGATCCAGACGTCTGTGACCTCTAGGGTCCAGACCTGAGCAAAGAGCCGCAGCCGTCCCCCCACCCGCAAGGGTGAGGGCGCCCCTTCATTGCTGAGTGGGCTTGGCAACGGATTTGGGTTTAGAAGCCCAGGAAGTCCCGGGTCAGGCACGTCTTCTGCCCCTACCCCAGGCATCCCCTCGGAACGCGGTAAAAAACATTCCCCTGCTCGACCGAGAGCCACGAAAGGAAGGGTTGAACGAGCCCGAACCCCGAAAGGGCCGGCGCTGCTTCTTGCGTTGAGGTAACTTACCCCCTCTGGCAACCAAGTCTAAACGATCACCAAACTGGTGCAGGCCCACGAAGGAAAGACCTGTGAGCGCCTTCTTAGCAGAGTTATCGGCCGCCCACTGGCACAACCAGACCGACCGGCGTATAGCAACCTGCAATGCCAAGGTCCTGCTACACATACGGATAGTATCATCCAAGGCTGATAAGACAAAAGCAATGAACATCTCACAATGAGTCAAGGCTGTAAACTCCTCACTGCAGGGATCCAATTGGGAACCATCCAAAAGGCCCCTAATTAGAGCTCTAGTAGCCACGGCCGTGATCGCAGAAGCACAAACCGGGCGCAAGGCCGAACCCACACAAGCAAAGGCATGTGAAGCCAATTGATCGAGAAGGTGGTGGAATCCGGGGTATGCACGACTGAAGTATTGGACAATCCCAGGACGGGCGCGTCGACCTCTGGGGGTGTCGACCAAAGTTTCACCACATCAACAGGAAAGGGATACTTCCTATCCCACCCGTGAGGGATACCAGGGAGTCAACTAGGCTTTTCCCATTCCTTAAGGATCAGATTGTTAAAGTGCTTCTGATCCGGGAACTCCAAACGAGGTTTGGCGGTCCCCAAAAATTCCCCCCGTTGCGGAGGGACCTCCGCAGGAGGGGAAATGGCAAGTACCTCAAAAATTTGAGTAAGGAGCCTATGGGTGTCGACAGTATCCCCGCGCTCTGAGCCGGCATCAGCGCCAGGGTACTGCCGATCCTCAGATGAGTCAGAGTCTGGGAAAAGTTCCCCTTCCTCTAGTGGGGAACAATCAGACAAGTCAAATGGTTCAAAATCAGCATAATCAAAGGCCAGCATCACGGATGCCAAGTGCCGTCTCTTAGCTGGGGCCTTCCTGGCCGCAGAGCTAGCAATCAGTCTCTCAATGTTGGCCAGTCTTGCGCATACATCAGATTGCGATTTCCCACTGGTGACAACGTCACTTGGGGTCATAACCAGGCGAGGGTGTAGGTGATGAGGCCAGCGGGGCTGAACTGTCCACACGGGGCCCGGCTTGCTGCACAAGCACCTGTTGTGCACATGGAATACAAACTTGCACATTATCTCCCAAAAGGCATGCCCAACATATCACACACGACCGGGGTTGTATGGAGCCTCCATATGGTGATTTTTTGATAGTCGCAAAGATCAATGGGAATTACGCTATGAAGCTACCCGGGATGCCCCTTAGCGGATTTAATAATGACAAAAAAAGGGGACCCCAATTTGAACAAGGGACCTAAGGACCGGGAGAACCCCCTTCTTAATAAAAGGCTTGGTAACCCCACCTGAAAGACACAATGAGGGACCCCATAAGAATCAATTATGCACACAAAAAACCAAGCACCAACATATGCAGCATAAGGCATTAATGCAATATCCCCAGGCCTCCAGGCGCTGTAATAACAGCGCAATGTATATATAAATAGAAGACAATCATAAAACCAAGGCCCCGAAGGGCACTCACAGTGTCCAGTCTGGCAGGAATGGCGTCCATTAGCCAGGAGATCCTCAGGAAGAAGGGCGGGCCAGCGGGCCAGCGGAGGCCCTCTCCTTGTCATTGCTAGGTTTAGGGCACAAGGAAGGAAGCACAATGTCCTTATTGAGGTGAAAGGCAAAGACAACCTTTGGCAAGAAATCTGGTTTAAAACGGAAAACCACCTTGTCCTGATGTCTCTCAAAGTAGGTGGACAGAGCCGCCAACTCAGAAACACGTCGAACAGAGGTGATAGCCACCAAAAAGGCAACTTTTAAGGTGAAAATAGATAGAGCAGAATCCTGCACTGGTTCAAAAGGGCAGACAACACCAAATTTAAATCCCAAACAGGTAACATGGGTTTGCGAGGAGGGCACACATGAGTGACCCCCTGAAAAAAGGTCTTAACCAAAGGATGAAGAGCGAAAGATCTCTGAAAGAAAACCGCCAGAGCGGACACATGCCCCTTAAGAGTGCTAAGCTGAAACCCCATGTCCAGACCATGCTGAAGAAACGCCAAAATCTGAGGAATGGAAAACACCCAACAAGGAAAGGCCCTAGCCTCACACCAATCAATGTAGGTCCGCCAGGTCCTGTAATAGATATTAGAGGAAGATTTTTTCCTAGCCCTGACAAGAGTCTGGACAACGGCTTCAGGCAAACCCTTTTCCTGTAAGATGAAGGTTTCAGCAGCCACGCCGTCAAAGCCAGCGTTTGTAAATTGGGGTAACAAAGCTGACCTTGTGTGATCAGATCCGGAAGCAGAGGCAGCCTGAATTGATCGACCGCCAGCCGGACGACGTCTGCGAACCACACCTGTCTTGGCCACTTCGGGGCCACTAGGATTGCTGGCACACCCTCTTGAGCCAGCTTGCATACCACCTTGCCCACCATGGGAAAGGGAGGAAACAGATACAGGAGACCGAGCTCCCGCCAGGACAGAGACATGGCATCCACTGCCAGAGCCAGAGGGTCCTGGGACAGAGACACAAATGCCAGAAGCTTGTGATTGTGACGAGAGGCAAACAGATCCACCTCCGGACTCCCCCACCTGCGACAGAGGGATAGAAACACCTTGTCGCTGAGGGACCATTCCCCCCGGCGAGAGGTCCCTCTGCTCAGAGAGTCCGCTTCCAGGTTCTCCACCCCTGGAATGTAGACTGCCGAGATGCACGGAACATTGCTCTCGGCCCAAGCAAGAATCATAGACACCTCCTGGAGGGCTCTCCGGCTGAGAGTCCCTCCTTGGTGATTGATGTAAGCGACCGCTGTCCGATTGTCGCAGCGAACCTGAACTGGCAAGATGCGACAGCACCAACCGAACCGCCCTCAGCTCCAGAATGTTGATGGGAATATGGGCCTCCTGGGGACCCCACAGCCCCTGGAACTGACGTTCCCTCCAGAAGCCTCCCCAGCCTGACAGACTGGCATCCGTGGTGACCGTCTCCCAACAGGGCGCAAGAAAGGACCTGCCCCCCAGGAGATTCCTCTGGTCCATCCACCACTGGAAGGACCGCCGGACAAGAGGGGACAGAACACAAGTCTGATCCAGAGACAGAGGACATTTGTCCCAAACCGATATAAGATGGAGCTGAAGGGGTCTCATGTGAAACTGAGCAAATGGCACTGCCTCGAAGCAAGCCACCATCAAACCTACCAGCCTCATGCATTGCCTGATGGACAGATGAGGGCTGGACAGAAGACAACGAATAAGAGCCTGAAAAACATCCACCTTCGGCTGGGGTAGGAACACCCTGGTCTGAATGGTATCCAGAGTCATGCGCAGGAACGAAGCCACCCGGGATAGAGAAGACTTGGGGTAATTGACCACTTTACCCACCCGAACCTCTCCAGCGTCGTCACCACCGCTCTGGTGTCCAGCTCCGCCTGGTGGAGAGAGGATGACGTAATGAGAAGGTCGTCCAGGTAAGGCAAGACACGAATGCCCCGGACTCTGAGAAGGGTTATCACGCCCGCCAAAACCTTGGTGAACACCCTGGGCGCCGAAGTCAGCCCGAAGGGAAGAGCCACAAACTGGAAGTGCTGGTTGTCTACCACGAACCTGAGGAACCTTTGGTGTCCCAGGAAGACCGGCACATGAAGGTAAGCGTCCTTGATATCTATTGAGGTCATAAAGTACCCCGGACGCAGTGATCCCACAGCAGAGCGCAGAGTCTCCATGCAAAATTTTTTGGTTCTGATGAACTGGTTGAGAGTTTTCAAGTCCAAAATGGGTCTTATGGCACCATCTTTTTTGGGCACCATAAAGAAGTTGGAATAGTAACCCAGACCTCTCTCTGTGGGGGGAACCGGACAAACTACCCCCATATCCCAAAGGTTTTGCACCGCCATAAAAAGGCCCTGTGCCGCCCGAGGATCCGACGGAACCCGGGACCTGAGGAATCTGGGAGGAGGCCGGCGTGCAAACTCCAGCTTGTACCCGGAGGAAATTACCTCCCGGATCCAGACGTCTGTGACCTCTAGGGTCCAGACCTGAGCAAAGAGCCGCAGCCGTCCCCCCACCCGCAAGGGTGAGGGCGCCCCTTCATTGCTGAGTGGGCTTGGCAACGGATTTGGGTTTAGAAGCCCAGGAAGTCCCGGGTCAGGCACGTCTTCTGCCCCTACCCCAGGCATCCCCTCGGAACGCGGTAAAAAACATTCCCCTGCTCGACCGAGAGCCACGAAAGGAAGGGTTGAACGAGCCCGAACCCCGAAAGGGCCGGCGCTGCTTCTTGCGTTGAGGTAACTTACCCCCTCTGGCAACCAAGTCTAAACGATCACCAAACTGGTGCAGGCCCACGAAGGAAAGACCTGTGAGCGCCTTCTTAGCAGAGTTATCGGCCGCCCACTGGCACAACCAGACCGACCGGCGTATAGCAACCTGCAATGCCAAGGTCCTGCTACACATACGGATAGTATCATCCAAGGCTGATAAGACAAAAGCAATGAACATCTCACAATGAGTCAAGGCTGTAAACTCCTCACTGCAGGGATCCAATTGGGAACCATCCAAAAGGCCCCTAATTAGAGCTCTAGTAGCCACGGCCGTGATCGCAGAAGCACAAACCGGGCGCAAGGCCGAACCCACACAAGCAAAGGCATGTGAAGCCAATTGATCGAGAAGGTGGTGGAATCCGGGGTATGCACGACTGAAGTATTGGACAATCCCAGGACGGGCGCGTCGACCTCTGGGGGTGTCGACCAAAGTTTCACCACATCAACAGGAAAGGGATACTTCCTATCCCACCCGTGAGGGATACCAGGGAGTCAACTAGGCTTTTCCCATTCCTTAAGGATCAGATTGTTAAAGTGCTTCTGATCCGGGAACTCCAAACGAGGTTTGGCGGTCCCCAAAAATTCCCCCCGTTGCGGAGGGACCTCCGCAGGAGGGGAAATGGCAAGTACCTCAAAAATTTGAGTAAGGAGCCTATGGGTGTCGACAGTATCCCCGCGCTCTGAGCCGGCATCAGCGCCAGGGTACTGCCGATCCTCAGATGAGTCAGAGTCTGGGAAAAGTTCCCCTTCCTCTAGTGGGGAACAATCAGACAAGTCAAATGGTTCAAAATCAGCATAATCAAAGGCCAGCGTCACGGATGCCAAGTGCCGTCTCTTAGCTGGGGCCTTCCTGGCCGCAGAGCTAGCAATCAGTCTCTCAATGTTGGCCAGTCTTGCGCATACATCAGATTGCGATTTCCCACTGGTGACAACGTCACTTGGGGTCATAACCAGGCGAGGGTGTAGGTGATGAGGCCAGCGGGGCTGAACTGTCCACACGGGGCCCGGCTTGCTGCACAAGCGCCTGTTGTGCACATGGAATACAAACTTGCACATTATCTCCCAAAAGGCATGCCCAACATATCACACACGACCGGGGTTGTATGGAGCCTCCATATGGTGATTTTTTGATAGTCGCAAAGATCAATGGGAATTACGCTATGAAG
Source organism: Gastrophryne carolinensis (assembly GCA_027917425.1). Classification (NCBI taxonomy): domain Eukaryota; kingdom Metazoa; phylum Chordata; class Amphibia; order Anura; family Microhylidae; genus Gastrophryne; species Gastrophryne carolinensis. Next base: position 436,636,948 of record CM051236.1, read on the forward strand.
CTACCCGGGATGCCCCTTAGCGGATTTAATAATGACAAAAAAAGGGGACCCCAATTTGAACAAGGGACCTAAGGACCGGGAGAACCCCCTTCTTAATAAAAGGCTTGGTAACCCCACCTGAAAGACACAATGAGGGACCCCATAAGAATCAATTATGCACACAAAAAACCAAGCACCAACATATGCAGCATAAGGCATTAATGCAGTATCCCCAGGCCTCCAGGCGCTGTAATAACAGCGCAATGTATATATAAATAGAAGACAATCATAAAACCAAGGCCCCGAAGGGCACTCACAGTGTCCAGTCTGGCAGGAATGGCGTCCATTAGCCAGGAGATCCTCAGGAAGAAGGGCGGGCCAGCGCGGATCGCGCGCCGCCCGCCCCCTCCCGGAAAAAACTGACAAGCGGCTCCCGGCCAATGGCTGAGAGCCACAAAACCGCGTCGGAGGAGAGGGGTGGGCCGTAACCGGCGCGCAGAGCGTCAGGCCCCGCCCCCTCCTCTGACTGAGGAAAAGGGAGAGAACGAGAGCCGCGCTCCCCGGCCATGCTGTGGAGCCGGCCATGAGACAACCGGCCCGCCGCCGCTGAAAAATACAGCGAGCGTGCGGGCCGCAGATAACAGTGACAAAACATGCTCACACACACACAACACTCACACACACGCGCTGGCAGTAGCCAGCACGTGAAGTAAAAACAGCTATAAGGGACAAAATGGAGGGTCAGGAACCCCCCTCCCCCCACTATCCGGGAACGAGGAGTAATGGAGGGGAAGCCGAAAGCTACCTACAATCATGTAGAGACAGCATAGATGCGGACAGGGAATCCCACGTCAGGATCACTAACCTGACGACCGCCTAGCCCTTGGTGGGGGATTTGCGGTGGAGCATGTCTCCTGTTCAAACACCTCTAAGGTGTGCCCTACCCTCACCCGGACCGTACAGCCAAGGCTGGGAGGCATAGGGACATTAATGAAATAGTCCAGGTGGAAATAGGAAAAAAGTGGCCGGATGTACCTCCGGCTTACCTGTAAAGGAAAGAGACAGCCATCTTCTTGACTTGCTTCGCCGTCTGCAGCGACTTATCTGGGGAATGTGTGGGAGGTCCCAGGTATTTATGGACCGGGAGGGGCTTCTTTTTGTAGTCATCTCTGCAGAAATTCGCCTTCTACTGGACCATAACCCACGTGTAATGAATACTTCCGAAGCAGGGTGTGAGACATACTTGGAATATCAAGGAAATTCTCAGTCTCCATAGGAAAGGGAGACGCACCCGGCGTCACATGCCACCTTTTAGCCGGGGCCTTACGGGCCGCAGAGCTAGCAATCAGCCTCGCAATGTTAGCCAACCTGGAAGACACGTCAGGCTGAGACTCCCCACTAGTATTTAGCTCACTGGGAGTCATAATTAAGCGAGGGGGAGTGGGTGAGGACATAGTGGGCGCAGGCCCAGTCACAGATAGCCCAGAATGCAGTGCAAGCACCTGCTGGGTGCAGGGTACACAGACCCACACATCATCGCTCACAGGGGATGCCCCACACACTACACACAGCCGGGCTTGTCCCGAGGGGACCCCGAGCACAATATCCTGTGAAGCCTCCATATGGTGATTAAGGTGGCACAACTGGCCAATAGGAATTACGCTGTACAAGCAACCCGGGATGCCCCAAATGTCCGCCAGGGAAGTGGGAGGATTTAACAGTGTAGGCCTCTAATAAAGTTACTATAACTAATAGAGGGGACAGGACCGGGAGAAACCTCTTAAAACAGTTATCCCGCCTGAAACAATGACACCCCATAAGCACACCAAAATGACAATTGAATAAAAGCCAAGCCCGCAGGGGCACTCACGGACCGCGGTGGGGAGCCAGCAATCACATCAGGAGAGGACCAAAATGGCGCTGGAGGAACCTCAAGGGGCGGGCCGCAGGAGGGTACGACGCGGAACGCGCCAACAGAACAAGCCACGCCCCCTCCAAGCACACAGACAGGCCAGAACGCTACGGCCAATGGGCGCACAGGGATTCTTGATGATGATGCCGCCGCTGACGCCAGAAGGCGCGCGTGTCAGCGGCGGCAAATTCAAAATGACAAGGTGAAAGACAGAGCGCGGAGCCCTGAATGAAGTGCAATCACACACACAAGGCAATAAGCGCACATACACCCCCCCCCCCCCGAACAGGACAAGAGAGGGGGGAGAGTGGATGTCAAATAAAATACCCAGCAATGACCAGGGCAGGGAAGGGCAAGAGCGGACGGGGCATCCCAAATCAGGTTCACCATAACCTGCACCGCCTACCCTTTGGTGGGGGATTGTGGTCGGAGCCAGGCTCCGCAAAAAGAGCACCTGCGATAGGTGCTGCCTACCGTCACCCGACCAGCACAGCCAAAGCTGGGAGGCATAAGTAATAAGTGGAACGGGTGGGAATAGTCCTACAGGGCCGCGGGCTGTTAAGCCCCGCTCACCTGCGATAAGAGAAGCCATCTTCTGACCTTCGCAGCCGACTGTAGAGACGAAAACTGGGGAATTTGTGGGAGGTCCCGGGTATATATGGACCAGGAGGGGCCTCTTTTTGCCATCTCTGCAGTCAAGCGCCCTCTGGCAGAGGTAATCCCATCTGTTATGAATCATTATCTGGAGCAGGACGTGCTGCATACTTAAAATAAAGAGCGTTTTTTTTTACTACAGCCCAATATTCATAAAAACACTAACTGGATGCAGTCTGTTCATATGGCCACCATTAAACAATTATAGTAATGGACGCCATATACAATCATCGTAACAGCAATAAATCTGCACTACAAGCTAAACTACCACTTACACCTCAGTTAAGCTTGTAGTGCGGCTCGGCAAGGAAGCAATACGCCCGCCATTCGAACATCAGATGCATCCTGTTTTATGAATGATGAGCCAAGGCATTAGTTAAAAGAAATGCAGGATTTTTTTGGGGCACTGGGCTGGGGATAGAAGGTTATTGCATAACCTTTCTGGGTATGGGTCTATGGGGGCCCTCACATATGTAATCGCATCTACACAGTGATCAGCAAAAATGTTGCCAGCAGCGATTTGGAGAAGAGAGATTATGTTTCAAACCACTTGTGAATTGCAATCAGGATTTTTTAGGAAATTAGTCACATTGCATCACACATCGGTGTGAACCCAGCTTTAAAGGGGCTCTAAACCCAAGGACAATAATTAGCCAGCAAGCAGCTCACCTGATGCCTGTCCCATGTGTCTCTCCTCCATTTCCTGCCGCGCAGGGCAGAAGCTGTAGCAGGGCTCCAAAGTTTGCACTTTTTTAAATTTTATTCATCCAGGACCAGCAAAAAAGTGGCCCTACGGCCACTTTGCCTCTTGGTGCTCTCAGTGCCAGAAAGCCCAAGTGGTCCCCATAGTAGTCTCTGACCACAGCACAGCATGTTTAAGACTCATAAAGCTGCACCATGACACGTCCTTCCCAGCTCAGCCACAAACTCAGAAACTGAAACAAAGAAATTACTTTTGCCTACAATACTTACCTTGAAAAAGTAGTCGGGGGTCAGACTACGGAATGCGTAAGGACCCATTCCTTTGCCTTTCCATAGGGAGGACATCCCGGGGACTCGCTATTTTTAGGTGATGTTTTCTTTGTATATATGAAGCATTTAATTGTGACCACTTTGCACTTTATGCCTCTTGCCATATTTTCCTGATCGATTATATTGGCACTTTATAATTGTAATATAGGTGGATATATATATATAATTGTGTGATTTATATTATATTGGATTAATTTTTAGATTTAGAACTATACAGCTTAAAAATCAATTGTCTAGCACAGATTGTAATAGGATTGCGGGTCAGTATGGGGTGCCCTTCATAATGAATTGCTCTGGGTATTATAGATTATATGTTTGGATGTACATTTTAAGTGGGAAGCTTAATAAAGATGAATTCATGAGATACATTTGAGTTGATTAATTGTTGTGGAGAGGGTGCTACACTTTTGGGGCTAAATCGGGTGGTTGCTGTAACCACCATAAGGTAAAATTTATACCTACAATACATAAGGTATTTAAATACAATCAGGTTTTCAGGTGCTTTGAAATGGCTTATTATTTACTATTCCCAAGGGAAATGAGGTGGGAGAAAGTTAGTGTTTGCCTGACAGGGTCTTTATTCCACAAGGAAATATAAAGCTTTAATCATTTCCACCCATTGATTTTCCAGCAATGCAGATTTACCTTTTTCTTCTTGTGCCCAAAAGTCTGGATCTGAATAAACTACTGTGTGAAATCTCTGACGAACTGCTTCATGGTGTTTCTGTGGATAAACAGAGCGATAGAAAAAAGTCACAATAATGTTCTGGTACCATTAGAAAAATATAAGAGAAAACAGAAGCAAATCTGTATTGTATATAACAACTATATATGTGACTATGGGGTTTATTCATCAAGGGATAGCGGCAGGTAGTGCCTCGTAGCGGCAGGCAGCGCCTGGTGAACGCCGGGCGCTGTACGCAATACCACATTTATCAAAGCGAATCTGGTGAGCGACTCTAACAGCGTCGCGCATTGACCGATTCATCATCACAGACGGCTCAGCGTAGACCACCGGCGCTCTGGCTTCCAGGTATTACCTGTCGCTCTCCCATACATTTCAATGGACGTTCGTTTTCTCCTCTTTAAATAGGGTTTTCTTTTATTTTTTTACAAATCATTGTGTGACCTCTCCTGGCCTAGAAAAGGTCATTTTTGAAAACTTTTTTGATATTTTATATTTTTATACAGAATTGTCATTACAGGTCTGGTATTAAAGTGTTAATGTCACAAAGTAATAACAATGTATTTCCATGTGTTTTCGCTTTGTTACTAGTGGATAGCGTTCAAAAACTGACTTTAATCACACAGCTTCTGGCGCTCTGGGCTACAGAGACCCAATTTTGAGCGCCGGTGCTGTGTGAGGCTGTTTTTTTTTTTCATGAATATGGTTTGAGTCGCTCACACTGACCAGTCGCTACCGTTCGCTCCCATATAGAGCTGTACTGGTGTTATAGCGACTCACATATTAAATTCACCAATACCAGCCAGCGACTGAGGCGCTCGGTAACAGCGAACCATAGGCGATCACAGCCCCTACTAGCGGTCGCTTTTAGCGCCGCTGTACAGACGCTTAGCTGCCGGTACCTGGCGCTAGTAATGAATCAGCCTCTATATATGACAACTAGAAATCACACATATGAGCAGAGCAGACATTCTGACATTTTGTCCACCCGCAGCTGTTAAGTTCTGCTTCAACCATATAAAACTTACTGGGTCCCGAGGTGGAGCACAGCTTGTTTCCAGAGTAAAGAAATACAAGTGGAAAGGGGCACCTGAGCCTGGGAAAGTGGCAAACAAAGGGATTGATGATGGGAAAATGATGCCTAGGGACAACTTGCGGAACTCTAGAATCTATTATAATAATAAATTAAAAAATATGCCCGCCCTTCATCCAAACGGCATCCAGGCATTTCAGTCCAATGGGGATAAAGTGTCATCCCTGTCCAATATAGAGCACAAGATAAAGTTAAGAATTACCTGCCAGCAAGCCAACCATACGATGAAGTATTAAAGTGGACCAAAACTCATAATTTTGATTATCCTGCGTTTTGGTCCTTTCCCTGAGTGCTCACTGCTGTGTGAAACCCCCCAGGACTCCGAGAGCAGCTCACCTCTTCCCAGTCCCATGGCACGTCTAAGAGCAGCCGCTCTGAGTGCCCCGACGACCGCATCCTCCGCTTCCCTCTAACAGGGAGCGTTCCCGTGATGGCCATTCAGAAATGCCTGCCATGCTAGAGGGATAGCAGGGATGTGGACGCTGCTCTTAGACGCGCCATGGGACCAGGAACGAGGTAAGTGAATAAGGCAACCTGGGGGGTTCACACAGCGGGGCATCCCAATTTTGGATGCCTAAGTCTTAAAGGAGCCACAGCACTCAAACCAGTTAGCTTGCTGACCAGCCTACAATCTGTCTCTAAACTTGGTTAAAAACAGAGGGCTCAGTCATACACATCTGCAGAAGTATGCTTAAGCTGCACCACCAGCGCCAAGGTGCCCCTGTGAGGTGCAGTCCTAACTCTAATCTCAGAGAGCCCCATTTGGGACATACAATGCAATAGATAACTTGGGAGCAGGCTTACCTGAGGTTGCCCTAAACCTAGACCCCACACCCCATGTGCTTGCACAAATTCAAAAGAAACAATAGAGGGGTGGCAGCCGCTCAGACCATTTTATAACTAACCTGGGAGGTACACATTAGCAGGGCAATTAGGTTACAAAAGTCTTAAAGGCCCTCTGTTTTTATCCAAGTTTAGAGACAGATTGTAGGTTGGTCAGAAAGCTAACTGGTTTGAGTGCTGTGGCTCCTCTAAGACTTTTGTATCCTAATTGCACTGCTAACGTGCACCTCCCAGGTTAGTTATAAAATGGTCTGAGTGGCTGCAAGCCCTCCATTTGTTTAATTTTGGATGCCTGGGGGAGGCTGAATCGATGGGCCCGGGAATTTTATAGATGCCTGGACTGATCGATGTGGGTTTAGGTCCACTTTAAAAAAGAAAATGAAATCCAGCTAGGCACACAAAGTGAATTTGTGGTTTATACTGTACACGTCACACATTAATGGATAGTGAGCAGCAACCACAGCTCCCCAATCACTGTACAAAGAGGTGTACTGCTTTCACCTGTTCAAGAAGGGTTTAGGGTCAAGTGATTCTTGCATCTTTAAAGCAGCAAAAAAGCAACCTGGCCGGAAAAGATTGCAGGGCCAGCCACTTGCCTTTCCTCAGGCCATCTCTGGGCTGAAGCACACTCCAGCAACTAGCCATCCAGATAGGCTTGGGCGCCCTCACGTCTGGGGAAGTGCTCGCTCTTGCTCCTGATGAAGCATTAATATGCACTGTAAACGGCTCTGATTTGAGGGGAGCCCACGTAAGCGCCACAGGACCAGGAGGTGGCAAGTTTGTATGGGTGATCTGGGGGTTTTTACATATCTGGGCATCCCAAATCAGGATGCCCCCGGGGCAGATACAAAACCAGGGATAGTCAGAATCACAGGTTTTGTTCCGATTTAAGGCCTTTACTGGCAATGGAGTACTTTTATACATGCGATAGAGGCATTGTCCTGCAAAAAATCATGAAATAAAAGATGCAGACTTTTACCTGTACCATTGCTTAAAGAAAGGAAAAACTGGCAGAAAGTTTGGGAGTTTATTTTGAGTCCATCGTCAACACAAGAAGGTCCAACTAGCTATACCCCACCTCGAGCTTGCTAGGTCAAAGTGGACCTTGTGCCCTTTCTGTTTTGCACAAGTTCGTGGCATGATTGCGGCAACTAGTTAAGTGCCTATACTTTTTATTTTAGAATATATGCTGTCAATTACTCACCTGTAGAATTGTTTTTACGTTTTTACGGCTTGCTTCATTTCAATTCTTTACATGTGGGTAATCCGCCACAGGTGGCGCAATTGACTGCAGGAAGACTTGTGGCCCCTCCCGGCCAATAAAAGGGCCAGAATTACCCAGAAGACCCCAGTGTTTGAAAGCAGTAATGCAAGAAGCCGGGAGGCAAGGACCATGTTAGTAAAACACAGCCCACTAAAAAGAAACGCTTTCAACAAAAATCACCATAACAAGGCAAAAGTGAACAACGATAACAAGGGTGGGATGAAGCAAGCCGTGCTGTACACCATAAAAACAATTCTACAGGTGAGTAATCACAGAATTGTATTTTTCCAGGTGTACAGCACAGCTTGCTTCATTTCAATTCTTTACATGTAGGACATCCAACAGCAGTGTCCAAAAAAGAAGGGTGGGATTCCCAGAGAGCAATGGCAGGCAGTTCAAGCCACTACCGCCTGAAGCACCTTGCGGCCAAAAACAGCGTCAGCTGAGGCCCTAACATCAACTTTGTAAAACTTGGAAAAAGTATGAATCGAAGACCAAGTAGCGGCCTTACAAACCTGTTCAACTAAAGCCTGGTGCTGGAAGGCCCAAGAGGCACCAATAGCCCTAGTGGAGTGAGCTGTAACACTGAAAGGGGGTTCCTTCCCCTTGGCAGAGTGTGCTTGCACCACCACCTGTCTAATCCACTTACTGATAGTGGATTTGCCTGGAGGCAAGCCCTTCCTAGGTCTGGAAGGAAGGACAAAAAGAGAATCAGACTTCCGAAATGACTCAGTGGCGACCAAATAATACTTGAGTGCCCTGACCACATCCAGAGAATGAAAGTTCCGTTCCTTGGAATTAGCAGGGGCAGGACAATAGGAAGGTAAGACAATGTCCTCATTGAGATGAAAGGCAGATACAACCTTGGGCAAGAATTCCAGCTTAAGACGGAACACCACCTTATCCTGATGCCGCTCAAAAAAAGGAGGTTTCATGGAAAGCGCCGCCAGCTCAGAGACGCGCCATACAGAAGTGATAGCAACCAAAAAGGCCACCTTAATAGTCAGAATAGAAAGAGCAGCATCGCACAGGGGCTCGAAGGGGGGACCCTGAAGAGCAGAAAGCACCAAGTTCAAATCCCACACCGGTAGCAGAGGCTTACGCGGTGGACGTACATGAGTGACTCCCTGGAAAAAGGTTTTGACAAGCCTATGATTAGCGAAAGATCTTTGGAAAAAATTGCCAAGGCAGAAAGTTGTCCCTTGAGGGTACTCAGTTGTAGACCCGACTCTAGACCGTGTTGAAGAAACTCCAGAATCCTGTAAAGGGAGAAGGCGCAGCAAGGGAAGGCCTTAGACTCACACCACGCAATGTAAGAATGCCAGACCCTATAATAAATCATAGAAGAGGATTTCTTTCGAGCCTGGATCATAGTACTGACGACTGAAGCGGGCAAACCCTTATCCATCAGGATGGAGGTTTCAGCAGCCAAGCCGTCAAAGCCAGCGTTTGTAAATTGGGGTGGCGCAGTTGTCCCTGAGTGAGGAGCTCTGGAACGTCGGGCAGGACGTACCGATCCACCGCCATCTGGACGACGTCTGCAAACCATACCCTCCTCAGCCAGCGGGGGGCCACTAGGATGGTCGGTACCCCCTCCTGGGCTATCTTGCGCAGCACACGACCCAACAGAGGGAATGGAGGAAAGACATAAAGGAGTCGAAACTCCTTCCAAGGAAATGCCAGCTCGTCCGTGGCGAAGGCCAGAGGATCTCTTGACAGGGAGACAAATCTTGGAAGCTTGTGATTGTGACGAGACGCAAACAGGCCCACACAGGGCAAGAAAGATCTTGTTGTCAAGAGACCATTCCCCTAGGCAAGACGTCCCCCTGCTCAGGGCATCTGCCTCCTGGTTCTCCACCCCGCGGATGTAAACCGTCGAGATGGAGGGAACCGTCTCCTCCGCCCAAGGCAATATCAGGGACACTTCCTTGAGGGCTCGTTTGCTCCGAGTCCCTCCCTGATGATTGATGTAGGCGACCACCGTCTGATTGTCCAAGCGGACCTGGACCGCTCAACCCCGGGGGTGGGGAGTCAACTGGAAGAGAACCAACCTGATCGCTCTCAACTCCAGGAGGTTGATAGGCGCGTGGGCCTCTTGAGGGCCACACTGGCCCTGGAACTTCAGCGATCGCCAAACCCCTCCCCAACCGGTCAGACTGGCATCTGTGGTGACAATCTCCCAGCATGGAGGCAAAAAGGACCTACCCACTAGAAGATTCCACGAGTCCAGACACCATGAGAGGGACTTCCTGCTCCAAGGACTCCTGACTCCCGATCCCATACGGTCAAAAGATTCAACTGAAGGGGTCTCATGTGGAACTGAGTGAAAGGCACAGCCTCGAAGCAAGACACCATGAGACCCACCAACTGCATCCCCAACTAACAAGGCCCGCACCTGCATCTGAAGGCCCTCCACCTTCTGCTGAGGAAGAAACACCTTGACCTGAGAAGTATCCAGCGTCATTCCCAGGAAGGATCTTACCGATGAAGGAGAGAGTGAAGACCTGAGATAATTGATCACCCAACCGAAGGACTCGAGGGTGGACACTACCATCCGAGTATCCCTCTCTGCCTGATGCAAAGATGGAGCAGCAATCAAAAGGTCGTTCAAGTAAGGAAGAACGCGAATGCCCTGGCTCCTCAGAAGGGCCATGACACCCGCCAGCACCTTGGTGAACACCCGGGGGGCCGAGATGATGCCGAACGGCAAGGCCACAAACTGGTAGTGTTGATCCCCCAGAGCGAACCTCAGGAACCTCTGGTGTCCCAGGAAGACAGGAACATGCAGATAAGCATCCTTGATGTCCACAGTGGTCATGAAATCGCCTGGCCGAAGAGAGCTCACCGCCGACCGTAAGGTCCCCATGTGGAAGTGTTTGAATCTGACAAATCTGTTGAGACCCTTTAGATTCAGGATGGGTCTCAGGGAACCGTCCTTCTTGGGCACCGTGAACAGGCTGGAGTAGAACCCCCGCCTCTGTTCTTGAAGAGGCACATGGCAAACCACTCCTGATGACAGAAGATGTTGAATGGCCAGCCTCAGGCCCTGCGCCGTCACGGGATTTAGGGAGATCCGGGACCGAATGAATCTTGGGGGAGGCCAAGCTGCCAGCTCTATCTTGTATCCGGAGGACACCACCTCCTGAATCCACCGGCTGCTATGTGTTGCCTCCAGACGTGAGCAAAGAGCCGGCTGGGTGAGGGCGTCCCCTCATGCCTGAGGGGCCTTGGAAGGGGGCTTAGGCTTGGATCCCCAGACAAGGCCGGGACGACCTCGGGCTCTACCTCGCCCCCATGAGTCTCTGCGGCCACCAGAGAAGGAAGTTCCTCGTCCTCCCCGAGAGGGGCAAAAGGAAGAAGGGCCCCGAAAAGGCCGTACCTGCTTCTGACGCTGAGGAAGTCTCCCGTCCTTAGCCAGGAGGTCCAACCGTTCCCCGAACAGCCGAAGTCCCAGGAAGGGAATACCTGTGAGAGCTTTTTTGGCGGCAGCATCCGCTGCCCACTGTCGTAACCAGATAGAGCGACGCAGCGCGACCATCGCAGCCGAAGCCCTACCACCAAAACGGACGGCGTCATCCAGGACCGATATAACAAAGGCAAGAATGTCCATACAAGCCAAAAGCTCCCTATACTCCTCCGCTCGCTTGTGAGATTTGGCAATATCCGCGAGACGCCTTACCTTCTTCTTAATGGCCATGGAAACAATGGCCGCAGCACAGACAGGGTGCAGACCTGTTCCCACAGAAGTGAAGGCGTGACAGGCTAGCTGATCCATGCACCTGTCAACATGATCACGCAAGGAAGGAGTCTCAGGAGACGGCATAACGGAGGTATTGGAGAGTCCCAGAACAGGAGCATCCACTTCCGGGGGATGGGACCATAGGCGAACCAAATCTTCCGAAAAGGGATACCGTCTGTCCAGACCCCTAGGCACCGAGGGCAACTTATTAGGCTTCTCCTATTCCTTAAAAACTCTTAGAAAAATCTTAGAGAAGTGGCCTTGTTCAGGAAAGACAAGGCGCTGTCTCTCGGGACGAAAAAGATCCCCCTGTTTCTTCTTGGCCGCCTTAGGAGGATCAATGTCCAGAGTATCAAGTACCGCCGACAACAGCTGCTCAGTATCATCCTGGGGCCACTCATCCTCGTCAGATGAAGACCCGGGCCAACTGTCAAGGTCCCCCCGCTCGGCCGCCGCCCCCCCCCCCCCGCAGCACGCCAAGACCCGGGCGCCATTTTGTCTCTTTGGCGCCCGGGACAAGGAAGACGGGTAGGAAGGGACCCCCCCCTCCCTTCCTCCGCCGCGGAGAGCACCTGGGGAACAAGGCCAGCAACCGTCGCCCTCACGAACGAGGGCGCCACCCCCCGACGCCATAACGTAGAGGAGGCAAGAGGAGCAGGAGTGGGGAAGGGGAGTATATTGTGAGGTAAAAAACGTGAGAAAAACACACACAACCTAAAATGCACAATAATAAAGCATGTGAGACACATAATGAAAAGGGAAAAAGGGTGGTTCCTCCCCTCCCCCCGCCTATAGGCTCACGGCTTACTCTGAGGAAAGAGTCTGCGGCCCAGAGCATAGCTCTGCCGAACGCCTGACCCTCGGCGTTCCCCTACCTGCACCTGATCCGCAGCCATGCCTGGGAGGCAAGAAGGGTCCCGGAAGCAGGTGGGAATAGGGCTTGCAATGTCCGACGGGCTAATAACGCCCGCTTATCTGCGAAGTCCATGTAGAGAGAGAAAGAGACCATCTTCGCAGCCAGACTGCAGGAGAAGACTGGGGTCTTCTGGGTAATTCTGGCCCCTTTATGGGCCGGGAGGGGCCACAATTCTTCCTGCAGTCGATTGCGCCACCTGTGGCGGATTACCCACATGTAAAGAATTAAAATGAAGCAAGCCATGCTGTACACCTGGAAAATAGGGTCTTGATCTTCCCAGCATACACCCTCCCTCAACATACATCACCTGATATGCTATGCAATAAGCATTCAAGAATTATAAAAATTATGACACTGTCAAAATTCTCAATTGCCTAATAATTGTGTACATGGAATTAAGAGGCAAAGGCAAATATGCAAATAAAGTCTAGTCATATGGCACAATAGGGTTTATACTACAAGTACAGCCTTTAAAGTCTTACTTCAATCTCCTCCATTCTCTCAATCATGGCTGCCAAGTCATTATCATCCTGCTGAAAGATTTGCCCATTTTCATCACCATCATATGAACCCGATTCCCATAAACTCTCCTCTCTCTCATTCCTGGGCAAAATGGCCTCTCGAGTCTTGACCTAAAAACCAAATCACATGACACACTGTATTTTAGGATAAAAATGGAGATACATTTATTTTGCTACATCAGGATTCTGGATGCTCCCGTGGCAAGGACCATGCACCAAGACAGGTCCACTTTAATGCAAGTATTTTGTTTTAAAGCCTGCACATAGGTCTACAGTGCAAAATCATCACCTACTGGAGCTGGGTCAGTCTTTGCCTTGTGCGTTTCCTCAGTTTTATACCAATTTAAAGAGGAAATAGTCAAGTCACCACTTCCTCAATCAGTTGTATAGCAGTCAATCATGTGACACCAGCAACCATTTGCGTTTGATGTGCAGCCCATTCGGCAAACATGAATTGACACAGATACAAGTGATTGGTAGCAATACAGTAAATAAGAAAGTTGCAAGCACTCATTGACTTGATTATAGCTCCCTTATAACATTAATTCCTAGTCCCAGATCTTTCATTCCGTTCACTTAAGCTGCACTGCTGAGCATTTCAGAGAGTATTGAAATACGAGAGAAGAAGTGAGGAATATACTCATTCAGGCAGAAAAAAAAATTGATGAAGACGCAACCTTCCCTAAAAAATGTTCAAATATTTTGCCTCGACATCCACCTAAAAGCCACCACCGGCCGGCCTGGAAACTAAAAGACCTCAGGGCCAGCTGCTGGGTTTTCCATGGGGCAACCCGAATCGAAGTCCTTTAACCGTGTCTACATATTTCAGCAAAGGGCTCTGACTGAATTCATTGTGCCATTGGAGCAGGGAAAGGCAAGTTATAGTGTGTGGACTAGGGTTCACACAGTGGCACACAGAACAAAACCGAAGTCAAATTCCCGGGTTTTGTTCTGCTTTAAATTTCACATTTGCCATCATGAGGATGGAGAAGCTAACCGCAGATTTGGGGGGGGGGAGTAAGAAGTTTATGCATACGTGGGTAGCCTGGATTATGTTTAAGGACTAAGATGATGGCCAAAAAAGGATATTAGAGCTACAGTAGGAGGTGAAGCGAAGGAGAGCAGAGTATAGGGATTGTGAATGGGAAAGGGTCTGGTGTTTGGTGGGTCTTTTTGTGTTTATGGGTGTTTATGTGTGTTTCTTGGTGTTCTTCTCGTCGTGATTTTCTTTGTTTCTCCATGAGCGCCTCTTAGGAGCCAGGGGGCGGGGGTTGTGGGGGATCCTGCAATAGGTTGGTCGCTACAGGGGTTGCTGGACTGGCTAGAAAAGGGAGACTGGGATGGTTGAGATGTGCGCTTTCCGATAATACAGGTGGCTGATGTGATTCTTTGGAGGTTTTGATGTGATCTGTATTGTATTTTGTTATGTGTCTGTAATTTTTGTGATATTGTACTGTGCTTTAAAACTCAATAAAATAAGATTAAACATAAATTTCACATTTGCAATCTAAACGTTCAAATGTTTTTTCTGTGCTTCACAAATAACTTTGGGCCACCCTTTCCTATACATAAGAGGACTGAGAACCAATATTATATAGATCAGTGGTCCTACCGGTCTTCTGGAAACAATGCTGTGTGAAAAATCTTCATCTGCCAACCTCTTTGCTGCTTGAACATCATTCCTAAATAGGAACCAGGAAAAGGATTTATTTGGATTCCTTCAAGCAAAACATAATCACCATGGCAAGCAGCACAATATTAATACAGTTACATTATTTGGGTAAAAAGAAAATCCTTCAAAAGGAAGACTAATGTGAAGAATAATGGGCCAATGATAGATATCCACATTAATATGCTGGATGGCAGGAGGAGGGGTCACTTATTCACCCAGCCAGACTAATGGAAGGAAGAGGAAATCAGGGGCGACAGGTTCTGCAGAAGAAAACCACAAGCTTGGCGGGAGTTTTATTCAGTTCGTGTGTATAAGTGACCCCTCCTCTCATTAGCAGCATTTTTAATATAACACAATTTCACAATACACCTTATTTAAAGGAGAACTCCCAGTTTTTGGTGTTCTGACTTTTCCCTCAAGTTTCCTATATTCCTGTGTGTCTGTGATCCTAAGATGAGAGTGGTTTTTCTGGCCTTGAGTAAGAAGTACTGACTACATATGCCTTCCACTATAACAGGTGAGCCCAGGTAAAGCTTTGGCTAAGTCAAGCAGCAATAATGACCCTTCCAAACTGGGAACGCTGCCAGTAACCCTTTACTACTACTGGGATACAAGATTGTGATCATTCCTATCTTAAAGTGGTCCTTCACCCAACAGTCTATTTTATATGTTTTATACACCCTGTACATACAGATTGCTCACATTAAAAATCACCCTACCTGCATCTACTGTATGTTATGAGCCTTTAAACATTCAAGATCATGGGGCTTCAGGCAGCCTGCAAACAGGAAGTGTCTTCTGACTGTGTCACTCTGCATTCAGGGATTGCTGTCCTTTTGCTGACCCCAGCTGTGCACAGCTATACCCTCGCCCACTGCACTTTATCCCGCTCTCCTCTCCGCAGTATGTGATGCTTCTGAAGCAAGATGGTGGCGCCTGTATCTGTATCTTAGAGTCTTGAACAGAGTTGCAGCCCGGTGGCGGAAAGAATAATAAGTAAGTGACTAAACTATTGCTGGGCTTTTCATTAAATCATGCTGAAGGTCCAGTTTAAATTGAATTACAGCAGTGGGTTAAACCTGTCTCCTGTGTCTTAGCCAATCAGATGATTAGCAAGCTAGAGTGAAAAGGTCTCTGACATTTCTAAAGTAAACACATTGTTGCTAGATATGCTTTTATAACACAGAGTTGCAAACAAATAGATACACTTAGCACAATGAAGACATAATTTTGGCACACAATAATGGAAACTTCCTACATGTAAAAAGTGGCAAATGAAGCCTGATAAAGTGTAAAGATTCTCTCCAGCACCAGAGGTTAGTCAAAAAATTAGCAGTTTTTGGATGTCAATGAAGTTGCTCTTTAAAGTGGAACAAAACCCAGGATAGTCAATTTGACTATCCTGGGTTTTGGTCCTTTCCCCAGGGGCACCCCGATCGGGAATTCCCTGCTCTCATCCAATTAGAGCAGCTGCAGGTAAACGGTGGAGCCGTGTGTCTATGTACCTATACTCAGATAGGACGTTTATTTTGTCACCTTCTATCCACAGCTCAGTGCTTAAAAACAGCCTGCGTTGCTTTTTTAATTAAAACCTTTGCCCAATATCCATAAAAATGTTAACAAGAAGCGTTATGATGTTGAATGACATGCCATATGCCAATTCTTTGAGTTTCAAGGTAAACAGTCACATAATGGCAGATGATCATCCCGGGTTTCGTTCTGTGCCCCGCTTTGTGAAACCCCCCAGAACACTTTGTAAAACGCACCTTTCCCTGGTTCTATAGCACATTTGCAGGCTCTCGTCCAATCAGAGCCATTTGCCGTGCATATGTAATAAATGCTGGGCAAATGGCTCTGTTTACATGCAGAGCTCCGTCAAAAGGAGCGAGAGCGGGCATCCCCTACAGCGCCCACGCTCCCGACCCCAGCCTATCTGAATGGCTGGGAGTGAGAGTGTGTGAGAGTGTGTGCTCATCCCAAACATTGGGGATGTGGCTGGTGCAGTCTACATCAACGAGGGACTCCCGGAAGCAGTTGAGTGTTGCGGTGCCCTGGGGGGGAGGGGGGTTTCACACAGCAAGGCATTCCAAACTGGGATGCCCCAGGGGGGGGAAGGCCAGTGGCCCGCCCTGGAATCTTTTAGTATCCAGGGCTGTTGTTCCACTTTAACTGAATGCATCATCGCTGGAAAGCACCAGGGAGAAATATGGTCGCCATTCAAACAGCAGACTACTTCCAGTTTATGTTTTTATAAATATTGGGCAAAGGCTTTAGTACAAAAGGAAACACACGTTGTTTTGCGCACTGGGCTGGGGATAGAAGGTGATGACATAAACTTCCTGTGTATTGAATCACTTTAATGGTGGTTTTGTTGGACCTATGATGAGAAAGTTTACCAAAGTGGACATTTCCTTTAACTGTAAATTACCAGGCTGATTACTAGCGCCAGGTACCGACAGATGAGTGTCTGTAGCGAGGCATTGAGAGCGACCGCTAGTAGTCGCTGTGCTCGGCCATGTTTCGCTGTTTCAGAGCGTCTCAGTCGCTGGCCGCCATTGATTAATATATTGTGTGAGTTGCTCTAAGACCTGTACAGCGCTGTATGGGAGTAAACGGTAGCGCCAGCTCAGTGCGACCAACTCACACCATATTCATCCAAAAAATAGCCACACACAGCAACGGCGCTCAAAATTGGGTCATTGTAGCCCAGAGCGACCAGAGGCTGTGTGATTAAAGTCTGTTTTTGAACTCATATAACACCATATATAAAGTGAAAACATATGGAATTACATTGTTATTACATTGTAACATGAACACTTTAATACCAGACATGTAAGGACAATTCTGCATAAAAAAATTTATAAATCAAAAAAAAGTTTTCAAAAACGACTTTAAATAGGCCAGGAGAAATTATACAATTATTTGATAATTAAAAAAAAATTAAAGAAAAAAATAAAACCCAGTTTAAAGAGAATAAAAGGATCGTCCATTGAAATGTATGTGAGAGTGACAGGTAGTGACAAGTAATACCAGGCGCTCTGGAAGCCGGAGCGCCGGCGGTATACGGTGAGCCGTCTGTGATGATGAATCAGTCGCTACGTGTCGCTGTTAGAGTCGCTCACCAAGTTCGCTTTGATAAATGTGGTATTGCGTACAGCGCCCAGCGGTCACCGTTCGCTACCTGGTGCTGCCAGTCGTTACTTGGTGCTATGGCTTGATGAGAAAACCCCCCAGTAGTTTTTATAGAACTGGATCACCATTGGAAGCCTGTTATACTAATGAAAAGGAAACACGATTATGTTACATCAAAATCCAGCTCTCTAACTATAAGCTCATTGCATTTCTTACCTAAGACTTTGCAGATTAGTTATTTCTTTTCTGTATAGATCATCTAGTTGTTGCATTCTTTTTGCCGTTTCAGACTCCAACCAAGCCAACCTTCCAAAAAACAAACGAATTTAGCGTAGCACAGCATAAACCCTTTTTCTTTTGATGTTCAGTGGAGCACACAGGTAATACCATTTTGTGAATACTCACCTTGTAAAATGGGTATTATGAGTATGTCACACACCCCGCTTCAAGAATCCATAACATGTGGGTAATATCGTCCTGAAGAGGGCGTTCCTGCAGAGATGATAGCAAAAGAAAGCCCCTCCCTGATCCATAAATACCTGGGACCTCCCACTCACTACCCAGTATACAGAAGCAGTAAGGTAAGGGACCAGGAAGAGGCAAATATAAACAACAACCACGCAAAGTTCGCAATAAAGTGGATCCTGAATACAAAAGGGCGGGTTGAAGCGGGGTGTGTGACATACTCATAATACCCATTTTACAAGGTGAGTATTCACAAAATGGTATTATTCTTAGTATGTCACACACCCCGCTTCAAGAATCCATAACATGTGGGACATCCAACAGCAGTGTCCATAACAAGGGCGGGGATCCAAAACTAGGCAACAATGCATAACCTTAAACCACAACAGCTTGCAAAACCTTGCGGCCAAAAACAGCATCCGCTGATGCCCTAACATCAACCTTGTAAAACTTGGAAAAGGTGTGAACAGAAGACCAGGTGGCGGCCTTACAAACTTGCTCAACAGAAGCCTGGTGCTGAAAAGCCCAGGACGCACCAACTGCACGAGTAGAATGAGCAGTAACACGAAAAGGGGGACTCCTCCCCTTGGCAGAATAGGCCCCAATGATGGCCTGACGAATCCATTTACTAATGGAAGATTTGGCAGGAGCCAAACCTTTCCTAGGCCCGCAGGGCACCACAAAGAAAGCATCAGTCTTACGAAAGGAAGACGTAACCTCCAGATAATGTTCCACAACACGAACTACATCCAAGGAATGCAATGCCCTTTCCTTGTCGTCGCTGGGATTTGGGCATAGAGAGGGCAAAACAATGTCCTGATTCAAATGAAACTCCGAGACCACTTTGGGAAGAAAATCCTGCTTGAAACGAAAGACAACCTTGTCCTGATGTTTCTCGAAGTACGGAGCTGTAATGGATAAAGCTGCCAACTCAGAAACACGCCTAACCGAAGTGATAGCTACCAAAAAGGCCACCTTTTGCGTAAGAGAAGACAAAGCTATCTCATTCAAGGGCTCAAACGGAGGGCCCTGGAGAGCAGAAAGAACCAGGTTCAAATCCCAAACTGGAACAAAAGGCTTCCTAGGAGGCCGAACATGTGTAATACCTTGGAAAAAGGTCTTGACTAAGGGATGAAGTGCAAAAGACCTTTGGAAGAACACCACCAGGGCAGAAACCTGCCCTTTCAATGTACTAAGCTGGAGCCCCAGATCTAGACCATGCTGGAGAAACTCTAAAATTCTAGGAATGGAGAACTCTCGACAAGAGAAAGACCTATTTTCACACCAATCAATATAGGCCCTCCAAGTCCTGTAGTAAATAGAAGAGGAAGAGCGCTTCCTGGCACAGATAAGAGTCTGAATTACCGCGTCAGAAAGACCTTCTTCCTTCAAGATGGCGGTTTCAGCAGCCATGCCGTCAAAGCCAGCGATGGTAAATTGGGATAGCGCAGCCGACCCTGGGTGAGCAGGTCCGGCAGCAGAGGCAGAGCGAACTGATCCTCTGCCAGTCTTACAAGGTCTGCGAACCAAACTCGCCTTGGCCACCTTGGGGCCACCAGAATCGCCGACGCACCATCCAAGGCCAGTTTGCGCAGCACTCTGGCTAGCATTGGGAACGGAGGAAACAGGTAAAGGAACCCCAGATCCCTCCAGTTTAGAGACATGGCATCCACTGTCAGAGCCAGAGGATCCTGCGAGAAAGACACAAAGACTGGAAGCTTGTGATTGTGACGAGAGGCAAAGAGGTCCACCGCTGGGACCCCCCACCTGAGACATATCGAATGAAACACCTTGGGACTGAGAGACCACTCCCCCTGACGAGAGGAGGCCCTGCTCAGCAAGTCCGCCTCCGTGTTCTCCACCCCCGGAATGTAGACTGCTGAGATACACGGGACGTGGGTCTCTGCCCAGTCCAGAATCAAAGACACTTCCCTGAGGGCACTCCTGCTGCGAGTCCCTCCTTGGTGATTGATGTAAGCAACCGCCGTCCTGTTGTCCGACCGGACCTGAACTGGCAGGCCTCTCAACTGATGAGTCAAGCGAAACAGAACCAACCTGATGGCTCTCAACTCCAGAACATTGATGGGCTCGTGAGCCTCCTGCGGGCCCCACAGACCCTGAAACTGGAGGTCCTTCCAAACACCCCCCCAACCTGACAGACTGGCATCCGTGGTGACTGTTTCCCAACGCGGAGCCAGAAAAGATCTGCCCTTCAACAGATTGACCGACCCCAGCCACCATTGCAGGGATCGACGAACTCGGGGAGTCATCAGGAAGGACTGATCCAACGATAGAGGAGACTTGTCCCAAACCTTCAACAGATGAAGCTGAAGCGTCCTTGTGTGAAACTGCGCAAAGGGAACAGCCTCGAAAGATGCCACCATTAACCCCACCAGCCTCATCCCTAACCGGATGGTCGGATGAGGGGTTGACAAGAGAAGCCGAACTAACTCCTGAATCAAAAGAATCTTGGCCTGGGGTAGAAACACCCTGGCCTGTGAGGTGTCCAGAGACATTCCCAGAAAGGTCAGAATTCTGGACGGAGAAAGAGAAGACTTGGGGTGATTGATCACCCAACCGAACCTCTCCAGAGTGGACACCACCGCTTTGGTGTCCAACTCCGCTTGATTGAAGGAAGAGGCCATGATCAGTAGATTGTCCAAATAGGGCACGATGCGGATACCCTGACCTCTGAGGAGAGCCATCACCCCCGCTAGCACCTTGGTGAACACCCGAGGCGCTGAGGTGAGACCGAAAGGAAGTGCCACAAACTGAAAGTGCCGATCCTCCACCACGAACCTGAGAAACCTCTGGTGTGCTGGAAAAACCGGAACGTGTAGATAAGCATCCTTGATGTCTATGGACGTCAGAAAGTCTCCCTGACGAAGAGAGTGAATGGCCGAACGCAGCGTTTCCATGCGGAATTTCCTCGGCCGGATGAACTGGTTGAGAAACTTCAGATCCAAGATGGGTCGGACCAACCCGTCCTTCTTGGGAACCGTGAACAGATTGGAATAAAAGCCCCTGCCCCGATCTGAAGGGGGCACTGGGCAAATGACAGCCATGTCCAGAAGATTCTCCACTGCCACCAGGAGCCCCTGCGCCGCTAGAGGCTCCGACGGCATCCGAGACCTGACAAATCTGGAAGGGGGGCGGAGCTCGAACTCCAGCTTGTAGCCGGAAGACACCACTTCCCGGATCCATCTGTCCGAGACCTCCTGATCCCAGATCAGAGAGAAGTGCTGCAGCCGTCCCCCCACCCGCATGGGTGAGGGCGCCCCCTCATTGCTGAGCCGGCTTAGCAGCTGGTTTGGGCTTAGAGCCCCAACTGTAGCCAGAACGGGCACGTCCTCTGCCCCTGTTTCCGAAATCTCCTCTGGAAGAGGGAAATGCAGAACCCCTGCCAGATCTGGCCCCCCGAAAGGAGGGGTTAAAAGCAGGCACCCCCCGAAAGGGGCGGCGTTGTTTCTTACGTTGAGGTAACCTACCACCCTTGGTGACAGAGTCCAATGTCTCTCCAAAGAGCCGTAGACCAACAAAGGGTAAGGCCGTCAGTGATTTTTTGGACATGAAATCGGCCGCCCACTGGCGCAGCCACACTGAGTGCCGAATAGCCACAAGCAGAGCCGAAGTCCTACCACACATCATCAAAGTATCATCCAAAGCGGTCAACACAAAGGATAGAAACAACTCACACCGTTTCAGGCTAAGGAACTCGTTACTACCAGGACGAAGCCCGGAAGAAGTCAACAGGTCCCTGACCACAGACCTGGTGGCCAACACCATTAGCTCCGAAGCGCACACAGGCCGGATGGCCGACCCAATGCTAGTAAAGCCATGAGAAGCCATCTGATCAATACGTTTATCCTCTCCATCTTTGAGAGTGGAACAATCAGGTCTGTTTAACACCGAGGAGTTAGACAACCCCAAAACCGGTGCATCCACCTAGGGGGGAGATGCCCAGCGCTTGATCGCCTCAGAAGGAAAGGGATATTTCCTATCCCACCCCTGAGGGATGCCAGGGAGCCGAGCCGGCCTATCCCATTCCTTGTCAATGATTCTATCAAAATGGCGTTGCGTAGGAAACACCAGGCGCGGCCTGGATTCCTCAAACAATTCACCTTTCTGCTGTGACGCCTCCTCAGGAGGGGAAATATTCAGAACTTCCAGCATGAGAGACAGAGCGTGAGGAGAGTCCAAGGATCTCCCTAAATCAGAAAGCTCGGCATCAGCGCCAGCAGACTGCTCATCATCCGAAAATTCTGAACCCTCATCAACTTCCCCGTCCTCTAGCTGAGGACAATCAGACCAATCCAGATTGTCTCTGTCATCAAGATCATCCACCGGCGGAGCCGGCGACAAATGCTTTCTCTTAGACGGAGCCTTACGGGCGACCGAGCTAGAGAGCATTTTCTCAAGGCTAGCCAATCTGGCACACATCTCGGATTGCAGATCCCTGCCCATGACCACGTCACACGGGGCACGAGTCAAGGCGGGAGGGGGAGTTGAGGTGGCCGGCTGTGCTGACCCCGCCGCTAGGGGTTCGGACTGCCGCGTAATAGTTTGCTGTGCGCATGGTATACACAGTAAAACATCATCCCCAGTAATGGAAACCCCACACAACATACACTTTTTGGGATGCCCCGAAGGGGTCCCAGTCCCAGTATCCGGGGATGCCTCCATAAGGTGAATTTTGAGTGGTCGCTATGACCCAGGGAATTACGCCAGTTAGACAACCCGGGATGCCCCTTTAATGTCCCGAGTGGGAGGATTTTGGACAATAAAAATGGACCCAGGGACCCAGGACTAGGAGAGACCCTCTAATTACTAATGCAGATCCACTGACAGTCCAAAGTCTGAAAAACACAAACAATCCCTAATCAACATAATGAAAGAACAGATGAATAAATGAATGAATGAATAAAGGCCCACAGGGCCACTCACATATCCTTAAGGAGCGGGAGCGGGAACGAAGTTACCTCACAACGATCGTGAGGTGAAAAGGAAGAGCAAGGAAGGGGCGTGGCCAGTGCGGACAGTGCGAGACCGCCGTCCGAGGCGACGCGCCGAAAGCCCGGCCCCGCCCCCTCCCCGACGCAGATGCGGGAGGGAAAGAGCTCCCTCCCGTCAGATAAGAGACCGGCTGAAGCCCCGCGGCGCCGGTAATACAGAGCGGGTGAAAGCCGCATAAAGCGGCAAAGCACCAGCCCCACTCCCGAACGCTGAGGGGGGTACGAGTTAAGGAGGGCCGGCCGCGGCAGCGCGCCGAAGGCCGGCCCCGCCCCCAAGTATGAGGGGAAAAGAACTCCCCCTCACAACTTTCTGAGGTAAAAACCGGCGCCCCGGCTGCAATGGCGGCCGGGGCGCCGGCGATGTAAAAACACACACTACATATCCACAGCCTTAATAAGGAAACAAAAGTATGCTGCCCTGTGAAAACAATGGCAAAATAAGGTAGAATAAACCTAACCCTAAGTAAGGACCCACAGACCCCACTAAGTTAGGAGGGAAAAGTGAAGGGCCAACCAGGGAAAAATATTGAGGGACAGGGCATCCCAAACCGGGATCACCTACCCGGTATGACCGCCTACCCTCTCTTTTAGGGTCTCACGGTGGAGCTCTGCTCCTCAGCACCAGAGGTGCCAATGTCCCCTCGCAGGGCCAGCAGCCAAGACTGTGGAGGCATGTAATCTGAGGTAAATTTTGGGACAAACAGGGGTCCGAGCGGAAATAGACAAAATAAGAGGCCGGGAGTTACCCCGGCTACCTGAAATCCCCCTGTGCAAGGAGGAGCCATCATCTTCTGACTTGCTCGCCGTCTGCAGAGATGGAAAACTGGGTAGTGAGTGGGAGGTCCCAGGTATTTATGGATCAGGGAGGGGCTTTCTTTTGCTATCATCTCTGCAGGAACGCCCTCTTCAGGACGATATTACCCACATGTTATGGATTCTTGAAGCGGGGTGTGTGACATACTAAGAATATATAGTCTATATAAAAGCTGATCCTTCCCTCAGGCTATAGCAATACTCTGAGCACAGAACATCCACCAAAATGAGTCAAGCTCTTCATCCCACATGAAAAAGAGTGTCTCCAAATATGTGCAGTTGGCCGATTCATGTGTATCACACTTTAATTAATGCCCCATGGAGGCTGTGGTTTCCCAATTCATGGAAATGTCTCTCTATCTGCACCACAAAACCCAGTCAGGTGCATAGAAAAAATTATTTTACACTATGGGGTTGATTCAGAGCCAGGTAAGAAAACCTTTTCTCCTATTTTTTTAGGAGAGAAAACTGTCATTCACTTTTATTGTCTATCTTGGGGCTGATTCAACAACCAGATGTAAATCTTCATTTCCTAAAGAAGGAGTGAACTTACCTATATCACATGTTGAGGTAAAGAGCCCACCCCTAGTGAACCAGCAACATATGGCAACAAGCTGCCCTACGTGAACTGCAGAAATGGGGGAAACTTGGGTAGAATTGCTGCTAGTACTGTTAGAACCCCGGGTTTGGCTGCTGCCCAGGTGGTGGCTGGGATCAATTCTTACCCCATCTGCAGTACCGTTATCCACCAGCAGGTGTCAGCAGAGCTCTGGCTGCTCTCTCTCCCCATTATGTGCTGCACCTGGTGTGAGGGCTATTTAGAGGGCTCAGTCCTCCACCTGGTGCAGGAGGATTTTGTTTGCTTTGTTGTATCTGTATTGGAACCTGACTCTCGACCCCCGTGGAGTCTTGTGGCAAGCAGACTCTCTCTGGCTTCCCTGAGGCTGGAGTCCCCCCCCCCCCCCGCACATAATCCCCCAGAAAGCCCTTAAAATGTAGCATTACCTCAGTCTACTAATGGGGCTGGAACAATGATGACGCTCGCTACCCACATGAGGGACATGCAACCAATCGCCAAGCTGCATTCCCGTTGGTGAACCGTGATAAAGGTAAGCTTTAGCTTTTTGTGTGGGATGGGGTTGGGGTGCTCCGGCATTCTGGATGCACCCCCCACTATGTTATATATAAATGTCTACACGCACAGGTGTTGGTTCGCACTAATAGAGGGCTCACTGATGGTGTGAGGAGGCAGTTCAGATTATAGTTGCAAGAGAAAGTGTGGGTCTGCTTTAAAGCGGACCTTCACTCTAAATAAGAGTCTATCTTATATGTTTCCCACACCCTGTACATACAGATTGCTCACATTAAAAATCATCCTACCTGCATCTACTGCATTTTATAAGCCTTTAAACATCCAAGATGGCGGCTTATGGAAGCTGCCATTTTTGCAGGCAGCCTGCAAACAGGAAGTGCCTGCAAACAGGAAGTGACTGTGCTGCTCTGCATTCTGGGACTGCTGACCTTTCCCTGACCCCAGCTCTGCTCTGTCTGAGCAAAGCACAGCTATAACCCGCCCCCCTGTACCTTATCCCACTCTCCTCTCCTCAGTAAGTGTGATGCTTCTGAGTCAAGATGGCGGCGCCTGTATCCTAAATTCCCGAACAGAGTTGCAGCCCAGTGGGGGAAAGTATAATAAATTAGTGACTAAACATGTAAAATATATTAATTTTAGATGCTGAGGAATTGTTTTTTAAGAGTTTGGGCTTTTCATTAAATCAGGGTGAAGGTCCGGTTTAAAGGACATTTTTTATGCAAATATTTTTTCATGTGAATAAAAACACTCAGTTGCTTGCAGCTGGGGCAGCTCTGACAAATTAAATTAAAGTGGACCGCCAGTCTAAATGACCGCAATGGCCAATGGGAAATATATTTTGACACTGGGTTTGCTGTAAGTGCCTGTTTTAATGATTTAGAACGGTAACTTTTTTGCAGGACAAAGGCATACAAAACATTTGTCATATCTGAATACCTTGACTCTTCTTTGGTTGCTATATCTTCATTTTCTTTTAATACGTTGATTTCATGGCAAATTCTAGATGGTGAGCCCTTAATGTTTCTAATTCCCCTAGAAGAAAAAGTGAAAAAAAGAAAATACATACGTGGCCCAGGTAAAAACTGGGGGTACATAATGTCTCATTAGAAAACCCTGTATAAAACAGCCTAGCTGCATAAGAAATAACAGCAGTGACGGAGTTAACCACTAGAGGCTGCTGTGGGAAAGTGACATCATAAACAATATATCATAAAGGATATATAAGAGCTGACACCTTTCTAGAACAGTCAGTGCAGTGTCTTATCTGAGTTGTCTCGAGACGATATATTGAATTGTGATAAGATGGATTGCTGAGAGAGAGAGCCATGGAGTTGTAGTGTGCCGAGCAGTACCTTAAAGGAGCAGTATCGCGAATTTTTCTTGGTGACTTATATTTAAATGGTACTTTGAATGTAGGTAGGTGTTGGAGTAAGAATTACAAATGTAGAATAAAGTGATGTGTGTGTTCAACAGCTGGAGACTAATAGCTCATGTTTATGTCTTGTCAGTGTCGGGACTGAGGAGAGGGGTGAAACAACGTATCAGTTCCATGCTGAGGAGAGGGGTAGAGCAATGTATCAAAGTATCAGCTGTTCAGTGCTGGCAGCCGTCCAGCATAAGATAACAACATTGCAACATTGCCTGGCCAGAACTTATATATCTAAAACAGAGAGAAAAGCTCTAGAAGTCGTTTGGCTGATTTTGACAGTTTTCCCTTCATGTTGGCTCTGCTGCAGAATCTTTCAGTTTACCATTTTCTCTTTCATATTCTTATTTCTCATTTTCCATATGATGATTCTTTCAGCTTTGTGTGTTTTGAGCAAAGCCCAACCCAGGATTTTCACTATCTGGAGTTTTGTTTTGTGCCCCTAGGGGCATCCTGACTTGGGATGCCCTGATATGTGAAATCCCCAAGTTCGCCTGTGAAAACGTACCTTTCCCTGTCCCACAGCGCATGCGCGGGCTCTCATCCAATCAGCGCTGTTTGCACGCAGATGGGGAGCCTGAGCAGTAACCTTCCTGGCCGCTCGGCCTGTCTAAATGACTATCTGCGTGAGCGCGCCAGAAAAATGGGGGGATCTGTGGTTATCCAGGGGTCGTTTCACATAGTGGGGCATCCCGATCTGGAATGAGGTTTTGTTCCACTTTAATACCTTTAGATTTTCCTGCACAGTTATTCAAAGAAGAATTTCAGTCGTTTTCAGTCAGTTTAGTTTATTTTGTATAGATTTTACACATTTGAGTCACCTGGTCTCATAACAAAAGCAGCACCTCACACACACACAGCCGTTACCACTGATTACAGTGTCAGCCTCTGAGGTAAAGTGTTGCTAGGAGACCAGTGGGCTAAATGAAGCAGCTCACTAAATACAACCCAGCAGATCCCCCTATTCAGCAAATGGACTAAGCCATTGTAATTATACAATTTAAAAGAGAGGCATATATTTTTTTTATTTTTCTATCGCCAGATTATTTATACACATGTTATAAGCTATTGTGTGGCTATTTAATTATTTATCTTTTTTAATGCAAATTTCGCGATACTGCTCCTTTAAGGAGCCTGCAAACCCTTTTGATAGAGGAAAGAGCTACTACTACACAGGAGAGAAAGAGCTACAGTTGCTGAGCCAGCAGAAGCAAGACAGAGAGCTACTTACAGAGAGGCATCCATGTGGGCCTAGGAGGAGCAGAGTGGAGTGCACGGAGGAGCAACATACAAGGTACCAAGGTAGCATAGTCCCAAACCCCTAGAGTGACCCCGGAAACCTGTGAGTTTGTTTGCTATTGTGCTGAAGTACTTTGCTGATTTGCTGTTGCTAAGTGGAAGTGTGGTTGCTTTAATAAAGTTTGGAAAGATATCTGCAGTGTGTGGTGACTCCACCTGGCCAAATCCCAACATCCCTCAAGATTCCAAGAACTCGTGACAGCTGGCCCTGCATGTCATCCGGCCCTGGTAGTGGCGTGTAGGTTACATATATGTCATATGCACACACACACACATCATAAATCGCATATGGTATATGCGAGTGTCCATAAAGCAGAAGCCTTTCTCAGATTTTGCTACAATACCGTTTCGGGGATGCTGGTGGAGATGTTGGGTTGGGAGGCACCCAAGGTGTCCTCTTATCTCTAACAACAGGTTGATTCTCCTTCAGCTTGAATGCCACCGTTTTCTCCTGGAAATGTGCAGGTCGAGAAGAGTCTGCTCGTCTGGGTTGTCTAAATGCCTATAAAGGTCATTTGGACATTTTAAGCAGCTTAACTGATAAATATGGATGTTGTTTATCGAATTAGGATTAGTTCTGAAGTGCACATAACATTTTAATTTATTTTTTGTTCCTTTTAACAATAGTGGTGCAGCCTAGGCAAAAATATCTACTAAGCTTCTATCCTGATCCATGAGCATCAAGGAAAAGAAAACCTGCTCCAGCTACTGGAGGTCATGATACCAAGAGACAGATGGACTGGAGCAGGTTATCCTGGTGGTGCTTGAGCAAAGCAAGGGCAATGTTCCAGCTTTTAAAGGACAACTATCATCCAAAAGCTGTAAATGTGATGTTCTTATATTATAGGACTTAGAAAAAGTAACATTTCACTAATAGGAATGACCGGCCCGACACTTTTTGTATATAAAAAAAAATTGTCTGGCCTGTCATGCCTGACAGAAGCAGCACGAGCAGTAAAATACAATGCTGTATCTTTGGACACACACACATCACAATCATCCTAAATTGGGATGCCCTCTGCGTGAAACCCCCCTGGATCCCCAGGAATACTTATCTGACTGCCGATCCAACGGTGCATGCGTGGGCGCTTAGCTTCATTCAGCCACAAATCAGCTAAGTGCTGAATGGAGCCAAATTAAGCTGAGTGTGCCGATGGTCACATTCCCACTAGCGTCTAGAAGGGGTCATGTCTGTGCTGCATCGGGGGATCGGGTAAGTTTTACAAATGATTTGGGTGGGTTTCACATATCCGGGCATCCCGATTCGGGGAGGACAGAATCAGATGGACATGGAGTCTTATAGACTCCAAGGCCACCTGAGATGGCTAATTTTTCCACAGAAGTAGGTTGAACATAGTAAACTACTTTGCATGTGAAGCCATTTTGTGTGTACACACGTCATATTGCATAAGTAAGCTTGGGATACCATTTTGCCATTTAAGTTAATTCAACTAGAACCTCGAGGCACAAAAATAGTTTTTTGCCTTTGGCCGTTAAGGCAATGAATAACCTGCACTGAATAACATGCACTGAACTTTCAGCAGTCACTACTATGTTACTGTGTTACTACTATGTATTATATGTTTATTGTTTATAGCTCTAATGGTGAATCTCCTGCCAAAAAGCATCCCTTGTATGTATCCTGTACTTACTTGGCGGTCAATAAAGTATTCAGATTCCACCCATCCTGGTCACTCCTCCTTCCAGGCTCTACCATCAGGGCACAGATTTAGGGAACCTTCCACAACCACTGACAGGCACCTTAATAGCTTTTATCCAATAGCTATTTAAATTCTACAGTACATGGCTCAATGCACTTATAGCCTTGTCTGTTTTCTACATTCTGCTGATACCTTCAAACTGTATGACAACATGCTGCATAATAACTGTAGATAATGTACTATGGATATATATATATATATATATTAATGTTAAAAGGCGTTATTTAACTTTGTTGAAGAGAATGGAAACCCATTTTTCCACCCCCCAGTCCCCCCTACCCCAGTACCTGGGGTGATGTAAAAGGCCTGGCGGTGGCCCGGTTTTCAAATAAAACCGTGTTTTTCCACCTCTGAAGCCCTGCAGCACTTTTGAGATTGCCAAGTGGCCCTCTCAAAGGTGTCGTTGTGACAACGTGCAGCCGGCTGCCTACATCCCCGGGATTCTCTCAGAGTTTAGAAAGGCTGGACACTGGAGCATGCATGGCTACAGGAAAGCCATGGAGGTGAGTTCACCGGCAACCCTGGGGGTTTGACACAGTGGACATCCAGCTAAATGTTGGGTTTTGATATGCTTTAAGAGCTGGTACTGCTCTGGTTAGAAATGAATCCTAGTATGTATGCACACATATATGCCTGGCAAAATAAACATGATTCTGAAGATAAAATACACTTTTGCCTAAACACATAAAGATTACATTGTGTATACGGAACCTAAAACTGCTAGTGCATCCCATAGCCTCTGAAGCTAGTAGCTGGCTAGAAGTGAGAACATTTAAGTCCCTCAGACATTAGGATTACCTTAGATCTCTGAGGAATTACGACATCCTTGTTTCTCTTTTGGCCGACCCCAGTCCTAGGCAGGCCCTTTAGGCGCCCAGCCTGTATCATGGATTCCAAAGCAGAGCGGAGTGCTGCTTGCCTCTCGGGTGAAGAGGACTCCAGGGCTGGCTCAGGTTCAGTTTGGGTAGCAGCACTCAGTGATTCTGGAGGAATATCTGTAAGAGAAAATAAAAGGTTTGCATGGTTTAAGGTAATGTGAATCCCATCAGTAAAAATTCTTTATTCTCTTCTCTTCCTTTCTTCTTCTCTACTTCTTAAAGTGGCTCAAAACCCGCGCCGATCGATCCCCCCCCCCCAGGGGAAACTCCCCAGGTCACACCATTCACTTACCTTGTTTCCTGGTCCCACGGCGCGTCTAAGAGCAGCTGCCGCATCCCGCTATCCCTCTAGCAGGACGCGTGCCCGCGTCAGGCATTTGTGAGTGGCCGGCGGGGACACGCTCCCTGTTAGAGGGAAGCGGAGGATGCGGCCGTCAGGGTGTTCAGAGCCACTGCTCTTAGGTGCGTCGTGGGACCGGGACGAGTAAGCTGGTCTCAGCGTCCTGTGAGGTTTCATGCAGCAGGGCACCCCTGATCGGGGTGAAAGCTGAAATAATATTGATATAGAGTCAGTTGCTTACCAACCACAAGTCGCCTGTTTACACAATTGAGATTGGTCGCCAGTGGCTCCTTCTGCTTGAGGACAGGAGGGGGGCCGCGGCCTTCCCTGACAGGTGACCTCATTCTTCTAATGTTCTTTCTGCTTTGAGGCGACACACTGGCTGCAGGCTTTGGGGACACTTTTCTTGCTTGACATGACAATTTCTCCTCAAGGAGTAAATCCAGGTCCTGTACGTTCAATAATAAAATAGAGCAGCTCAGACTTGCTGGTGAAAGGAATGAAATGCAAAGGACTCATAGGAGATAAACAGGAGCAAACATTTACAGCCCAAAAACTGAAGAAACTGACCAGAAGTCCCACCCCCCCCCCATATGAAATAAATATGAATAACATCTCTCACCCAGCCCCCGATTCCAGCACAAGTCTCCTTTACAGAGCCGCAGGCCCCACTCTGTGTATGTGCTTGCAGCCCCATTAAATTTAAATTAAACCCCGAGGAAGTGACGCGTGACGTCACCGAACGCGTCGGCGTGGAGTCGGGGGGGGGGGTCCACTTACTTCTAAAGCCATCACTATCATGGACATGTGAGATTTACATTTGGGCTATAATTGCACTGTATTGATTTATATCTTCTTCCCGCCTTGTCCTCATATTTAGCACTTTAGCACTTATTTGCACTAACATGTTCTAGGCTATTGTTGTTTGCACATATGTTTTTGCACAGTTATTATTTGTGAGAATAGTCTATGATAGACCAGGTTTTATAATTGCCTTTTCATCATTAATATATATTAGAATAGGTGGCTTGGTCGCAGCGCCCCCGGTGTCTGTTTGTGATTTTTGTTTTTCAACTTGTGATGTGTTTGTGTATTTTTTTGGCTCTGCTCTACAAATAAAATTTCTATTTTTATACGTACAAACATAGTGGTGCCACTTGTGTGGGGATATTTTTGAGGGGGGTGTGGGACCCCTCATGAAATTCTGCTTACACATTGTATAGGGATAGAAGGGCACATAGATCATGAGATGCCGCCAGATTTGCCAGATGAAGCCAAAAACGTCCTCCAGGACCACCCAGACGAGTAGCTCCTCCCATCTAAGCCGTCCTGGACTACCGGAAATTACATTTCCGGGTTGTTTTTGGTCAGGTTTTTGGTGCTCTGCCTTATTGTTTTCCTCTTCCGGGATGTAAAATATGTTAATTTTAGATGCTGGGAAATCATTTTTTAAAGGTTTGGGCTTTTCATGAAATAATGCTGAAGGTCCAGTTAAAACATGTCATCTGTGCCTCAGCCCATCAGATGATTAGCGACCCAGAGTCAGGAAGTATCTGATGTACTCAAAAACACCACTGTGGAGTTCGTTGCTAACAAACACGTGCAGAAAACAGTTTTCTTTTATAAACACAAAGTTGCAAACAAACAAAAAAGAAAAAAACATTCACCGATATGTTCAGTACTTTGAGCACGTGCACAATAATGGAAATTTTAAAAATAAAAATCCAAAGTGGAATTACCTTTTAACCCTTTATGTGCCAGCCTACCTGGAGATTTTGTCACTCTCTGTTGCCAGACCATTTTGCACTATTTTGCGCTCCACGTGTTCAACTGTGATTTTTGAAGAGATTTCCAAAGATTTCCCAGGAAAATTATATATTGTTTTTTTTCAGCAAAGTCTGGGCTTTAATATGAAATGTCTTGTTTGTCTTTTTTTAGGGGGGATCGGATGGCACCAAATTAAAGAGGAGACCCGGCTGGATCGATAGAGGGGTCAGGTGATTGTTTTTTTATTTTTTTGGCCGCTAGCAGGGGTAAATGCCAGGCACGTGAATTTTACGTGGCTGGCACTTAAGTGACGGAGAGGCAACCATGTAAAATTCATGTGCTTGGCACTTAAAGGGTTTAAGGGCCATTTTACATACACTACAACTGGCAACACTTCTTGCTAGTCACAGCTGCATCTCTTTAGTGTTAGCCAAGAGATCGGAGCATTTAAATTCGGTGTCTTTAAAACAGAGCTGGTGAATGAAAACTCCCGACAGCCAGCATGGGGCAAGCAGAAAGCAGATAATTTAACCTTTCACTTGGAACGTCCCTTTAAAGAGGAACATCGAATCTAAATTTATAGAGGGGCAGCTTCCTTCCCCCCCCTACTTACATTTTGAATCATCTGGTGTCTTCAGGGCCTGATCCTCTGCCCCCCGCCAGCTAAGCCGCCTGTAAGTGACAGCACGGCTTTAGCCATTCTCTTCAAAGTCCCGCGCCGTTCAGCAGAGTCTCACGGGATTTCGGGCAGCTCCATTGCATCCTATTCATGGACACTGTGCAGATGCAAAATCGGGGGCCACGCGCACAGTGACTGATGGGATACAAAATGGCGCCACCTGTTGGAAGGTCGCCCGGAATCCGAGGGACCCAAAAGATGGATCGCCCGGATAGGTGAGTAAAATACAATTCTGTGAGTACTCACCTGTAGAATTGTTTTTACTATGCACAGCATGGCCTGTTTCATGTAGTCCTTACATCTGGGTATTCCGCCACAAGGTGGCGCAGTGGACTGCAGAAGATTTGTGGCTCCTCCCGGCCCCATAAAAAAACGGAATCACCCATAGACCTCCAGTGTTGAAAAGCAGTTATACAAGAAGCCGGGAGGTAATAAAGGTAAAAAAAAAGGTAAACGGAACTCTCACAACTAACTTTGGAACAAATCCCCATAAAGAGGCAACCAAGAATAACAATAACAAGGGAGGGATGAAACAGGCCGTGCTGTGCATAGTAAAAACAATTCTACAGGTGAGTACTCACAGAATTGTATTTTTCCTAGTGCACAGCACGGCCTGTTTCATGTAGTCCTTACATCTGTGATATCCAAAAGCAGTGTCCCTAAGGTAGGGTGGGATCCCCAAAGAGTAACGGCGGGCAGTTCAAACCACTACCACCTGAAGTACCTTGCGGCCAAAAGCAGCATCAGCTGAGGCCTTAACATCAACCTTGTAGAACTTGGAAAAAGTATGAACAGAAGACCAAGTAGCGGCCTTACAAACCTGTGCAACCTTTAGCAGAATAGGCTTGTACCACCGCCTGACGTATCCACTTGCTAATAGTAGACTTGGCCGGAGGCAAACCCTTCCTAGGTCCAGCAGGGAGAACAAAAAGAGCATCAGATTTCTTGAAAGACTCAGTAGCAACCAAATAAAACTTCAGTGCCCTGACAACATCCAGAGAATGATGGGTCCGTTCCTTGGAATTAGCTGGGTTAGGACACAAGGAAGGTAAGACAATGTCCTGATTGAGATGGAAAGCAGACACAACCTTGGGCAAGAACTCCGGTTTAAGCCGAAACACTACCTTATCCTGATGCCGCTCAAAAAAAGGAGGTTTCATGGAAAGCGACGCAAGCTCAGAAACTCGCCTAACCGAAGTAATAGCCACCAAAAAGGCCAGCTTAAAAGTCAGAATGGGCAACGCAGCCCCACGTATAGGTTCAAAGGGGGGACCTGTAGAGCAGACAACACCAAATTTAAGTCCCAAACCGGTAGCAAGGGCTTACGCGGCGGACGCACATGAGTAACTCCCTGGAAGAAAGTTTTAACCATCCTGTGAGTGGCAAAGGATCTTCGGAAAAAAATTGCCAGAGCTGACACCTGTCCCTTGAGAGTACTAAGTTGAAGGCTGACTCCAAACCATGTTGTAAAAACTCCAGAATCCTGGGGATATAAAACACCCGACAAGGAAGAGACTTGGACTCACACTAGGCAATGTAAGCATGCCAGACCCTGTTTTAGATAAAAGATGAGAACTTCTTCCGAGCACGAATCATGGTATCAACAACAGAGGCAGGCAACCCCTTTTCCATCAAGATGGAAGCAGCAAAGCCGTTAAAGCCAGCATTTGTAAATTGGGATGGCGCAGCTGTCCCTGAGTGAGAAGTTCCGGATCCTTGGGCAAGACGTACCGATCTAATGCTAACTGCACGACGTCTGCGAACCACACCCTCCTCGGCCAACAGGGGGCCACCAGAATGGCCGGTACCCCCTCCTGGGCTAACTTGCGCAGCACCCAGCCCAGCAGAGGAAAGGGAGGGAATACATAGAGGAGACGAAAATCTGTCCAAGGAATTGCTAGCGCTTCCGTGGCGAAGGCCAGGGGATCCTGTGATAGAGAGACAAACCTTGGAAGCTTGTGATTGTGGCGGGAAGCGAACAGGTCCACATCCGGCTGACCCCAGCGGCGACACAGGGAGTGAAATACCTTGTTGCTGAGAGACCATTCCCCCAGCCGAGACGTCCCCCTGCTCAGGGAGTCTGCCTCCTGGTTCTCCACCCCCGGAATGTAGACCGCCGAGATGCAGGGGACATTCTCTCCCGCCCAAGACAGTATCAGGGACACTTCCTTGAGGACTTGCTTGCCTCCCTGATGATTGATGTAGGCTACCGCCCTCTGGTTGTCCGAGCGGATATGAACAGCCCGACCCCGGTCAACTGGGAGAGAACCAACCTGATCGCCCGCAGGAAGTTGATGGGTGCATGGGCCTCCTGGGGGCCCCATTGACCCTGGAATTTCAGAGACTTCCAAACTCCCCCCCCCCCCCCCCCCCCCCCAACCGGTCAGACTGGCCTCTGTGGTGACAATCTCCCAGCACGGAGGCAGAAGGGTCCTGCCCACTAGAAGATTCCTCAAGTCCAACCACCACGAGAGGGACTGCCTGGCCAGAGGGGACAAAACAAATTCCCGATCCAGGGACACCGGGTCCCAATCCCAAACTGACAAGAGATGCAACTGAAGAGGTCTCATGTGAAACTGAGCAAAGGGAATCGCCTCGAAGCAGGACACCATCAGGCCCACTAACTGCATCCCCTGCCGAATGGAGGGATGAGGACACAGGAGCAGAGCCTGTGCCTGCATCTGAAGGCCCTCCACTTTCTGCTGAGAGAGAAATACCTTGACCTGAGAGGTATCCAGAGTCATGCCCAGGAAGGACCTCGCCAAAGAGGGAGACAGTGAAGACTTGGGATAGTTGTCACCCAGCCGAAGGACTCGAGAGTGGAAGTCACCACCTGAGTATCCCTCTCCTGATGAAGAGACTGAGCAGCAATCAGAATGTCGTCCAGGTAAGGGAGGGTGCAAATGCCCTGGTTCCTCAGAAGAGCCATTATGCCCGCCAGCACCTTGGTGAATACCCAAGGAGCTGAGGTGATACCGAACGGTAAGGCCACAAACTGGTAATGCTGATCCCCCAGAGCGAACCTCAAGAATCTCTGATGACCTGGAAAGATTGGTATGTGAAGATAGGCATCCTTGATGTCCACAGTGGTCATGAAGTCGCCCGTCCGAAGGGAACTGACAGCCGAGCGTAGCGTCTCCATGCGAAAGTGCTTGAACCGGACAAACCTGTTGAGACCCTTCAAGTCCAGGATGGGCCTCAGAGAACCGTCCTTTTTGGGCACCGTGAATAGATTGGAATAGTACCCCTGACCCTGTTCCTGGTGAGGTACCGGACAGATGACTCCAACAGGCGTTGAACTGCCAGGCGTAGCCCCTGAGCTGACAGAGGAATCTGAGATATCCAGGATCTGAGAAATCTTGGGGGCGGCCAGGCTGCAAACTATCTTGTTACCGGAGGACACCACCTCCTGAATCCACCGGTCTGAGACGCGAAGCCTCCAGACGTAAGCAAAAAGCCAAAGCCGTCCCCCTACCCGGACGACCTTGGGAGAGGGTTTGGGCTTGGAGCCCCATGAAAGACCGGGACGACCACGGGATCTGCCACGGCCCCAATAGTCTCTGCGGCTATTGTGCGGCAGAGAAGTGTGCGCCACGACCTCACCTTGAGCCCCGAAAGGAGAAGGTGGAAGACCCCCGAAAGGGTCGGGACTGCTTCATACGCTTAGGTGGCCTACCATCCTTAGCCAGAACATCCAAACGTTCACCAAAGAGACGAAGCCCAGTGAAGGGGAGCCCAGTGAGAAACTTCTTAGCTGCAGTGTCAGCTGCCCACTGGCGCAACTACACAGACCGGCGCATAGCCACCAAGAGGGCCGAAGCCTTACCGCCCAGCCGGACTGCATCATCCATGGCAGCCAGCACAAAGGCAACAAAATCAGAGCAAAGCAAGGCCAGGTCAGCAGCAAAGGGATACCTTCTGTCCAATCCCTTGGGCACCGTGGGCAATATGTTAGGACGTTCCCAATCCTTGAGCACCATATTGGAGAAATGGCCCTGCTCCGGGAACTCCAAGCGTTGTTTGTCAGGGCAAAAAAGCTCACCCTGCTTCCTCTTCCCCGCCTTAGGGGGGGGGCGATGTGCAGTGTCTCAAATATGTCCAACAACAGTCTATCAGTGTCATCAGGGAGCCAGGTATCCTCATCAGAGGCGGACCCCAGGTCACTGTCGTAACCTTCCTGATGGTCCCCAGAGGAGTCTGAATCATGTAAAAGTTCCCCCTCCTCTAGGGAGTCACGTCCGCCAAACACATCAAGGCCCTCATCCTCCTTGGCAAAGAGGGAAGGCGTGGTGTCAAGATGCAGCTTCTTGCCAGAGGCCTTGCCCGTCACAGGTCGGGCAAGCTGCCTTTCAATGCTGTCCACGCGTAGTGCCAGATCAGATTGGGACCCCTCACTGGGGGCTAAATGCAGGCACGGGGGAGTAGGAGATGCCGGAGGGAGCGCAGAACTGGGAAGAGAAGCACCCATCCCAGCCTGGCCTGCAATAATACTTTGGGCGCACGGCACACAAACCGCGGCACCACCACTCAAAGGGGATGCCCCGCATAGCCGAGATTGCCCCGAAGGAACCCCGAGCACGCCATCCCCAGAAGCCTCCATATGGTGATTATAACAGGCACAAGAGGCCAGTATAGGGTAAGGGCTAATAAAAGCCACCCGGGATGCCCCCCAAGGGATGCCCACAGAGAGGGCCCAGAGGGAAAAGGGGGGGGGGGGTAGGACCAGGAGAAACCACAATACACGGTTATCCCGCCTGAAAGACATAAGCAAAAAGACACATAAACATCCCGCAGCACATGCCCCAACACGAAGAAAAAAAAACCCCAGTACGCCCGCAGCGGAACGCAGTACGCCCGCGGCGGCAGCGAGACAAAAATACCATTTTGTGAATACTCACCTGTAAAATGGGTATTGTAAGTATGTCACACACCCCACTTCAAACATTAATATTTACACTTGGGTTACTCCACCAGCAGTGTCCAGAAAGGGCGGGTATCCAACAAGGCAATAATGCAAAACTCAAACCACTGCAGCCTGCAGAACCTTGCGACCAAACACAGCATCCGCTGAAGCCCGCACATCAACCTTATAAAACTTGGAAAAAGTGTGAACAGAAGACCAAGTGGCAGCCTTACAAACTTGCTCAACAGAAGCCTGGTGCTGAAAAGCCCAAGACGCCCCAACAGCACGAGTAGAATGAGCAGTGATACGAAAAGGGGGAGCCTTCCCCTTGGCAGAATAGGCCCCAACAACAGCCTGACGAATCCACTTGCTAATGGAAGACTGAGCCGGAACCAAACCCTTCCTAGGCCCGCAGGGCACCACAAAAAAGGCATCAGTCTTACGAAAAGGAGATGTAGTAAGCAAATAGTACTTAACACAGCGTACCACATCCAAACAATGCAAAACCCTCTCCTTGTCATTCCTAGGCTTTGGACACAAGGACGGAAGAACAATGTCCTGGTTAAGATGAAAAGCAGAGACCACCTTAGGAAGTCCGGTTTGAAGCGGAAAACCACTTTGTCCTGATGTCTCTCAAAGTAAGGCGCCTGAATCGACAAGGCTGCCAACTCCGAAACGCGCCGAAGCGAAGTGATGGCCACCAAAAAGGCAACCTTCTGAGTCAGAGTAGAAAGAGCAATATCCTGCAAAGGCTCAAAAGGAGGAGCCTGAAGAGCAGAGAGAACCAAATTCAAATCCCAAACAGGGAGCAAAGGCTTCCTAGGAGGCCGCAGATGCGAGACCCCCTGGAAGAAAGTCTTGACCAAAGGATGAAGCGCAAATGACTTCTGAAAAAAGACAGACAAGGAAGAAACCTGCCCCTTCAAAGTACTCAGCTGAAGACCAGAGTCCAGCCTCAATTGAAGAAATTCCAAAATCCTAGAAACAGAAAAGACCCGACAAGGCACCGATCTAGCCTCACACCAATCAATATAAGATCTCCAAGTCCTATAACAGATGGTAGAAGAGGACCTCTTCCTGGCACTAATAAGAGTCCGAATAACAGAATCCGAAAGACCTTCCTCCCTCAAGATGGAGGTTTCAGCAGCCAGGCCGTCAAAGCCAGCGTTGGTAAATTGGGGTAACGCAGTTGACCCTGTGTGAGAAGATCCAGCCGGAGAGGCAGATCTACCTGATCCACCGCCAGACGAACGATGTCTGCGAACCACACCCGCCTTGGTCACCTTGGAGCCACGAGAATGGCGGGAATCCCTTCCAGGGCCAGCTTTCGCAACACCTGCCTAGCATGGGGATCGGAGGAAATAGATAAAGAAACCCCAGGTCCCCCCAGCTCAGGGACATGGCATCCACCGCCAGAGCCAGAGGATCCTGAGAGAGCGACACGAATGTCGGAAGCTTGTAATTGTGACGAGAGGCAAACAGATCCACCTCCGGCGTCCCCCACCGGAGACAAAGCGACTGAAACACCTGGCCATTCCCCCCCGGCGGGAAGAGCACCTGCTCAGGAAGTCCGCCTCCGTGTTTTCCACTCCTGGAATGTACACTGCCGAGATGCAAGGGACATGAGTCTCCGCCCAGGCTAGAATCAGAGACACCTCTCTGAGGGCACTCAGCCTGCGAGTCCCTCCCTGGTGATTGATGTAAGCAACCGCCGTCCGATTGTCCGACCGAACCTGAACCGGCAAGCCCTGTAAATACTGTGTCAAGTGAGACAGAACCAATCTGATGGCTCTCAACTCCAGAACGTTGATGGGCAAGTGGGCCTCCAGGGAACCCCACCGCCCCCGGAACTGAAGGTCCTTCCAGAAACCTCCCCATCCCGACAAACCGGCGTCCGTGGTGACAGTTTCCCAAAGAGGCGTCAGAAAGGACCTGCCCCTCAAGAGATTGTCCCAGACCATCCACCACTGGAGAGACTGCCGAACCTGGGAGGACAACCGAAAGGACCGATCCAACGACCGCGGTCGCCAGTCCCAAGACGCCAACAGATGAAGCTGAAGCGTTCTCGTGTGAAACTGAGCAAAGGGAACTACCTCGAAGGAAGCTACCATCAAACCCACCAGTCTCATCCCTGGCCGGATGGACAGGGCAAGGATTGGAAAGAAGAAGCTGCGCCAATTCCTGAATCAAGAGAACTTTGGCCTGAGGTAGAAACACCTCCGCTTGACTGAAGGAAGAAGCCATGATGAGAAGGTCGTCCAGATAAGGCACAATGCGAATCCCCTGAGCTCTGAGAAGGGCCTTCACGCCCGCCAACACCTTGGTGAACACTCTTGGAGCCGAGGTAAGGCCGAACGGAAGAGCCACAAATTGAAAATGGCGATCTTCGCCCACGAAGCGAAGAAACCTTAAGTGAGCCGGAAATATAGGAATATGAGGGTAGGCATCCTTGATGTCTATGGACGTCGTGAAATCCCCCTGCCAAAGAGAATTGATGGCAGAGCACAGAGTTTCCATGCAAAATTTCCGGGGACGAATAAACACGTTGAGAAACTTCAGATCCAGGATGGGACGAACCGCCCCGTCCTTCTTGGGTACTGTGAAGAGGTTGTAATAATACCCGCGGCCCACCTCGGAGGGAGGAACCGGGCAGAAGACTGCCATTTCCAGAAGATTCCTCACCGCCGCCAGGAGCTCCTGCACGGCCAAAGGATCTGAGGGATCCAGGGACCCGAAAAATCTTAGAGGAGGACGGGACTCGAACTCCAGCTTGTAACCGGCCGACACCACCTCCTGGATCTACCTGTCCGAGACCACCTGGTCCAACACCCAGGAGAAGTGTCGCCACCGTCCCCCCACCCGCAAGGGTGAGGGCGCCCCTTCATTGCTGAGCGGCCTTGACAGCGGGCTTGGGTTTGGCACCCCAGGAGGGGTGACGGGGACGGCCTCTACCCCTGATCCAGCTTGCACCCCTGGTGGCCGAAAAGCCCGCACCTCTGCCAGCTCTGGCTCCCCGAAAGGAGGGATTAAAAAAGGCCGCGACCCGAAAGGAACGACAAAGTTTCTTGCGCTGAGGTAACTTACCCCCCTTGGCAACCGAATCCAATTTCTTACCAAACAGGTGCAAACCCAAAAAGGGAAGAGCCGTAAGCGACTTCTTAGAATTAAAGTCAGCAGTCCATTGCCGCAACCACACCAACCGTCGGATAGCCACCAACAAAGCCGTGTTCCTGCCACACATCACCATGGCATCATCCTGAGCGGCTAGGACAGACAAAACAAAGGACTCACAATTTTTGAGAGCAAGGAACTCATCCCAAGTAGGATCAAGGTCCGCACATAAATCCCTGACAAAGGACCTAACCGCCAACAAAAGTGCCGAAGCACAAACAGGCCTCAAAGCCGAACCCGCACAGGTAAAACCGTGGCAAGCCAGCTGGTCAATCCGGCGATCTTCGCCATCCTTAAGGGTAGTCGTGTCAGGAGAATGCAACACCGCCATGTTAGATAGCCCCAAAACCGGAGCATCAACCTCGGGAGGAAATGCCAACGCTTCACCAAGTCCGCCGGAAAAGGATACTTCTTATCCCAACTAGGCGGAACACCAACGAGACGCGTAGGCTGTTCCCATTCCATAAGGACGACATTCTCAAAATGTCGTTGACTGGGAAACTCCAAACGTGGCTTGGCCACATCAAACAACTCACCCTTAGGCGGAGGAACCGCCTCGGGAGGGTCTAAATCCAAAACTTCAAACATTTGAGTCAATATGGAAGGGGTGTCAAATACCGTCCCCGCCGCCTGGTCACCCTCAGCACCAAACAACTGCTTGACCTCAGGGTCGGCCAGTTCCTCTAGAACTCCCCCTCTCAGTCGGGGGGCAATCTGACCAATCCAATGCCTCAACATCCACGTCTGAGTCCGGCAGAGGCGGGGACAAGTGTTTCTGCTTAGCCGGAGCCTTCTGAGCAACCACAGCGGAAAATATTTTCTCGAGGCTAGCCAACCGGGCGCATACCTCGGATTGCAAATCCCCACCCATGACAACGACACACGGGGTCCGGAACAGGCGGGGAGGTGTAGGGGATGACACGGACGGCAAAGAGCCAGAGGCCGGAGTACCGGCCTGGCGCGCAATGTTCCGCTGTGCACTGGAAAGCATATTATGACATCATCCCCTGGAAGCGGAACCCCACAACCCCCACACAGCCTGGATTGCCCCGAAGGGCCGTTCCGGTATCACTGGAAGCCTCCCTATGGTGAAATTGTGGTATTCGCAATTACCCAGGGATTTACGCAGTATGCAACCCGGGATGCCCCCCTATAAATAAAGTCCCGGGAGTGGGAGGATTTTTGCCTAGGGAAAAACCCAATTTGGAAAATAAGAATAGCCAGGCATACAAGACCGGGAGACCCACAGATAGCATGGGAATCCCAGGATCTGTAAGGGAAAGAGACCCCAATCAGTCCTAGTGAAACAAGGCATCCAAATGAAACTACAAAAGGTTTGCAATCAAGCGAACACACACACACACAGAATATATACAATATATACAATCCCAAGAGAAATATATACAGCCATAAAATATATATATATATATATATATATATATATATATATATATATATATACACACACACACACACACACACACACACACACACACACACAATATATGTACATCCAGGAAGGCAAGGAAAAATGTCAAGTATAGGACAGGGATAACTGTCCAAGCGACTGGCCACCAGTACACACTCAGTCACACCAAGCAAGGCTCAACAAAAAAAAACACCAATATACTTGCAATGGCGGCGACCTCCTCAGCCGAGCCAGGGACAGGTGAAACGACAACTCCGGAGTGAGGACGAAGGAGGGCGGGCCGGGCACAGCGCGCGAAGCGCTCCGGCCCCACCAGAGACCCGTACAGCGCGGGTTGCGACGGAGCGCGGCCCCGCCCGCCAGACAACAAGCACCGCGGCCTGCCGAATGGCGGCGCCGCGTGAGGTAAACGGGCGCCAACAGGCACCTCGACCACAGACACAGTCAAAGTCACAAGCACATGTTATAACAGCGTAAAAGGAGCCCCAGCAGCTCGGAACACGCGCCCGCACACCGTGGTGCCGCCCCCAGCTGCCAGCACTTGCACAGTCACGCCAATATTCACTCACAAAAGTGTAAAGCACCCCACACAAGCCCCCCCCCCCCCCCCACGCGAAGGGAGAAGGGACCAAGCGGGAAAAGGGAGACTAAGGGGAACACCGGGACGGGGCATCCCAAATCCGGATCACCATGCTGGATAACCGCGTTGCGTTGGGGTCTAGCGGAGGAGATAAGCTCCTAGGCACCAGGAGGTGCCATCTACCATTGCCCAGCCAGCAGCCAGGGCTGGGAGGCTTCCAATATTTAACTAGGCATACAAACAAAAAGGCTGAGCAGAAATAGACCATGGGGGGGTGCCGGGGTGTAGCCCCGACTACCTGCAAGCAGGAGACTTCTTTCTTCTGTCTTGTCGCAATCTTGCAGAGAAGAACACTGGGGGATGAGTGGGAGGTCCCAGGTATTGTGGATCTGGAGGGGCTCGTTTTTCAAGACTTCTCTGCAACGTCGCCACCTGCTGGTGGAGTAACCCAAGTGTAAATATTAATGTTTGAAGCGGGGTGTGTCACATACTTAGAATAGCGGGACACCATTTGGTCCCTCTTGTCATCCCGTTGTGTCCCCTTTTATGGAGTTGATTGATGCTTTTTTCACTTCGTACATTGCTGCTTTTCCACTTGATTTTTGGACTTAGCCACTTTATATCTTTGCACATTTAAAATAATTTTGCATTTATTGTATTATTTCATATATAATGCACTTAACACTTTTTGGTAGAAATAGGACCCAGCCATGCTCATATAGGGATACAAACTTGAGATGTGACCATTTTACTCTTATGCCACCAGCACCCTCTAGTGTAATTTTCATGTAA
Source organism: Gastrophryne carolinensis (assembly GCA_027917425.1). Lineage (NCBI taxonomy): Eukaryota > Metazoa > Chordata > Amphibia > Anura > Microhylidae > Gastrophryne > Gastrophryne carolinensis. The sequence continues at coordinate 436,680,758 of CM051236.1, forward strand.
TTAGTTTTTAAATGAGATTTTAATCAATTGTAGTTGTATATATGTATCAATAAAAGATTATTTTTGCATTTCATTTGGAGTAGTGCAGATTGTTACTTGGGTCTTGGGGGCTCTGTGGAAGCCTCCCTGTGGGTTTGTGTTTAGTTCAAATTACTCAAGTTTGCACACCCCTTTGATTCTAGTTGGTGCGGCCATTTTTCTAAGGTACAGTTTTTGAATTGCTTACATTGCGCTCTTCAAAAGATTAAGCACCCCTGCTTTAAAGAGGAACAAAACCTAGCAGTGGCTGGCCTGAAATCTAAAAGAGCCGACCACTGGCTTTTCCTCCGGGACACCTCGAATCGGGATGCACCGCTGTGTGAAACCCTTCAGGGAGCCTATAAAAATGCCCCTTTCCCTACTCCAACGGCGTATGTGCGGGCTCTCATCAAATGTTAGTCATCTGTTATGACTACGCTATGACTATATATAAAAAACAGATGAATGTCCAGAGAGGAAATCAGCAATAAAAACTCACTTTATTTGCTCAAAAAATATCCATTCACAGAATCTCCTCTCAACATAAAACATCAGTGTCCATATTGTAGATCAGAAATGTCACGTTTATGGCCACCATTTTATGGTGAGGAGGGATGCTGTGCAGGGAGATTCCTGGATTCCTCGCTGGACATTCATCTGTTTAGTAACCTGTTGGGAGTTGAGCATCTTCTATGGCATTGTGAGGCATTTCAAAGAAGTGAGAGTCTGGAGCAGACAGATATTTATATATACCAGATGTTTTACCCCATAAGAGGAAAATAAGAATAAAAAATTTTCTGAATCAATTGCTGTGCTAAAATACCCCCACCTAACTACCCCATAACAGACAGTGTGCAGGATCCCCCCAATCCCCCCATTACAGACCCTATATTACAGGCAGTAAGCAGCATCCCACATTACAGGCAGTGCGTGGCAATCGCTCACCATAGAATGGGGAAAAAATACAATTCTGTGAAATACTCACCTGTAGAATTGATATTATTTGTATACAGTACGTCCTGCTCCAGATATAGTACTTACACTTGGGGTTTTCCTCCACCAGATGGCGCTGCACTGCAGAGACATGCAAAACAGGCTCCTCTCGGGCCCTCAAATACCCGGGGACCTCCCACAAATCCCCAGCATTGAAAAGCAGTGAACAAGAAGCCGGGAGAATTAACCACCGAAAACTGGTAACTATAACAATGGTAACAATCACCATACAGGGGATGCAAAAACCAGGGTGGGGTGGAGCAGGACGTACTGTATACAAATAATATCAATTCTACAGGTGAGTATTTCACAGAATTGTATTATTCTTAGTATACAGTACGTCCTGCTCCAGATATAGTACTTACGCTTGGGACATCCAATAGCAGTGTCCATAAAGTAGGGTGGGATCCCCAACAAAAAAGGCAACAGCAGACAGTTAAAACCCACTGTAACCTGCATAACCATGCGGCCAAGACAGCATGAGCTGAGGCCCTAACATTAACCTTGTAAAACTTTGAAAAAGGTATGAACAGAAGACCAGATAGCGGCCTAGCAACCAGTTCAACAGAAGTCTGGTGCTGAAAAGCCCAAGAGGCACCAAGGCACGAGTAGAATAAGAAGCAAAGCGAAAAGGAAGATTCTTCCCCATGTTGGAATAGGCCTGAGTAACAGCCTGACGAATCCAATAGCTAACAGTAGACTTCGCAGAAGCCAAAGACCCTTTCCTAGGACCAGAAGGAAACATCCCCTTCAAGTAAAGACCAGGGCCAAGGCCGCCCAACTCCCCGAGAACAGACGAGATCGGCACATTCAGGATGGAGTGACCGTAGGTCCAAGGGAACATCATTTGTCCTAAAGGACACAGTGACTACCAAGGAAAACTTCCAGGAAGGAATGCAGAACCCTTTCCTCAGCGCTGCTAGGAACAAGGCACAGAAGGGATAACAATATCTTGAATCAATGAACATAAGACACCACCTTATGCAGAGGGTCCGGCTTCAGGCGGAACACCACCTTATCCTAGTGTATCTCAAAGAATGGGGGCTAGGTAGACAGAGCCGCCCGCCAAACACACGTATGACCGAAGTAACACCCACCAGAAGGACAACCTTGAGGGTAAGAACAGCCAGACAGCATCCTGAATAGGACCAGAGGGAAAAAACCCCGCAAGGCAGACAGAATCGAATTCAAATCCCAACAGGGACCATAGGATTACATGGGGGCCGCACATGAGTACCCCCTGAAAGAAGTCTTAACCAAGGAAGTCTGAACGAAAGACTTCTAAGGCAAGGCGGACAGGGCAGAACCTGACCCATCAGAGTACTGAGTTGGAGACCAACTCTAGAACCCTGGGAACCGAGAACGCCCGACAGGGAAGAGACCTAGACTCACACCAATCGATATGGTTAAACCATACCCTATAACAGATGGAAGAAGAAGAGGAAGAAGCTAGCTCCTATTCTTCCCATAGTCTCAATTACCGAGACAGATAAGCCTATCTCCATCAAGATGGATGTTGCAGCAGTCAGGGTGTCTAGGCCAGAGTATGTAGATTGGGGTGACGTAAAGGGGCCCGGAGTAAACAGAGCTGGCACTCCTGGCAGAACGTACAGAACTACTGCCCCCAGTACCACGTCTACGAACCACACTCTACTAGGCCACCCGGGGACCACCAGAGTCACTGGTCCCCCTTCCAGAGCAATCGTGCGCTGAACCCTGCCTAGCAGGGGGAATGGAGAAAAGACATACAGGACAGAATGTCCAGCCATAACGATACAAAGGCATCCTGACCACGGCCAGAAGATCCTGGGCCAGGGAAAACAAGGCCCGAGAGCTTGTGATAGCGACGGGACACAGACAGGTCCATAACTGGTTGGACCCCATAGTGACACAGGGATTAGCACATCCTGTCACAGAGAGACCCTACTGGGGCGAAAACCACAGATATGCAAGGGACATAGTCCTCCACCCAGATTAGGATCACAGGCATTTCCTGGAGGACCCTCCTGCTCTAGGTCCCTCCCAGATGATTAATGCAGGCCACTGTCATTAGACCGACCGAGCGTCCCCGAACAGGTAGGCCCTGAAGAGGAGTAGCCAAGCGGAATAGAACCGACCTGAACGCTCACTGTTTCAAACATTGATAGGCGTATGGACCCTCTAAAGGCCCCACCTCCCCCAGAACCACAGGGAGTTTCAGAAGAAAATCCCCCCTGTAACCTGACAGATTGGCATCCATGGTGACCGTCTCCAGGAAGGGGCAAGAAGGGAACTGCCCCAGACAGTTTCCTTGAATTCATCCACTCCAAGAGGGACCTCCTCACCAGTGGGGAAGGCACACAGGCCCTGCTCCAGGGATGCTGAATCCCTGTCCTGTACTAACAATAGAAGTTGTAGAAGGGCCCAAGGGGAACTGAGCATAAGGGATCTCTTCTGAGTAAGCCACCAACGGGCACACCAGCAGCATCCCTGCCTGGCGAAGGGACGGGGACAGCAATGAGGGACTAAGCCCATGCAACCAGATTGTCCACTTTATTGCTGAGGAAGGAAGGTTCTTGCCTGAACCGAATCCAGATTCATTCCAAGTACTCCCCCACACAGCCTGGATTGCCCCGAAGGGCCGTTCCGGTATCACTGGAAGCCTCCCTATGGTGAAATTGTGGTATTCGCAATTACCCAGGGATTTACGCAGTATGCAACCCGGGATGCCCCCCTATAAATAAAGTCCCGGGAGTGGGAGGATTTTTGCCTAGGGAAAAACCCAATTTGGAAAATAAGAATAGCCAGGCATACAAGACCGGGAGACCCACAGATAGCATGGAATCCCAGGATCTGTAAGGGAAAGAGACCCCAATCAGTCCTAGTGAAACAAGGCATCCAAATGAAACTACAAAAGGTTTGCAATCAAGCGAACACACACACACACAGAATATATACAATATATACAATCCCAAGAGAAATATATACAGCCATAAAATATATATATATATATATATATATATATATATATATATATATACACACACACACACACACACACACACACACACACACACACACACACTATATGTACATCCAGGAAGGCAAGGAAAAATGTCAAGTATAGGACAGGGATAACTGTCCAAGCGACTGGCCACCAGTACACACTCAGTCACACCAAGCAAGGCTCAACAAAAAAAAACACCAATATACTTGCAATGGCGGCGACCTCCTCAGCCGAGCCAGGGACAGGTGAAACGACAACTCCGGAGTGAGGACGAAGGAGGGCGGGCCGGGCACAGCGCGCGAAGCGCTCCGGCCCCACCAGAGACCCGTACAGCGCGGGTTGCGACGGAGCGCGGCCCCGCCCGCCAGACAACAAGCACCGCGGCCTGCCGAATGGCGGCGCCGCGTGAGGTAAACGGGCGCCAACAGGCACCTCGACCACAGACACAGTCAAAGTCACAAGCACATGTTATAACAGCGTAAAAGGAGCCCCAGCAGCTCGGAACACGCGCCCGCACACCGTGGTGCCGCCCCCAGCTGCCAGCACTTGCACAGTCACGCCAATATTCACTCACAAAAGTGTAAAGCACCCCACACAAGCCCCCCCCCCCCCCCACGCGAAGGGAGAAGGGACCAAGCGGGAAAAGGGAGACTAAGGGGAACACCGGGACGGGGCATCCCAAATCCGGATCACCATGCTGGATAACCGCGTTGCGTTGGGGTCTAGCGGAGGAGATAAGCTCCTAGGCACCAGGAGGTGCCATCTACCATTGCCCAGCCAGCAGCCAGGGCTGGGAGGCTTCCAATATTTAACTAGGCATACAAACAAAAAGGCTGAGCAGAAATAGACCATGGGGGGGTGCCGGGGTGTAGCCCCGACTACCTGCAAGCAGGAGACTTCTTTCTTCTGTCTTGTCGCAATCTTGCAGAGAAGAACACTGGGGGATGAGTGGGAGGTCCCAGGTATTGTGGATCTGGAGGGGCTCGTTTTTCAAGACTTCTCTGCAACGTCGCCACCTGCTGGTGGAGTAACCCAAGTGTAAATATTAATGTTTGAAGCGGGGTGTGTCACATACTTAGAATAGCGGGACACCATTTGGTCCCTCTTGTCATCCCGTTGTGTCCCCTTTTATGGAGTTGATTGATGCTTTTTTCACTTCGTACATTGCTGCTTTTCCACTTGATTTTTGGACTTAGCCACTTTATATCTTTGCACATTTAAAATAATTTTGCATTTATTGTATTATTTCATATATAATGCACTTAACACTTTTTGGTAGAAATAGGACCCAGCCATGCTCATATAGGGATACAAACTTGAGATGTGACCATTTTACTCTTATGCCACCAGCACCCTCTAGTGTAATTTTCATGTAATTAGTTTTTAAATGAGATTTTAATCAATTGTAGTTGTATATATGTATCAATAAAAGATTATTTTTGCATTTCATTTGGAGTAGTGCAGATTGTTACTTGGGTCTTGGGGGCTCTGTGGAAGCATCCCTGTGGGTTTGTGTTTAGTTCAAATTACTCAAGTTTGCACACCCCTTTGATTCTAGTTGGTGCGGCCATTTTTCTAAGGTACAGTTTTTGAATTGCTTACATTGCGCTCTTCAAAAGATTAAGCACCCCTGCTTTAAAGAGGAACAAAACCTAGCAGTGGCTGGCCTGAAATCTAAAAGAGCCGACCACTGGCTTTTCCTCCGGGACACCTCGAATCGGGATGCACCGCTGTGTGAAACCCTTCAGGGAGCCTATAAAAATGCCCCTTTCCCTACTCCAACGGCGTATGTGCGGGCTCTCATCAAATGTTAGTCATCTGTTATGACTACGCTATGACTATATATAAAAAACAGATGAATGTCCAGAGAGGAAATCAGCAATAAAAACTCACTTTATTTGCTCAAAAAATATCCATTCACAGAATCTCCTCTCAACATAAAACATCAGTGTCCATATTGTAGATCAGAAATGTCACGTTTATGGCCACCATTTTATGGTGAGGAGGGATGCTGTGCAGGGAGATTCCTGGATTCCTCGCTGGACATTCATCTGTTTAGTAACCTGTTGGGAGTTGAGCATCTTCTATGGCATTGTGAGGCATTTCAAAGAAGTGAGAGTCTGGAGCAGACAGATATTTATATATACCAGATGTTTTACCCCATAAGAGGAAAATAAGAATAAAAAATTTTCTGAATCAATTGCTGTGCTAAAATACCCCCACCTAACTACCCCATAACAGACAGTGTGCAGGATCCCCCCAATCCCCCCATTACAGACCCTATATTACAGGCAGTAAGCAGCATCCCACATTACAGGCAGTGCGTGGCAATCGCTCACCATAGAATGGGGAAAAAATACAATTCTGTGAAATACTCACCTGTAGAATTGATATTATTTGTATACAGTACGTCCTGCTCCAGATATAGTACTTACACTTGGGGTTTTCCTCCACCAGATGGCGCTGCACTGCAGAGACATGCAAAACAGGCTCCTCTCGGGCCCTCAAATACCCGGGGACCTCCCACAAATCCCCAGCATTGAAAAGCAGTGAACAAGAAGCCGGGAGAATTAACCACCGAAAACTGGTAACTATAACAATGGTAACAATCACCATACAGGGGATGCAAAAACCAGGGTGGGGTGGAGCAGGACGTACTGTATACAAATAATATCAATTCTACAGGTGAGTATTTCACAGAATTGTATTATTCTTAGTATACAGTACGTCCTGCTCCAGATATAGTACTTACGCTTGGGACATCCAATAGCAGTGTCCATAAAGTAGGGTGGGATCCCCAACAAAAAAGGCAACAGCAGACAGTTAAAACCCACTGTAACCTGCATAACCATGCGGCCAAGACAGCATGAGCTGAGGCCCTAACATTAACCTTGTAAAACTTTGAAAAAGGTATGAACAGAAGACCAGATAGCGGCCTAGCAACCAGTTCAACAGAAGTCTGGTGCTGAAAAGCCCAAGAGGCACCAAGGCACGAGTAGAATAAGAAGCAAAGCGAAAAGGAAGATTCTTCCCCATGTTGGAATAGGCCTGAGTAACAGCCTGACGAATCCAATAGCTAACAGTAGACTTCGCAGAAGCCAAAGACCCTTTCCTAGGACCAGAAGGAAACATCCCCTTCAAGTAAAGACCAGGGCCAAGGCCGCCCAACTCCCCGAGAACAGACGAGATCGGCACATTCAGGATGGAGTGACCGTAGGTCCAAGGGAACATCATTTGTCCTAAAGGACACAGTGACTACCAAGGAAAACTTCCAGGAAGGAATGCAGAACCCTTTCCTCAGCGCTGCTAGGAACAAGGCACAGAAGGGATAACAATATCTTGAATCAATGAACATAAGACACCACCTTATGCAGAGGGTCCGGCTTCAGGCGGAACACCACCTTATCCTAGTGTATCTCAAAGAATGGGGGCTAGGTAGACAGAGCCGCCCGCCAAACACACGTATGACCGAAGTAACACCCACCAGAAGGACAACCTTGAGGGTAAGAACAGCCAGACAGCATCCTGAATAGGACCAGAGGGAAAAAACCCCGCAAGGCAGACAGAATCGAATTCAAATCCCAACAGGGACCATAGGATTACATGGGGGCCGCACATGAGTACCCCCTGAAAGAAGTCTTAACCAAGGAAGTCTGAACGAAAGACTTCTAAGGCAAGGCGGACAGGGCAGAACCTGACCCATCAGAGTACTGAGTTGGAGACCAACTCTAGAACCCTGGGAACCGAGAACGCCCGACAGGGAAGAGACCTAGACTCACACCAATCGATATGGTTAAACCATACCCTATAACAGATGGAAGAAGAAGAGGAAGAAGCTAGCTCCTATTCTTCCCATAGTCTCAATTACCGAGACAGATAAGCCTATCTCCATCAAGATGGATGTTGCAGCAGTCAGGGTGTCTAGGCCAGAGTATGTAGATTGGGGTGACGTAAAGGGGCCCGGAGTAAACAGAGCTGGCACTCCTGGCAGAACGTACAGAACTACTGCCCCCAGTACCACGTCTACGAACCACACTCTACTAGGCCACCCGGGGACCACCAGAGTCACTGGTCCCCCTTCCAGAGCAATCGTGCGCTGAACCCTGCCTAGCAGGGGGAATGGAGAAAAGACATACAGGACAGAATGTCCAGCCATAACGATACAAAGGCATCCTGACCACGGCCAGAAGATCCTGGGCCAGGGAAAACAAGGCCCGAGAGCTTGTGATAGCGACGGGACACAGACAGGTCCATAACTGGTTGGACCCCATAGTGACACAGGGATTAGCACATCCTGTCACAGAGAGACCCTACTGGGGCGAAAACCACAGATATGCAAGGGACATAGTCCTCCACCCAGATTAGGATCACAGGCATTTCCTGGAGGACCCTCCTGCTCTAGGTCCCTCCCAGATGATTAATGCAGGCCACTGTCATTAGACCGACCGAGCGTCCCCGAACAGGTAGGCCCTGAAGAGGAGTAGCCAAGCGGAATAGAACCGACCTGAACGCTCACTGTTTCAAACATTGATAGGCGTATGGACCCTCTAAAGGCCCCACCTCCCCCAGAACCACAGGGAGTTTCAGAAGAAAATCCCCCCTGTAACCTGACAGATTGGCATCCATGGTGACCGTCTCCAGGAAGGGGCAAGAAGGGAACTGCCCCAGACAGTTTCCTTGAATTCATCCACTCCAAGAGGGACCTCCTCACCAGTGGGGAAGGCACACAGGCCCTGCTCCAGGGATGCTGAATCCCTGTCCTGTACTAACAATAGAAGTTGTAGAAGGGCCCAAGGGGAACTGAGCATAAGGGATCTCTTCTGAGTAAGCCACCAACGGGCACACCAGCAGCATCCCTGCCTGGCGAAGGGACGGGGACAGCAATGAGGGACTAAGCCCATGCAACCAGATTGTCCACTTTATTGCTGAGGAAGGAAGGTTCTTGCCTGAACCGAATCCAGATTCATTCCAAGTAATGGAGTTACCAATCAAGGGGACAATGAGGACTTGGGGTGATTGATCACCCATCCAAGAGACTCCCAGTGGACATCACCAGCCAAGAAACTAACTTAGCCTGACGTAGAGACTGGGAAGTGAAAAAGGACGTCCAGGTAGGTCATAGCGCGGACGCCCCTTAGTCTCAGAGATATCACCCCCGTCAGCACCTTGGTGAGCACTCTGGGAGCTGAAGAGAGGCCAGGTAACAAGGCCACAGATTAGCAGTGTTGGAGCTTCCAACACGAACCTGAAGAGCCTCGGTGTCCAGAAGACAAGGGAAGTGAACAGAAGCATCTTTGAGCTCCACAGACGGCAAGAAGCCCCCTGAGCGCAAGGCGCTGATGGCCCAACCCAGAGTTTCCATGCAGAAAATGCCTGTAATTGGTGAATTGCCGCAAACTTGTGAATCCAGAATGGGCCAGACTGACCCATCCTTTCGGGGGACTGTGGAAGGTTGGTGTAGCGGCCCCTGCCTCTGCCTATTAAGGGCAATCTGCAAGTGACCCCCAGACCCCGCCAGCCCTGCATGGCCTGTACCAATGCCTGAACAGAGGCAGGGACCAGGAGTACCCTGATAATCATGGGGGGTGGCCGCGCACCGCTAACCTGTATCCGGAGGACAGTACCTCCTGAATCCACCAGAATGAGGCGGGATGCCTCCTGCCAAGAGCAAGGTGCTGCAGCCATCCCCTCACCCGGACGGGCGAGGGCGCCCCATCATGCTTGAGGGGGTTTGGTGGAAGATTTAGGCTTAGCCCCGCCGGAGGGGCCAGGGCAGGAGTCTGCGCTAGCCCCCAGGAAGGACACCCCAGGTCCTTGTTTAACACCATGGTAGGGAGGGGGAGGGGTGTCCCTACCCCGAGGGGGCCGAGATGGCCGCCTGCGTTGGGGGGATTTGCCCTTTTTACCAAACAGGTCCAGACAGGCCCCAAACAGACGTTGCCCTCTAAAGGGGAGCCCAGTAAGAGTCTTTTAAGTAGCATCATCAGCACCCCACTGTCGCAGCCAAACCAAGCGACGTATAGTCACCACAAGGGCAGAAGTTCTTGCACACATTCTAATGGTGTCATCCAGCGCTAATAGGATAAATTTTACAAACACGTCACAACTGGAGAGTGCATTAAACACATCCCAGTGGAGATCCTCAGGGTGATGATCGAGCATCTTTCTGATGAGGGTTCTAGTGGCCACTGCAGTAATAGCCGCGGCACAGACCGGGCGCAGCGCCGTCCCTGCACAAGAAAAGGCGTGGGAAGTCAGCAGATCAATGCGCCGGTCCTCAGCATCCCGAAGGGTACTATAAGCAGGGGCTGTAATAAAGGGGGGGTTAGGGGGGGGTTAGGAACCCCTATGATCGGGGCATCCACCACGGGGGGTGATGACCAACAATTAACCATCTCAGGGGGGAAAGGGTATTTCCTATCCCAGTCCCCTGGAAGTTTACTGGGGCATTCCCATTCCTTGAGCATGAGAGCATGGAAATGAGCCTGCTCTAGGCTTGGGGGCCTCACCAGGGAGAGAGATAGACAGAACCTTAAAGACCTTAATCAACAGATCGTCAGTGTCACACTGGCCCCAGTATTCAAGGCCAGAATCATGACTCCTCGGCCTCTCATCAGATGAGCCCGAGTCAGAGAACAGCTCTCCTTCATCAGAAGGGGTATAGTCACACGGAGTAGTAAACTCCTCAGTTCCCATAGGAAAAACAGTAACATGAGGCGTCAAGTGCCGCTTCTTACCAGGGCCCTTGCGCTCTGACAACCTCGCAATAATCTGTTCAGCCGTAGGCAGTCTGGAAGACCCAACAGGCTGCAAATCCCCACTTGAATGCGACTCAGCAGGAGTGAGATTTAAGCATGGGAAAATAGGTGAACTGAAACAAGGTGCAGCCACTGGCAAGCCTGATTGCAGGGCCAGTGCTTGCTCAGCACAGAGTCCGCAGACCCGTGCCCTGTCAGCATCAGCATGGGGTTGTCCACACGCTATACACAGCCGGTCTTGTCCCAGAGGGACCCCGGTCACATAATTCTGAGATGCCTCCATATGGTGATTATTTAGGCACAATATGCCAGCAGGGATTTACGCTATAGGCAACCTTGGATGCCCCAAGACCCGCTAGGAAGTGGGAGAAATTTACAAGGCCCGCTATAAATTACACAAGGCCGGGAGAAGCCACGGGATTCAACCATCTGAAAGACATAATGGGAATAAAGGGTGTCAGAACCATGCGCAGTAATCAAGGATCATGAAAATCGCCCGCAAGGGCACTTACAGACCAAGGGAGGAGGAAGACCGCTACCACGCGTGCGCGACTAGCATCAAAATTGCGCTAAGCGAACCTCGAAGGGTGGGCCAGAGCGGGCTGTGACGCGGAGCGCGCCAAGCCAGGTCCCCGCCCCCCCCCGAAGAGTGCGAAGCTCTGAGATAGTGGTCAACGTTGTCAGAGAAGCAGAGTGTATGACACACTTAGAAAAGGATTTGCGCCGCCCGGCGCAGCACATCCAGTAAAGGAAAGAGACGCGCGCGGCGGCGGCAGGTACACAATAAAAATGCAAACAGCGCGGCTCTGACACCAGATATACCAGTCAAGGGACAATACAAAGGCCATAATCGTGTAAACACCATACACTGAGACCACCACACACACACCCCCTTTCTTTCCCCCCGAGCTACGAGGGGAACGAGGGAGGATGGCGACCCTTTGTACAGGGCCCACCGCTACACGGGGCATGGGGCAATAATGCGGGAGGGGCATCCCCTAGAGGCTCACCATCAGCCTAAACCGCCTACCCTTTGGTGGGGGACTGCATGGCTCCATAAGCACGCATGGTGCTGCCTACCTTCACCCGACCAGCGCAGCCCTGGCTGGGAGGCACATCACAAGAAGGACGGGTGGGAATAGTCCAACAGGGCTGCAAGCTTTGATAGCCCCGCTCACCTGTGAGAGTGTGATACTTCATGTCTTCGCAGTCAGCACTGCAGAGAAATCTAGGGGCCGGGAGGAGCCTGTTTTGCATGTCTCTGCAGTGCAGCGCCATCTGGCGGAGGATAACCCCAAGCGTAAGTACTATATCTGGAGCAGGACGTACTGTATACTAAGAATATACTCAAGAGTCTGTCTGGGCTGTGGTTCGATCAAATCAATTGTCTCTCAGTCCTCACACATCTCCCAAAGACCAACGGTCCATGGTTTCCTCCTTAGATGTTACCACCAAGGGTGACACACGCTCCATTGTAAGATTCGCGTGTCCCTCTGGCCTATGCCGCACACTGCCTGTAATTCTGATGCTCACCTTATTCCATCTAACCACGGGTCAGCTTCTGACCCCTCATATTGGGCAGAGCGATTGAAATCACCCACTATTTGATTGGTTCATCTGGGATTTTCCATCTTTGAAAGTTTGTCCATATGATATCCCTCATCTGTCCTGGCATCCCAAAGGGAGGAGGGATGGAGGACATTCCATGGTTGGGTGATCTGTTCTGATAACCCTTACTCTATTATCTTGTTTATGCTGGGGAGTTTTATGAGGCAGACAGTCATCCCAGCTGACCCTGTGTGCCAGCAGGGGGTTATATGGAGCGCAGGAGGAGGGGGAGACATGAGGAGAGTTATAAAGAGGAGAGGGGTCAGCCAAGGTATAATATATATATATATATATATATATATATATACACACACACATGAATTACTGGTTTGGTCACACCTATTGACGTATACAGATAAATATCTTATTACCATCCAGCTGGGGCTGGCTGCCGCCACACACACGGTCCCAGCATGCTGGTTCTAGCCTGTGGCCTGGGCACTATACAGGCCACGTCCACCCACAGCCTGAAACTAGTGCACCAGGAATGTGTGCGTGGCGGCAGTGGCCACTAAGGAATGTGTTTGTGCATGGATATAGGTCGTTGGAAGCCGGGCTTGCTGTGCAGGAGCTGCAGACCAGTGGTGGGGGGGGGGCAGCAGGTATAAAGGTTAAAATGTTGAAAAAACAAAAATTCTCCCCTTAAGACGCACCAAGATCCCGCCCCCGCTTTGGGGGGAAAAGTGCATCTTATGGGGTGAACTCTAGATCTGCACACATATAAAATTGAAAGTGTTTGGTACCTCAACTTGCTGAAGAATTGAAATGGTCAAACTAGAGGCAGCAGCGTCACTTGCAGTCTCCAGCTTTGCAGTACAGAGAGAAAGCTGTCGGATCAGCTGGCCAAGCTCCTTGTAGACAAAGGGGATCTCCTGCTCGCCCTGTTCACTTAGCTGAGTGACAAACAACTGTAGTGTGCGGATGGCTCCTCTGTGAACTGCGGCCAATCTTGACATGGTACGGGACTAATTACAAGTATATATATATACAAATATAAAGTTAGCACGAATAGAAAACACACAACCAAATTTCCATAGTCATTCCATAGTTTCTAATAGTCATTTAGGAAATATAACCAACTGTACATTAATCAAGGAACATGAAGGCTAGGGATAATACAATTCTGTGAAACTCACCTGTAGAATTATTTTTGAATATATCCAGTCCAGGTCGTCCCAGAAGTAATGACATGTGGGTATTCCGCCCCCCAGGGGCGCTCGACTGCAAGATCAAAAGCTGTCGCTCCTCCCGGCCCCCTATAAAAGCAGGTGTCTCACTATGATTTAAAAAGCAGTAAGAGCAGTATGAGTTAAAAAGCAGTAGGAAAAAGAGACAGGCCGGGGGGCCAAGAAACCATGTTACTTCACATAGCTTCAGCATGTACTCTTCCCAACAAAAAACTTAAGGACAACGGTCCAATATAAAAATGGTAATCACCATAATAGGCAAACAAGAGATAATGAAACAAGGGCGGAGTGGGACGACCTGGACTGGATATATTCAAAAACAATTCTACAGGTGAGTTTCACAGAATTGTATTTTTCCCTATATCCAGTCCAGGTCATCCCAGAAGTAATGACATGTGGGACATCCAAAAGCAGTGTCCATTAGGGCGGGATCCCCAGTGCGGAACAGCATGTAGTTCATTTCACTACCGTCTGAAGCACCTTTTGACCAAAGACAGCATCAGCTGAGGCCCTAACACCAACCTTGTAAAACTTGGTAAAGGTATGAACTGAAGACCAAGTGGTGGCCTTACAAACTTGTTCAAAAGATGCCTGGTGCTGAAAAGCCCAAGAGGCACCAATAGCTCTTGTAGAATGAGCCGTGATCCGAAAAGGGGGTTCCTTCCCCTTGGCAGAATATGCTTGCACCACCGCCTGTCTGATCCACTTACTAAGAGTGGACTTGGCTGGTGGCAAGCCCTTCCTAGTGCCTTCTTTTAGGACAAAGAACAAATCTGATTTGCTGAAGGATTCAGTCGCAACCAGGTAATACTTGATGGCTCTGACCACATCCAAGGCATGGAGGGTCATTTCCTTAGAATTAGTCGGTACTGGACACAAGGAAGGCAAGACCACTTCCTCATTAAGATGAAAGGGAGAAATGATCTTAGGCAAAAAAAATCAGGTTTAAAGCAAAAAACCACCTTATCCTTATGCCGCTCAAAATAAAAAGGCTTTATACAAAGTGCGGCCAGCTCTGACACGAGACGCACCGAGGTGATCGCTACCAAAAAGACCACCTTGAGGGTCAAAATAGGCAATGCAGCATCGCACAAAGGCTCAAAGGGAGGACCCTGGAGAGCAGAAAGTACCAAATTCAAGTCCCACACCGGTAATACAGGCTTACGCGGAGGACGTACATGGGTGACTCCCTGAAAAAAGGTCTTGATCAATCTATGATTGGCAAAGGATTTCTGGAAAAAGATGGCCAAGTCAGAGACCTGGTCCTTGAGGGTGCTCAGCTGGAGACCCAAGTCTAAACCGTGTAGTAAAAACTCCCAAGATCCTAGAGACAGAGAATGTGCGACAAGGGAGACTCTTGGATTCACACCAAGCAATGTAGGCATACCAAACTCTGTAATATATCATGGAAGAAGACTTCTTCCATGCCTGAATCATGGTATGCACAACCGTGGCTGACAGCCCCTTTTCCATCAGGATTGTGGTTTCAATAGCCAGGCCATCAAAGCCAGCGTCTGTAAATTGGGATGCCGCAGTGAGAAGCCCTGGGTCGTCGGGCATGATGTAGCGATCCACTGACATCTGAACTATGTCCACAAACCAACTCCTTCTCGGCCAGCGAGGAGGCACTAGGATGGTTGGAACCCCTTCCTGGGCTATCTTGCACAGCACTCGGCCCAGGAGTGGAAACGGAGGAAATGCATAAAGGAGCCTGAACTCCGTCCAAGGAATTGCCAGAGCGTCTGTGGCAAAAGCCAGAGGATCTCTTGACAGGGAGGCGAACCTTGGGAGCTTGTGATTGTGTCTGGACGCAAACCGGTCCACGTCTGGCTGACCGCAGCGGAGACACAGAGCGTGAAAGATCTTGTTGCTAAGAGACCATTCCCCCAGACATGAAGCCCTTCTGCCCAGGGAGTCTGCCTCCTGGTTTTCTACCCCGGGGATGTAAACCGCCGAGATGCAGGGAACATTCTCCTCGGCCCAAGTCAGAATCTGGGTCACCTCCTTGAGGGCTCGCTTGCTCTGATTCCCACCCTGGTGATTGATGTAGGCGACAGCCATCTGATTGTCCGAGCGAACCTGGACCGCACGACCCATTAGATGGGGAGTCAAGCGAAGAAGCACCAACCGGATTGCTCTCAGCTCCAGGAGATTTATGGGCAAGTGATTCTCCTGCGGACCCCACTGACCCTGGATCTTCTGCGTCAGACTGGCATCCGTGGTAACTATCTCCCACCGGGGAGTCAGAAAGGACTTGCCCACCAACAGATTTCTGAAGTTCAGCCACCACAAGAGGGACTGTCTGGCCAGGCGGGACAGTGAAAATTCCTGTTCCAACGACTCCTGCATCCGGTCCCAGCCGGTCATCAGGTTCAACTGAAGAGGTCTCATGTGGAATTGGGCGAAAGGCACTGCCTCGAAGCATGACACCATTAGGCCCACCAGCTTCATTCCCAGATGGATCGAAGGCCGCTGACAAGACGATAAGGCCTGCACCTGCGTCTGGATGCCCACCACCTTCTGCTGGGGGAGGAATACCTTGACCTGAGAGGTGTCCAACGTCATGCCCAGGAAGGACCTCACCATCGAGGGAGTGATAGAGGACTACCCATCCGAAATCCTCGAGAGTGGACACCGTCCGGGTGTGGCTCTTGGCCTGCTAAAGGGATTGCGTCGCAATCAGTAAATCGTCCAGATAAGGCAGCACCGAATGCCCTGATTCCTCAGAATAGCCATGATGCCTGCCAGCACCTTAGTGAAAAGCCGGGGGGGCTGAGGATATCCCGAAGGGCAGTGCTACAAACTGGTAGTGTTGATCCTCCAGAGCAAACCTCAGGAACCTCTGATGCCCCTGGAATATCGGAATGTGCAGATAAGCATCCCTGATGTCCACCGTGGTAAGGAAGTCGCCGGGCCAAAGCGAACTCACTGCGGACCGTAAGGTTTCCATGCGGAAATGTCCGACTCTGACAAACCCGTTGAGACCCTTCAGGTCCAGGATAGGCCTCAGCGTTCCGTCCTTCTTGGGAACAGTGAACAGATTGGAGTAGAAGCCCTGACCCAGTTCCTGACAAGGTACAGGACAGATCACACCTAACCGCAGGAGATGCTGCACGGCCATTCTCAGGCCATGTGCCTTCAATGGGTTCTGGGATATCCGAGACTGAAGAAATCTAGAGGGTGGCCTGACTGCCAGCTCTATTTTGTAACCGGAGGACACCACCTCCTGAATCCACCGATCTGAGACGCGCTGTCTCCAGATATGAGCAAATAGCAGAAGCCATCCCCCCACCCGGATGGGTGAGGACGCCTCCTCATGCCTGAGGAGCCTTGGCAGGGGGCTTGGACTTAGATCCCCAGGAGGGATTGGGTCGGCCGCGGGACCTACCTCGTCCCCAGGAATCTCTGCGGCCACCTGAAAAAGAAAAGCCTCTTCCTCCTTGAAAGGAGCGGGGCAGATGAGCCCCGAAAGGGCCACGCAGGCCTCCGTCGCTGAGGGAGTCTACCATCCTTGACAAGGAGGTCCAGACGCTCCCCGAACAACCTGTGCCCCGCGAAGGGGATACTAGTGAGCGACTTCTTGGCCGCGGCATCAGCCGACCACTTCCACAACAAGAGCGAGCAGCGAAGCGCAACAAGCAGGGCCGAAACCCTGGCACTGAGCTGGACACCATCGTCCATGGCCGAAACAACGAAGGCAATGAAATCCACGCAAGCCTTGAGGACTTTTACTCCTCCGCCTACTTGTGAGACAGCGATATCCACAAGACTTCTCACCTTCTTTTTGATGGCTAAGGAGACAATAGCCACGGCACACACAGGGCAAAACCAAGCAAAGGTGAAGGCATGACAGACCAGCTGATCCATGCGCTTGTCAGCTGGATCACGTAAGGAAGCAGTATCGGGCGAAGGCATCACCGTAGTGTTGGACAATCCCGACACAGGGGAATCCACCTGGGGGGGGGGGGAACGGGACCATAACCGGACCAGCTCCTCAGGAAAGGGATACCGTCTGTCCAGGCCCTTAGGCACCAATGGTAGCTTGTTAGGCCTTTCCCATTCCTTGAAAATCATATTAGAAAAATGGGCCTGCTCAAGAAAGACTCGCCTCTGTCTCTCAGGCCGAAACAAATCACCCTGCTTCCTCTTAGCCACTCTTGGAGGGACAAAGTGTAATGTCTCAAAAACTGACGCAAGCAACTTCTCTGTATCATCAGGGAGCCACGTATTCTCATCCGAGGAAGAACCAGACCCGCTGTCATAGCCAGCAGAATAATCCACTGTGGAGATGAAGTCCTCCTGCAACTCGCCTTCCTCCACGGAGCCAAGAACTCAGAAAAGATCATCATCATCATTATCCGAGTAAACGGGCTTGATGTGCAGCTTCTTACTCGTGGCCTTCTTAGGGGCCGTTCGTGAGATCTGTCTCTGACTGGCCACCCGGTATGCCAAATCAACATGGGATCCCCTGCAGGCTTCCCCCTCACTGGGGGCGGAGTGCAGCAGCGGGGGTTCTGGAGTGGCCACAGGCAATAAAGGGCTAGGGGCAGGTACGCCCGCCCGGTCATGCTCCAAAATGACACTCCTGGTGCAAGTGGTACAAACAGTGCTGAGTCCGCCCACAGGGCTTGCACTGCACATGGGGCAGAGCTTCAGATGGGGCCCCTAGCTCACTATCCCCAGATTCCTCCATTATGGTGATTAGAATAATTGGTATGCAGGTTACAAGGCACTGACGGCCCACACCTAATAAGCCCTCTGAAAAAGTCCCTCTTTTGTGATCCCTCTTAATAGGGAGAGGGTGGGGGGGCGGGGGACCGGGAGGAACAACAACCCTCAATCTACCAAAGTGCTCACCTAGAAGACACAAGCAAAAACGCAATTCTGCGTAGAATTGTTTTTTCTGGGAATCCATTCCAGACACTCCTTACACTTGGGATTACCTCCTTGCCGATTGGATGTGACTGCAAGACAAAAAAAGGGCGTGGCCCCTCCCGGCCCCATAAGTAGCAGCTGCCTTCTAACCTAAATCAGTTACTTAAAAAGCAGTAAAACATAAAATAGAGGCAGGCCGGGAGGCCCTATATAGGAGTCCATGTTACTTCACACCGAACTCCGCCAGAATACTCTCAAAAAAATAAATAATAAACCAGTAAATAAAGCTCTCTTTTTTTTTTTTCATGTCAATGAAATAAATGGACTAAACACCATCAAAGAAACAACAAAAAATAGATCATGACCCAAACACGGGTGGGCCGGAGTGTCTGGAACGGACTCCCAGAAAAAACAATTCTACAGGTGAGTACTCACAGAATTGCGTTTTTCTTCCAATCCATTCCAGACACTCCTTACACTTGGGAGCTCCAAAAGCAGTGCCATCTATGGGCGGGATCCCCAGCGCAGAACAGCAAGTAGTTCATTTCACTACCGCCTGAAGAATCTTTCGACCAACAACAGCGTCAGCTAAGGCTCTAACATCCACCTTGTAAAACTTGGTGAATGTATGAACCGAAGACCAGGTGGCAGCTTTGCAAACCTGTTCCACTGAAGCCTGATGCTGAAAGGCCCAGGAAGCACCAATAGCCCTAGTAGAATGGGCCGTGACCCGTAAAGGGGGTTCCTTCCCCTTGGCCGAGTAGGCTTTTTCTACTGCCTGCCTAATCCACTTACTGACAGCGGCTTTAGCTGGCGGAAGCCCCTTTCTCAGCCCTTCCGATATAACAAAATGCGGAAGGAATCTGTAGCTGCCATGTAATATCTTACGGCTTGGACTACATCTAAAGAATGAAGCGCCCTTTCCTTAGCATTACCCGGATCAGGGCATAAAGAAGGTAGAATTACCTCTTGATTAAGGTGAACGGGAGAAACGACCTTAGGTAAAAAAATCAGGTTTGAACCGAAAAACTACCTCGTCTCTGTGTAACTCAAAATAAGGAGACTTCATACATAAGGCGGCTAACTCAGAAACACGCCGCACCGAGGTGATTGCCACCAAAAATATCACCTTAAGCGTCAAAATGCTCAATGGAGCGTCCACCATAGGTTCAAAAGGAGCACCCTGGGGAGCCGATAATATTAGATTCAAGTCCCACACCGGTAAAATAGACTTGCGCGGTGGTCGGATATGAGTGACTCCCTGAAAAAAAGTTTTAATGAGCCTATTGCTAGCAATAGACTTCTGGAAAAAAATAGATAAGGCCGATACATGCCCCTTTAGGGTGCCTAATTGTAGGCCCATTTCTAAGCCATTTTGTAGAAATTCTAGAATTCTAAAAATCGAATACTTTCTACATGAAAATTTCCTAGCCTCACACCAGGATATGAACGCCCGCCAG
This sequence comes from Gastrophryne carolinensis, assembly GCA_027917425.1. NCBI lineage: Eukaryota > Metazoa > Chordata > Amphibia > Anura > Microhylidae > Gastrophryne > Gastrophryne carolinensis. The sequence continues at coordinate 436,700,643 of CM051236.1, forward strand.
ACCCTGTAATAAATCATGGAAGACGACTTCTTCCGGGCCTGAATCATGGTATGAATAACCTTAGCCGATTCTTTTCTTTTCTCTGCTAAAATCAAGGTCTCAATAGCCAGGCCGTCAAAACCAGCATCTGTAAATTCGAGTGCCGAAGCACCCCCTGTGTGAGAAGGTCTAGATCGACTGGCAGGCGCCAATGGTCTACCGACATCCCTGCTATGTCTGTAAACCAACTTCTCCTTGGCCAGCGAGAAACCACCAGAATGGTTGGCACCCCCTCCTGAGCTATCTTTCTTAGTACCTGGCTCAGGAGCGGGGGAAAAACGTACAAGAGCTTGAACCTTGCCCAAGAGGTTGACAGGGCGTCCATTGCTATGGCCAGAGGGTCCCTTGACAGGGATCTGAATCTTGGCCGCTTGTGATTGTGTCTGGATTCAAAGAGATCTACTTGCGGACACCCCCAGCGAAGGCAAAGGGCTTCAAAGATCTTCTGACTGAGGGACCATTCTCCCCAACGCAGCGCCTCCTTGCTCAAAGCGTCTGCCTCCTGGTTTTCTACCCCCGGGACGTAAACTGCTGAGATGCAGGGAACATTCTCCTCTGCCCAAGTCAGAATCCGGCTTACCTCTTCTAGAGCACTTTTGCTCCGAGTACCCCCCTGATGATTGAAATAGGCTACCGCCATCCGATTGTCTGACTGGACCTGGATAGCCTGTCCCCTTAAACTGGGGGTCAGATACTGAAGCACTAGCCGGATTGTTCTTAATTCCAATATATTTATGGGAAGCTGATTCTCCTTCGGACCCCATTATCCCTGCCAGATGCCCCCCCCAGCCTGTAAGACTGGCATCCGTGGCAACGATCTGCCACTGCGGTGTCAGAAAGGACCTGCCTACCGATAGATGCAGAGGGTCCAACCACCACAGCTGAATTTGCCTGGCCGAGAGAGTCAGAACAAAGACTTGATCCAGCGACTGCGGGGCTCGATCCCAGCTTGCCAACAGATTCAACTGAAGAGGCCTCGTGTGAAACTGGGCAAAAGGCACAGCCTCGAAGCAGGCCATCATAAGGCCTACTAGTTTCATCCCTAGCCGAATGGTCGGCTGCCAGCAGGCCAGTAAGGACTCTATTTGATTCCGAATTAGCAGAGCCTTCTGCTCTGGTAGAAACACCTTGACCTGAACTGTGTCCAGCGTCATTCCTAAGAAATTCCTTACTGGCGCCGGAATGATATGGAACATCGGATAATTGATCACCCAGCTGAACTCTTCCAGAGTTGATAGGACCGTCTGCGTATCCTTCATGATCTGCTGAGGAGACCCGGCTGAAATTAAAGTGGACCAACACCCAGGGGGGAATCGGCCCGGAAATCTATAAGATTCCCAGACCGATCAGATCCCTCCCCGCGGGGCATCTGAAATTGGGATGCCCCGCGGGGAGGAACCCCCCAGGAGGCCCAAAAACCTTACCTCAGCCCCGTTCCATCGGCGCATGCGCGAACCGCGTCTTGCGCTTCCCTCTAGCAGAGCGCGCACCCACGCCGGCCGTTTGTGAATGGCCGGTGCAGGCGCGCTCCCTGTTAGAGGGAAGCGCGAGACGCGGCCTCCAGCGCTCAGAGCCAGCATACCACAGTGGCTCTGAGCGCTGTGATTGGCTGGCGCAGTCACGTGGGAGAGGGAGAGGTGAGTTTTTTGGGGCTTTCTGGGGGGTTTCAGACAGCGGGGCACCCCCGATCGGGGTGCCCCGCCGAAGTGGACCAAAACCCAGGATAGTCAAAATCCTGGGTGTTGGTCCACTTTAAGAGATCGTCCAAATATGGGACGATGCATATCCCCTGGCTTCTGAAAATGGCCATGAGACCTGCCAAGACCTTGGCGAATACTTTTGGAGCCGAGGATATCCCGAATGGAAGTGCCACAAACTGGAAGTGCTGGCCTTCCAGGGCAAACCTCAAGAACTTCTGATGCCCTGGAAAAATCGGAACATGAAGATACGCGTCCCTTATGTCTATTGTAGTCATAAGATCCCCGGGCTGGATTGATCTTACCGCTGACCTTAGAGTCTCCATGCGGAAATGCTTCACCCGGATATACTTGTTGAGACCCTTTAAGTCTAAAATGGGACGAATCGACCCGTCCTTTTTGGGAATTGTAAACAGGTTGGAATAAAATCCCTGACCTTCCTGAAAGGGTACCTGACAAATTACCCCTTTGTGAAGTAGATGCAGCACAGGAGGCTCACAGGACATCTGCTTTTAGCTGGTTCCGGGATGCCCCTGACCGAAGGAACCTTGCGGGCGGTCTGGATGCAAACTCGATCTTGTCTGATGACACCACCTCTTGGATTCAAAGATCCGCCACGTGGCGTCTCCAGATAGGAGCAAAATGCAAGAGCCGTCCCCCCACCTGCTCGGGCGAAGGCGCCCCCTCATGCTGGAGTGGGCTTGGCTGGAGGTTTGGCCTACTTCTCCAGGCCCCTCCTGCCCTATTACGAGCTCTGCCTCTGCCCCAAAAATCTCTATGGGAGCAAGGACGGAAGGCACCTCTGCCACTCCGAAAGGGCCAATATGATGAAGGCCTCTGAAAAGGCCGAGTCGCCCTCTTCCTTTGAGGAAGTCTGGTGTTGCTATAACAGGAACAACCAAACCTATACCTGCTAAACGTGGGAAAAAACGTGTGAAAAAACTCGATTCGTAGTACCAGTGTTACATCTGAAGAAGTTTTAGCTACTGATGATGCTGGATCATTAAATAGCTACACAGAGGATTATGGCAGTGTTAGTTCTCCGTCCAGTAGCATCTCACTGGATTTGAAAATAGATGGTGATGTAAAAAAACAGAAAATAATTAATCCGGTCAATTACAATGATGAGTCAGCAGCTTACAAGTGTAGAATCCTTTACAAGTGAGGACACTTGGAGCTTAAACCGGACCTTCACCATGATTTAATGAAAAGCCCAAACTCTTAAAAAACAATTCCTCAGCATCTAAAATTAATATATTTTACATGTTTAGTCACTAATTTATTATACTTTCCCCCACTGGGCTGCAACTCTGTTCGGGAATTTAGGATACGGGCGCCGCCATCTTGACTCAGAAGCATCACACTTACTGAGGAGAGGAGAGTGGGATAAGGTACAGGGGGGCGGGTTATAGCTGTGCTTTGCTCAGACAGAGCAGAGCTGGGGTCAGGGAAAGGTCAGCAGTCCCAGAATGCAGAGCAGCACAGTCACTTCCTGTTTGCAGGCACTTCCTGTTTGCAGGCTGCCTGCAAAAATGGCAGCTTCCATAAGCCGCCATCTTGGATGTTTAAAGGCTTATAAAATGCAGTAGATGCAGGTAGGATGATTTTTAATGTGAGCAATCTGTATGTACAGGGTGTGGGAAACATATAAGATAGACTCTTATTTAGAGTGAAGGTCCGCTTTAAATACAAGTGATTATTTGAACCTGCTTATCATCCTGTGAGAATTGATGGAACATCGGTCTGTTGTGGATGCTGATGATTCAACCAAGCTGTGTGTCTGAAAACATTTTGCTGCCTTGGGAGAGTTGATGAAATATTTACCTGCTTCTGATGGTTATGAATTGATCAAGATGCATGTCTGGTAAGGATTTGCACAAATGGGTGATAAAAGCACGGAATAAAAAGACCGCATATGCACTTTGGGACGTGGTCAAAATATAGTGTTGTGGACTCTGATATTGATTTTCTATTTGTCCATATGCTGAGGATCACCCTAATGATTGGACATTATTCATATTTGTCTGGATTAATACTGTCAAGCTCTGTGTTTTTTCTTTTGTATGCTTTATTTGGGAAGACTGGGAATCTTTGTACACGTTGAGCTTAATTAATTGTAAATTACCTAAATTTATTCTATTTCATTTTGGGTGTTCAAGCACGGTGTTGTACAGCTCCCTAGCTGTTTTTCTTTGAGGAAGTTTGCCATCCTTGACCATATGGTCCAGCTTTTCTCCAAAGAGTCTGCTCCCTAAAAAAGGTAGATCTGTAAGAGCCTTCTTAGCGGCGGCATCCACCGACCATTGTCTTAGCCATAAGGAACGGCGCAAGGCAACAAGAAGAGCAGAAGTTCTAGCAGCTAGCCTGACCTCATCATCCATAGCAGTGATAGCGAAAGAGTTAAAGTCCAAACAAACCTTAAAATCCTTGGACTCTTGAATAAGCCTGCGAGACTTAGCCCTGGCCATCATTTTCTTCACCTTCTTCCTTGAAGCCAAAGACACAATAGCCGTGGCACAAACAGTGCGAAGAAAGGAACCTACCATAGCAAAAGCACGGCGGGCCAACTGATCCATTCGTCTCTCTGTGGGATCTCTTAAGGATCCCATAGTAGCCGATGGCATGATAGAAGTATTAGACAAGCCTGATACTGGAGAATCCACCTCGGGTGGAAAAGACCAAAGCTTAATCATATCCACTGGAAAAGGATACCTGGCGTCTAGGATCCTGGGAACAGCCGGCAGCTTGTTAGGAGTTTCCCACTCCTTTAACACCATCCTGGAAAAATGCGGCTGTTCCGGGAACACCTGCCTTTGCCTTACTGGCTTAAACAGGTCGTCCTTCCCTCTTTTTGGAGGGTTTCAAAAACTGATGAAAGTAAACACTCTGTCTCGTCTGAGAGAAGGGGATCCTCATCAGAAGAGAATAAAATAGAATTACTATCTTCTTCACCAGAGCGTAACTCGCCCTCTGAGAGCTGCTCATCTAAATACTCTTCTTCCTCCTCAGATCCAAAAGAGGCAAAAAAATCTCTTTCCTCAGAAACAGGCTCCAAATGCCTCCTCTTATAGGTGGCTTTCGTAGGAATGAACAAGGATAACTGTTTCTCTAAGTTATCCAAACTGTGAGCCATATCCGCCTGTGCCTCACTGCCTTTCCCCTCTCCGGGGGATGTAAGGGATGGGTGAGCCGTCGCGCTCCCACCAGCAATAGCTGGGCTAGAGACCTGAGCCACCGCTCTATTATGGTCTAAACCAATTTTCATGGCGCAAGCGGAACAAACCGTGCTGAAACTACCCAGGGGATCCAGCTTACATAAGGCACAGAGCCCGCCCTGCTCAAGTGGGATGCCCGAATCACTATCCTCTGATGCCTCCCTCATGGTGTTTTTTTTTTTTTTAATTTGGCAAACAGACTAAGGTCCTAAGCCTGAACCAATCCCAAAGAGACTGGAGAGGAACCACAACCCTTTTTTTATCCTTCTTCCAATTCTAAAAATAAAACAGGAGAAAAATCAATTAGACAAAAAAACAACTCATAAAAATCAATATATAAAACATTCTATTGTTATATATATATTTTTTTCTCTCATTTTTTGTCTTTTACTTTTGGGAATAAAAATAAATACAACTAATATTGATCAAAATAAAGATAATAATAATAATAATAATGATAATAATGCCGACGTCCACTCACCACCGCAGCGCTTCACTTTACAGCCTATGCAAGAAAAAAGTATGACTAATATATATATATATATATATATATATATATATATATATATATTCTGAAGCAAAAGGCCAAGAAGCTGCATAAATATATAAAAACAGCGGGACCAGCCCGCAATCCATAAGCCCCTAAGCTTACCCCTCTTGGGTCTCTTAGTAGGTCAGTGACCTGAACCACAATGGCTGCTGCCGCAGCCGCACTCTGCAAAGGCTGCACACAAAGAGCCCCTAGGCTCCAAGATTAAGTATGGGATTAAGGGAACCAGCGGCCCGGCCCGAAATGGCCGCCGTCGCTGCCGCATGCCTCCGCGGCCGCTATCCCCACACCCAGATCCCTTAAGCTCAACATGATCAAAATCCAGCAAACGGCCTGGCCAGCAGTGGCAGCTGCCGTCGCTGCCGCAACGCAAACACAATAGCAGCCTCATGTCAGCCAGGCAGGGGAGCCTGAAAACAACCTCCCTCCAGCCCGGAGACACACTGAAGTAACACGGCCTTGTGGTTCCGTGGTAAGCTCCGCCCCCTGCGTGACGTTAGCCATACCAATCTTTTTTCTTTTTTTACATTTTTTTTTTTAAACCTACCTAAATTGGAAGAAGAAGGACGGGTTGAAACTAAAAAAATAAAAAATGTTCCTCAGCAGGTACACCAGAGAGAAACCTGCGGCTGTCTTACTTTTCAAAAAGCCTGCAGCCCAGAGCATATACACTCTGTAAGTACCCCAAGACCCTGGCGCTTCCACCTTACATTCACGAACCCCAGAACAGCCAGAAGCTGTGGGAGGCACAATTGGGTCTGGGGGATCCGTGGGAATAAGGCTATGCAGGAAGCGGACAGGGTGCAATCCCCCGCTTGCTGCCAATCCTTGAGAGCGAATTTCTGAACAACCTTCACAGTCACTTGCAACTGCAAGAAAGAAAAACTGATCTAGGTTAGGAGGGCCGGGAGGGGCCACGCCTTTTTTTGTCTTGCAGTCACATCCAATCGGCAAGGAGGTAATCCCAAGTGTAAGGAGTATCTGGAATGGATTGGAAGAAAAAAAATTACCATTAGTATCCCACAGCACATGCGCAATACAAACAAAACAATAGATATTAGCAAGAGGGACTCACAACACCGACAGCGCTCAGCAGCTCGGAGGGATACCAGGCAGCGTGGCAGCGGAAGGCAGCACAAGATGGCGCAGAGCCAGCAGCTTGGCGCGTACCTCGAGGGGCGGGCCGCACGGCAGTGATGCGAAGGGTCATCGTGCGGCCCCGCCCCCCCGACGGCGCGAACAGAGCGCCCGCCCCCAAGATGGAGGACGAAGCCTTCGCAGCAGAAAGACACAGGGAGGCCCACGGAGGGCCCCTGTACAAGCCCATGCGGCGTGCGCACGCGGCCACACCTCCACAGCCAGGGGAGCTGCGGCCTCAGGAAAAAAGTTCCGCCGAGCGGCGCCGCCCCCCACCCTCACAGCGCAGCAGCCACAGATGGAGGGGAGAGAGGGGCAGGACAACTCGAGGGAGCGAGGGAGGTATGTACAAAAAAAACAGTGTAGCAACCAATTCATCGAGGGACTACTTCAAAATGAGTCACTACGATTCTGTAGTAACATAAGTGAAGGTCACACCAAAAACACAACACATCAATAAAGCTTGTGGGGCAGGGAGGGCATGAAGCCAGTGGGCATAAGTGGTTCCCCCCCCCCCCATAGGCTCACCATCAGCCAATGGCCAGCTACCCATTAAACAGGGTCTGCGGCCCAGAGCCTAGCTCTGCCAAACGCCTGACCCCGGCGTTCTCCCTACCGCCACCTTCCCGATCAGCCATGGCTGGGAGGCAATAGTGGGTCCACGGGATCAATGTGGTAATAAGGTCGCAGTGGCCGACGTGCTAGGAGGCCCCGCTCAGCTGCAAAAATCCAGGAGAGAGTATCCAACGATCTTCAGCAGCCAGACTGCAAGATGAACACCGGGAAATCATAGTGAGACACCTGCTTTTATAGGGGGCCGGGAGGAGCGACAGCTTTTGATCTTGCAGTCGAGCGCCCCCTGGGGGCGGAATATCCACATGTCATTACTTCTGGGACGACCTGGACTGGATATAGGAAAAAACATTGTTTTACAATGAGTATGTTAATGTACTACAGATATATAACTTAAAAAAAAAAAAAAAAATTAATAGCCTAGAGGGCACAACGATTGTTGATTGGCTGCCAGTGGTCACGTTTTTTAATCTGCTGGCAATCATGCAACTCGCCTATCATGGGTTTCACCAGGAGGGGTATGGTAAGTAATCCTCGGCTTGCAGGAGGGGTAAATGACTGAGAGGGAGCAATCAGGATGCCCCTCCCTCGTGACTGCACTGACAAAGGCCTGGACCAGCATGTAATAGGTGAAAAATTGTTGCTGGTCCGGTTTAAATCTTGCCTCATGCATATTAAATTATTACCTTCTTTGTGTGTTTGATTTTATGCACGCTTAACATTTCCAAATCTTCCTGTATTTCTTTAACCTGTTTATTAAGACAGAAAAAGTAATTTTCTTAAACTTTACACAGTATAAATGACTTTTAATATGTTACATTAGAGTAAATACACATCAAATAATGTTTTAGGAAACTTACTTTGGTGCTAGTGTTTATTTCCTACTATTAAAGCGGAACAAAATACAGGGCAGCCAGTCCTGGAATCTAAAAGATTCCAGAGCCGCTCAAGACTGCTGTAACAGAGCCGTTTGCCAATCATTTATTATGCATGGCAAGTGGTTCGGATTGGACGAGAGTCCGCGCATGCACCTTAGGATCATGAAGTGGCGAGTTTTAATGGGCAATCTGGGGGGCTTACACAGGGCATCCCAAATCAGGATGGAATAAAACACGGGAGAGTCAAAATCTAGAGTTGTGTTCTGATTTAAGGCTTAATTTAATTAACATATTTGTAATCATTTGACTGTCTGAAACAAAATTACATACTTAAAGTCTAATATAGTTACCTTTTCCAAGTGAGGCATGTTCTACTCATTCTACCTTATGTTTGGCCCTACTGAGTAGATGCTCCAGTCATACGTTGAGATATCTCTGCCTATTATTTACTATGGGCCCGGTCACTTCTCAGTGCTTTGGCATTCTGCATTATACAACATAAAAGTTCAAGCATCTTAAAGCGGACCTTCACTCTGAATAAGAGTCTATCTTATATGTTTCCCCCACACTGTACATACAGATTGCTCACATTAAAAATCATCCTACCTGCATCTACTGCATGTTATGAGCCTTTAAACATCCAAGATGGCGGCTTATGGAAGCCGCCATTTTATCAGGCAGCCTGCAAACAGGAAGTGCCTGCAAACAGGAAGTGACTGTGCTGCTCTGCATTCTGGGACTGCTGACCTTTCCCTGACCCCAGCTCTGCTCTGTCTGAGCAAAGCACAGCTATAACCTGCCCCCCTGTACCTTATCCCACTCTCCTCTCCTCAGTAAGTGTGATGCTTCTGAGTCAAGATGGCGGCGCCCGTATCCTAAATTCCTGAACAGAGTTGCAGCCCAGTGGGGGAAAGAATAATAAGTTAGTGACTAAAAATGTAAAATATATTAATTTTAGATGCTGGGGAATCGTTTTTTAAGAGTTTGGGCTTTTCATTAAATCATGGTGAAGGTCCGGTTTAAATGATGCAAAGGTTCTTGAACGTCTGGCAGCCTTTGTATTGGTTATTCCTCTCCTAACCTGGATGGTTGCCTACTTATTTGGCTGCCATCAGGTCCTTGGGTCATCCAACCAAAGCATGAGAACAGTTATAATAAAGAATAGATCATAGAATACATCCTTATTGGTCCATGCAGTCTTGCACAAAGATAGCTAAATAAATTACAAGTAAAAACAAACCAGCGGGCGATGTGGCCACTAGTGCACTCGCACTGACCGGCCGTGCATGCACCATAGACCGGGAAGAGACAAGTTCATTCAGGCGACCCGGGGGGGTTTCACACAGGGGAAGAAAGGACCAAAACCCAGGATAGTCAAAATCCTGGCTTTTGGTCCACTTTAAGTCTCACTCCCTGGCCACCTCCTGTCGTCTTTAACTTTAAACATCTCCAGCACCTGTCCTCGCCTCTCGGCCAACACTACTAAAATGGTAGAGCATGCCCTAATCCAGGGCTGTATTTACCATTAGGCAACCCTAGGCACGTGCCTAGGGTGGCATCCTGGAAGGGGGGGGGAGGCGCTGCCCTTACTACTGTAGTAAAGGAAAGAAATTACAACTCTCATATCCTGAACATTAATGCCTCCGCACAAGCACCCTCCAGCCACAGTAGGATGCACAGTGTATTTGTGTAAAGGGGGGGGGTTGAATGGGTTGAACACAAGCCAGAGCATTTCCCCTCCACTACTTTGGTCATTTGACTCCCGAATGTCTGAATGCAGTAAAAGTTGGAACATGCTTGTCTGCTTCTCTGCATTTCCCCCTTTGTGCCCTCTCCCTCCTCCACACACATACTCTGCATCTAGCCCATTGCATGCCTCCCAACTTTTCAGGGTGGGGAAGAGGGACAGTTTGTAAATTAGGCCATGCCCCCTCATTGATTGATGGATAGGAGATAGGATGTAACAGTTACAACAATAGAAACATTTTGAATAGGCAAATTAATAATTGCTGCAGATCTGCATGTTACACCTCAAAGAGGGACAAATGAGAACAACAAGGGACAGGGCAACACAGACCAAAAAGAGGGACAGTCCCTCCAAATCAGGGACACTTGGAAGGTATGCCATTGCACCCTTTCCCCCTGCACACTTTTTTTTCTTAAAAAAAGGGGGCGCAAACACTTAAAGTGACTAGGGCACCATGAACACCAAATACGGACCTGCCCTAATCATATCCTGACTGGACTACTACAGCATCCTTCTCTGTGGTTTACCAACGAAAAGACTGGCACCCATCTAATTTATTCTGAACTCTGCTGCTCGCCAGCTCTGTTCCCCTCTGTCAGCACCTCCCCTGGCTGCCAGTGCTGCAGCAATCCTGTTAAGATCTAACCTATAAAACTCTCTCCCACCAGGCACCTCCCTCCATTTCATTTCTAATCTGCTCTGCCTCTGTACTCATCCTATCCTCCACCCTGGTCACCTCTTCTCACACGCCTTCCCAATTTTTTTCCCCTTTCTTCGCGGGTGAGCTCTGGACCAATTTCATTAAACAGAAGAAGGATAAAAAAGGGGTGTACACCTTATCTTATTAGTCTTAGGGCCTTATTTATCAAGGGATAGCGCCAGGTAGTGTCTCACTAGCGCCAGGTATCGCCAGCTATCGGCGGCTACTGACTCCAGAACGCCAGGCGGCGGACACAATCACGCATTTGTCACGCTAAATGAGGCTAGCGCCGGCAAGAGCGTCAGCTAGCGCGGGATTCATCATGTAGCGGACTGCAACGAACAGCGCCGTTGCTAATCCCATCACAGCGCCAGGTATGACCTCTTGCTACCTGGCGCTCTCCAATGCATTTCAATGGAGCAATCTTTAAATCTTCATATTTAATTGTTTTTTTTTTTTTTTTATGTCAAAAATTCTGTGACCACTTCGGCAATGTTAGATATTATTTTAAGGTAAAAAAAATAAAAAAATTGTGCAGAATTGATATTATAGGTCTGATATTAATGTATCATATAGGTCTGATATTAATGTATTCATATTACAACATGTTTAGAAAAACTTGTTTAATTTGTTAATCAAAAAATATGGATGTTTGGGGGTTAAAAACTACTTTTAAGCCATCGCCGCCAGCGCTCTGGGGTTTAAACAAGCTTTTCACAGCGCGAGAATTTTTTGAGCGTGATTTGTTAATGAATATGCTGGGAGCCGTTCGCTATGACCATTCGCTGTAAAGCGCTCCCATACAGCGCTGAACCTGTCAAACAGGGACTCCTAACCCTGTATTCAACATTACCGCACACCGACTGAGTCGCTGTCAACAACCGAACAACGGCCAAGCACAGCGAATACTAGCGGGCGCTGTGAAAATCACGCTACTGGCGCTCATCTGTCGCTACCTGGCGCTATTACTGAATCGGCCTCCCCGTCACTTTAATTAGATACTGGTGTTTTGCCAATTGGTCCTTTTCCTTTTTTGATATTTCAGCTGGCTGCTTAAACTAATTAACTAAAATATGGGATTACAAATGTATAATAAAAAATATACTCTGGTTAAGGGGGGGGGTCCTAGGGTTCCCACCTTCACAGTACGGATGCCGGGGCTTCATTGCACTACCAGCATTTATGGGGCAAGTGGGAGCCGCAGGAGCGGCAGACATACTTAGATTCAAGCAGCTAGCGCCCTCTGCACAACCCTAATAGGGCAGCCCAACATCTACAGCGCGGCAGCGCACGGCTCAAATTCCTTCCCACAGCCCATGCTGGGCCATGGCAGTGAGTAGAACCCCAACTTGCTTTACAGATATACTGGATTCAAGCAGCCAGCGCCCTCTGTACAGCCAGCAATTCACAGTTCAGCAGCGCACACCTCAATATACTTTCCCACAGCCCACCCCTGGCCGTGGCGGTGAGTAGAACCCCAACTTATTTATAGATATACTTGGCATAATTTTACTCTTAGAATGAAATATATATATATATATATATATATATATATATATATATATATATATATACGGAACCTCCTATAATATAGCCACCTGGCTATACACACCACCCCATACCTAACACAATCTATCTTTTGGAGCAACTATTTCAATATACACACAGTTTGGATTATTTAAACTACTGATCAGTCACTAACCTATCCTCCATATATAGCTTAAGCTATCTGAAGCACCCACTCCATTAATAAAGGTAAAACCAAGGTTTTTAGATGCAAAATCTACAAACAGTAAATTGACTAAGAGGTTTAACTAAATAAGGACAATCATCAACTATTGTCTTTGTGTTGGTTTTAGGGCATAGCATTGCCTTCCTCAAGCATTTGTACCTGAAACACCTAAAATAGGTGAACCGTACACCTATCTCCCAGGAATAATAACTTACCTTTTCGAACCCTTAAGTAATCCCTAACTACTGTTGAAGCGCACCTGATCTTAGTTTTTATTCACCACAAGGTCTACCTCTAAGCTGGATCAAACTAATCCAATCACACGATTGTTTAATATCCACTCACACTAAATTTGTATGTAAAAAGTTTAAAGAACAGGCGTCCTAATTGTGGTGTGACTGATGGCAGAGTTTGAAGTCCCGGACCAATCAGCTACATGGGACAAAAGATAAATACCCCTTTGATTTTTTCTTGTGCTTGCTTTAAAGTGGAACAAAACCTGGGATTTTGACTTTCCCTGGTTTTGTTCCTTGCCACCAGGGCATCCCAAACTGGGATGCCTCACTGTGTAAAACCCCCAGATTGCCCAGAACAACTCAACTCTCCTCCCGGTCCTAGGGTGTATGCATGGGCTCTCGTCCAATCAGAACCATTTGCTGTGCTTATTAAATGTTCTGCAAATGGCTCTTGTTTATGGCAATCGGAACCAGAATGGAAGCAATCCTCTGCAGCGCATGTGCTCCTGCACTCAATGCCAGGGTGCACAGCTCAAAGATGGAGAGGATGGGGCTGGGGGTGTTTACATCTACATCATCTTTTCTCTGCCAACATAACAATTTGTTAGCAGCACAATAAGTAGAAGCTGGTTTACTTTAGCTTAGAAGAGATTGTTACATATTATGCTCAGTTAGAGAAGACGCCAGCTGTGCTCAGAGAAGAGATGATACATTTGAATAGTAGGCCTAAGCATTGAGGACTTAAAGATGTGTATGAGAAAAAGTTTAACATGTATATTACACATAAATATACATTAATGCAACCTCTGCAAAGAACGATCACATTTACCTGTTGCCGCAATACATAAAGCATTCTAGCGGATCGGGCTGCTCGCTCCTGCTGACGTATCTGGCCCCTGGTTTCTTCAAAGGGATCTAAAGCCTCCTCAATGCGATCTGAAAAATATTTTAGTAAATAATATTATAGTAAAACCTTGGCACCGCCACCACCTACAGCAGTTCCTATAACCAGTTTGCTTTGAATATAAGAAATGGAAGCCACTACCTGGGAATGGCAGTTGTGGGGAAATCTGTTGCTTCTTGTACAGATTCACAGACCACTTCTGTAGAGAGGTGTTATTAGCACTACCTGCAGATAATTGTGAACTATTTTTTTTTTGTCAGATGATCCAAAAAAAAAAAAAAGTGCCTTCAAGCAGAGGAAAAATAAAACTGGGGAAGATATAGATATATACTGGGTCTCCCAACAAAAAACAAAAGACTTTAGGAGGCAAGATCCTTTCCATTGTCTGTTCACCCAGGGCCAAGTTAATACCAATACAAAACATTAATTCATGTGATCCCTGAATAAAAGAACCCCCTTATGCAAGCCTGAAAAATAATTAAAACTAAAATTCTTACTAAATTAAAGAAACCAGCATTTTCCATGTAAAAATGTGATAGGAAGCATGCCTGATTTCATTATATTTTAGAAGATGCATCACCCAATCTTGGACTTACCTTTCTTAGCGAGCTCTTCAATTTTCCGCATGTAAGTGTGGAGTTCTTTCTGCAGACGCCTTATTTCTTGTTCATTCCGATCTACAGTCTTTTTTAAAATAGGTCCAGGCCCTGGATCATGGGTAGGTGGGGAGTCTGACACTCCTGTATTCATCCGATTCTTGTCAGGGGTATACACATATACTAGAGCTCCCGATTTGGTCACCTGGTGCTTTGATGCATTGTATGGCATCTGCTCCTTTTTGACGCGAGTTCTTGATTTAGCTTTATCAGGACTGCTGCTCTGTGTCCCCTGGCTGACTTGTGGGGACCACTGGCCTGGTGGCTGTGCTCTCAGCTTGCCCTCTAACTTCCCGCCTAAACGCATCCGCTTCACATCTCGCTTTGCTAGCTGAATGGCCAAGTTCAAGCGTTCTTCAGACACAACAGAGAATGGCACAGAGGAGCAGGAATGATTAAGCAAATCCTCGGCTGCAGCATTCTTCTCAGCAGATATCTTCTCAATGACAATTGGAGAGGGATTGGAGAACTGAGTAGCCAGGTTGGCTGGGTGAGTAGCAACATCCAAGTTGAAACGCAGCTGCATGCATAAAACAAAACAAGACAAGACATTAGAACTTGTGCTAAATAAAATGTATTGCAATGGGGTTGATTCAGAGCCTGGTGAGAAAACTGCCATTCACTTTCATTGTCTGTCGGGTGTTTCTGAATCTGAATCAGCCCCAAGATAGACAATGAAAGTGAAGGTCAGTTTTCTCTCCTAAAAAAAGGAGTGAGAATTCTCACCGTGTTCTGAATTCACCCCAATTGTGCATTAATGGCCCAGAAGCTACAGATCCCCTCCAACTGCAAAACGCATGGAGGAGGCATGTAAGTTGATGTAACCAGGAAACTAATATTGTTAGCATGAAGTGCCCATTGGAAGCCAGATACCTCTCCCATGGCTACAGAGCCATGGGAGTCCGCCAAACTGGCCTTCTTCCTGGCTCCCTCTTCCCTCGCCAGTGTGAACACGGATGGGCGCATCCCCAGCATCTTGATGCGGCTGCTCACATTCTCGATTGTCACAAACAGATTACATATGCCCGGCAAATGGCTCTGATTGGGCGAGAGCCCACTGGATAAAGGGGGATTTATACAGGGGGTTTCACACAGTGGGCACCTCAAATCAGGATGCCCCCAGGGCAGCGAACAAAACCCAGGGTAGTCGAAAACATGAGTTTTGTTCCACTGGCTTTCGAGGCTTACTGAATAAGGATGACCCAATTTGTGAACCTCCATTGCACCGGTAATAGCTTACCTTTACCCGATCCAATGGCACATGCGCAGGTATTTGTCCAATAAGAACCGTCTGCCGAGACTATGTCATTTGGCAAATGGCTCTCATTGTTTTCAACGGGGAGTGCACGCTGCCACATCCCCCACGCTCCCGATTACAATTAAAAAAAACCTTTTCCTGAAGGATGTAAACACAGCAAAGTGTTCCGATTGGCTGCGTGGAACAAAATCTGGGAATTTGGAAGCCCCGCTGTATGAAGCCCACTAAAACTCACCCTTCCCTGCTCCAACGGCACATGCACAGGCTCTCATCCAATCACAACCCTATGCCGTGGTTTACTTCCTTTCAGCAAAGGGCTCCAATTGAAATGGATGGGGCAGGAGCGTACGCACACTGTGGGGATGCACCAGCGCACGCTCCCTATTCAAAACAATTAGAGCTGCCTTATGAATTTCGTGATCACGACAGTTGGCTTTCATTGGGCGACAGCCTGCGCATGCATTATTGGAGCGTGGAAAGGTGAGGGATTAGCGGCGGGGGGAGGGTTCCAAGTGGTTTTGTTAGGGGATCCAGGACAATTTACCGTTTTAAAGCCCATATTAATTTAGCTGTCATACTGTCTAGAGCAGGGGTGGGCAATTATTTTTTCTATGGGGCCACATGAGAAACTAAAAATATTGTGGAGGACCGGGCCAAAAGGCGGAACTCAATTCTGCATAATATAATTGTATTTCTTTATAATAAGCAGTAAATAGCATTGTTTTGACAAGCTGGTCCGAGTATATGTTATAGTTAAACAATTAAAAAGTGAGGTTGCCTTACAAAATGTAATTTATTAAATAAGCCACATTTTGTGAGGTCTCACACAGCAGGGCATCCCAAATTGGCATGATGCCTGTAACCGAGCCCTGGATTCCTTCACACTCCATAGGGCTGGGTTACATGGGTTTCGGTCTGCTTTAAAACATCATGACCAAATCAGGTTAGGATGGAATAACCCACCTCCTTTATACTCACACTTTTTGCTCAGTAGCAATGTGAAAAATTGCGGATTCCCTCACATGAAGAAGAACAAAACCCAGAGCGGCCACTGGTCTCCTAACCCCCCCCCCCCCGGAAATCCCAGATCCGGATGTGTGAAACCCTTTTTACTCAGTAACAACATGAAAAATGGCAAGGTGGAAGGTCAGTGGCCGCTCTGGGTTCATTTCCACTTTAAGGTGGAGTCCACTATTTGTCAAGTTGCAACTAAGTAACAAGGGTTTCACACAGTGGGGCATCCTGATCTGGGATACCCAGGGGGGAAGACCAGTGGCCGCTCTGGGTTTTGTTCTGCTTTCAGAGAAGGAGTCCGCCTTTTTTTTTACATTGCTACTGATTAAAAATGGTTTCAAAAAGTGGAGCATCCCGATTTGGGATGCCCTGGGGGGGGGGGGGGGAGACCTGTGTCCGGCCTTGGATAAAAGGCTGGGTTGCGACGTGAGACACAGACAAGTGGCTGGAGAACCTCCATCATCGGTGTCAGCTCCGCAGCGACTGACACATGCCCCACAGTACAGACCAAGGGAGGCAGGATAAACTCCGCCCACAGCCAAACCTGCAGGAAGGAGCTGTCCAATAGGAGCGCAGGCTCTAATCCACACACGCCCCGCTACATTAGACTCACTACAGAGGGGTTAAAAGTGCTGCTCAAACCCGGCACTATCTTTTGTGGCAAGACTGTGCGGACAGTGGGTCGGAATGAGTGATGGGGGTGTTGGCAGCGTGCGGCCGCGCACCTTACAGGGAATGCTGGTTGAGGCTGGGGCCTTACAATGCCCAGATTTGGTCTAGAGGCATTAGATTGTGAGCTCTTGGGAGGTACAGTGAGACATGGGAAGGCAACGTGCCCTATAACACATCACGATTATATATACAATGAAAACAAATGACTCTTTGCCCACCTGGGTGTCTCTCCGGTGGCCGGCGAGTGGCGGGTGATGGTTGGGGGCACCTGCTGACAGGCCGGATCCGGGGTCAGGCTGCCACCTCTGAGCCATGTCCAATATCTAATAAGAAAGACAACACACACCAATGATTCCTCTGATTGTAACACAGGCCTCCTTCAGCTGCCGAGGAACAACAAAACCCAGCATGCCCTCCTGTCCTGGAGCTGTACAGTGATCAGGTAACAAATGCACGAACCAGGCTGATATAAATATTGATAGCAAAGAGCAGCTACATTTTATGTTGGGTCACCTGTGTATACAGGCTGCTCACCGTCCCTCCGCTGTCGCTACTCAAGTTGAACCCGGCACCATGACAACAGTAAGCCCGCTACGGCTCGGCGGAGGGACTCCTGGCGGGAACGCAACAGCCAAAGCGGGACGCAGTCACTTAAGCAGTTCGGCACTATGTGTACTCCATAATATATTTCAAGTTTCCGGTTTAGTAATGTACTTTTAAATATATAAATAAATGCGTTCTCTGTGTTTAATTCTGAACATAACGAGAAATGCATAACATCTATTTGACCTAACTAAAGATGGCCGCCTGGGCTTTCCTCATTGTGAGGTGAAACTCTGCTGAGCATGCGCAGTGGCCAGGTCAAAGTTTTGCCAGTCAGCTGGTTTTCAGTTAGAGCAGATTCGCCATGGCCGCTTATACGGAGGTGAAGGTTCGGGGCTATGAGGAGTATTGCCGGGAGGTGGAGCGCCACCGGGGGAAGCAGGTTTTCGCGCTCTTCTGTGGGGACAAGGACGAGCAGGGGGTGAGCTGGTGCCCGGACTGTGTAACAGGTACTCGGCCCTGTAACCATAATATATCACTGCAATGAGCGCCCCCGGCCGGGCTCAGGTGTTCCCTATGGTGACGTCACAGGCTGGAAACTTGGGACAGTGATGCAGTTCTCCATGCTTCTTGTGTGCGGCAGCATGCTTGATAAAAGAGGACATTTCTATTAATACATTACACATGCCTCCCAAGTGTCCCTGATTTGGAGGGACTGGCCATGCCCCTTGTTCTCATATGTCTCTTTTGAGTCCATCCCCCTTGTCGTTTGTTTTTATTTGTCCCTCTTTGCGGTGTAACATGCAGGTCTGCATCAGTAAATGATTTATTTGCCTATTCAATGTGTTTATATGTTGCAACCTATCTCCTATCCATCCATCAATGAGGGGGTGAGGCTTAATTTGAAAATTCTTATTCTCACCTTAAAAAGTTGGAAGATATGTTATTATTTGTTATATAATAGATATGGTTTATAATATTATGGCTCTGGGGTCTTGAAGTGGACCAAAATCCAGGATTTTGACTATCCTGGGTTTTGGTCCTTGCCCCTGGGGCACCCCCAGGTTGCAAAACAAACTCTCCTCTTCCCGGTCCTATGAAGCATGTGTGGCCGATCGGCACACTCGGATCCGCTGACGTCCTTTCTAAGGCGAGTGGCTCCGAGTGCGCTGGTAGCCGCATCCCTTGATACCCTCTTACAGGGAGCGTGCCCATGCCGGCCATTCACAAATGCCTGCTGCGGGAGCGTGCCGTGACTCCCACATGCGCCATTGGACCGGAAAAGAAGGTAACTGTATGGGCGACCTGGGGGGGGGGGGGGGGTTCACACAGCGGAGCGTCCCGATTTTGGCTGCCCTGGGGGGAGGGAATCGATCGGCCCGCAAATCTTATAGATACCCGGGCCCATCGCTGTGGGTTTTGATCCACTTTCAGGACTCCAGGGCAAGGTTACAGCTTGTCACCTTGGTATTTGATGCCAAGTTGCATGTGCTCCTCTAGCTGATGCGCGCACCCGCTGCCAGCAGCTGAGGGGAGCGGGAGGCACCAGCAATGTGTTCCCTTAAAGTGGACCAACACCCAGGATTTTGACTATCCTGGGTGTTGGTCCACTTAGGTGGGGCACCCCGATCGGGGGTGCCCCGCTGTGTGAACCCCCCCCCCCGATCGCCGCAAAAACTCACCTCTCCCCGCTCCCACGTGACCTCGTCCGGCCAATGACAGCGCTCAGAGCAGCTCTGGTATGCGCGTCCAAAGCCGCTTGGACGCGCATACCAGAGCGTTGTCATTGGCTGCGTCTCTTGCTTCCCTCTAACAGGGAGCGCGCCTGCGCCGGCCATTCACAAAACGGCCGGCGCGGGAGCGCGCCCTGCTAGAGGGAAGCGAGAGACGCAGCCGCGTCTCGCGCATGCGCCGTTGGATCGCCGGTAAGGTGAGGATTGTGGGCCTCCTGGGGGGTTCCTCCCCGCGGGACATCCCGATTTCGGATGCCCCGCGGGGAGGGATCTGATCGGTCCGGGAATCTTATAGATTTCCGGGCCGATCCCCCCTGGGTGTTGGTCCACTTTAAAGCAGAACAAAACCCAGTGGGGCTGGCCCTGGCCAGTGGGATGTCTAAATCTCTAGTTAACCTTTGGTCAAAAAGCAAATCTTTGGTCCAGCTGGAGGTGCTTCCCCTTCACCCTGATTTGTGAAACCCCACCTGTCTACCATTAAATAAGCTGCCCAACAGCAGTGCTTACGGTCTTCCATGTTTCCATGCTGGTTGCAGTTTGCCATACCCACTAGAACAGCACTATGTGCAAGCTGGCCCTGCAAATATAATCGACTGCGTTAGGTTGAGTGGGAAGTCAGCCGGTACCTCTGCCCGATCTTGGACAGCCTGTGAATAATGGAGAATCAGGGTGTCCCAAATCTTTGTTTCAGTTAATTTATGTCAAGTTTATTAACAAACCTTCAGTATTTATTTTTAACTGGCGGTCGAAGTCAAGGCAAAGGGCTGTAACTGGACGAGAGCCCGCACATGTGACCTTGGAATGGTGAAAGGTGCATATCAATGCACAGCAATATGGCTTTGTTTAGAGCAGAGCTTAGCAATCGGGGGCGAGAGTCCACCACTTTGCTGGACTATATGCAAAATCCAGAGCTTGGCCATCACGTGGCTTCTACTGGGTTTCTGGACGCTGGCAATCACATGAACACGGAGGCCAATTACATTGCTCAACTTCACCAGGGTGTAAAGGGTTTGTAAAGTAGATATAGCATGGTCTTCGATTTTATATACCTTTTGAACATTTGTCCAGATCTAAATGCTTGCAGACGCCCTCTGCTAGGTTGGTATTCAGGGGATTATCTAGGTCCTCGTCACAATCCGACATACTGTAGGTAGTGCCGTACTGCAGCAAAATCATTGCACTTATTTTAAATGTCTGTGTGTCTCGTACATCTAACAGCATGCTGTACTTGTCCTCCTTTTTTCAAGCTGAACCAGTCATACGTGGGGAAATGAAACACCTTCCAGAGGGCTCGGTTTTCATATACTGCTTAGTTGGCGATCGACCATAGTAAGTCTTTTTTTTTATACATGTAATAGTGTTTTTACTCCCTTTATCCTTCAGGATGGCCATGGAGAGAGCAAGCTCCTCCCTCTAGAAAGGAAACACAATTGGAACAGGTTAAAAGCCCCACCCCTTCCCCCCAATCCTCAGTATTGTTTTCTCCCTAGGATGAGGAGCCGCTGGAACGTCAATTTTTTTTTATTTTTAAGCCTCAGGAGGTGCTTGACAATCCCCGCTGGAGCACCACAACATCGGGCAGGACTCCGGTCATCTGTGCTGAGGACCTGTGTTCTCCTCCTCACTATCTCACTGCTGTTGTTGTCTAAATTCGGCAGCACCAGCATCAGAAAGCACGTCCTCCTGTTGAGGGTGGAGCCAGCAGACCCCCAGGCGCATTTTTGGTAACTGCTTCCGGGGAAATGTTGATTTCTGCCCAACTCCACGTGCGCTCCATACGCACTTACTGATTGCGGGCGCTCCAGAGGAGAGAAGGGTGGCGGCGGGGACACAGCTCCGCAGCAGCAGGACAGATCAGTGGACTTGGTCGTGGTGGCACTGCAAACAGCGGCCGGTGTACCTCAGCCATGATGCTCCATCAGGAAAAAATGGTGAGGCTTATTTTTCCACTGGTTCTTGGGATGATACACATGCTGCAGCCTTTTTATGTATTTAGCACCCTTAGAGTTTTGACTAATCAGGGTTACTTTTTTGTCTCTTAGATTCCCCCCATTCTAAAAACAAGGAAAAGGATAAGGACCCCCCCCCCCCCCCGAAGCCCAAGCTGGACATTAAAAGTCAGTCAGTTTAAATTGCACCACTATCCTGGCAGATTCATGAAAATAGATCCTTCTATAAAGACTGCTTAGACCATAATATGCAAAATGAGGCAGCTATTCTATACAAATTATGGGCATTATGCAGTCCAACATGGCCTCTACCCTTGAGGTCTGTATGTCTACCTCCAGGGATCCTACCACAGGTACCAGCCAGTTCGGGTCAGGTCAGTGCTGCTACTCCAGCTAATGCCACGGAGTCAGTGGACAGTGAGGGAATAGTCTAGTCAGACGATGATTTCCTTTATACAGGGTTTGGGGTTGGATCCGATGTTGATGGGGACCCCAAAAATACCAGCAGCAAGATTTCGGAAGAAACCTTGTACGTTCTGGAGGATATCTATGATACTATGCAGATCCGGGAGCAGCCTTTGTCTTCTCAGGATGTGTTATAACACAAAGTAAAGTAAAGTGACAGGTAAAAGTTCAGTGCAGGTTATTCATTGCCTTAACAGCCAAAGGAAAAAAAATATTTTTGTGCCTCAAGGTTCTAGTTGAAAGAGCCAGGTACCTGCTGCCAGAGGGTAAGAGTCTGAAGAGAGAATGCCCTGGGTGCCTTGAGTCCATAGCTATTTTTTTAGGCTTTGTGCACATTCTGCTCTTGAACCCTCTAGAGATGGTAAGGGGCATCCTATTATCTGCTCGGCAGTCCTGGTAATCCTCTTCAGCCTATTTTTGTCTTTGGCTGTAGCCCCGCTGTACCAGACAGTGAAGGAGGAGGTTGAGAAGCGATCCTATGGCAGCATTGTAAAAGGTTTTTAGGATACTTTTAGACATACCGTATCTTACCAATTGTCTCAGGAAGTATAGCCTTTGTTGGGCCTTCTTCAAGATGATAGTAGCTTGCGTGCTCCACTTCAACGATCGAAATGGGATGGTGCGTTAGGTGGGAACGCCTAAAGTAAATTATGAGTTCAACTGTTTTCTGGGTGTTCAGGATAAGGTTGTTTGCACTGCACCAGGATTCCAGGGTCTTGACTTGGGTCCGGTAGGTAGACTCATCATTGTTGTTGATGAGGCCTACCAAGGTGGTATCATCTGCATACTTGATGATCTTGATTGAAGTATCTGAGGAGGTGAAGTCATTTGTGTACAGTGAAAAGAGAAGGGGGGACATAACACATCCCTGAGGTGCACCAATATTCGTGATCCTAGACGAGGAAATAAAAGGGCCCAATTTGACACTCTGTGATCTGCCAGTAAGAAAGCTAATAATCCAGCTGGATAACCTTGATGAGATGCCCAGAGAAAGCATCTTCCCATGGAGAATTTGGGGATCAATGGTGTTAAAAGCAGATGAGAAATCCACAAATAGCAATCTGGTGTATGACTTGGGTCGATCAACATGATCTAATGTGAACTTGATTGCCAGATTAACTGCGTCCTCTGCAGATCTGTTTGCTTTGTATGCAAACTGTAGTGGATCCCACTGGGAGCCAATAGCCTCCTTGAGGAATGACATGACCAATCGTTCGAAAACCTTCATGACCACTGGGGTCAAAGCAATGGGTCTGTAGTCATTCAAGGCCAAAGCGGATGACTACTTTGGGACTGGAATAATAGAGTTCTTAAGACAGTCAGGAACAATTCCAGCCTCTAGTGAACTTCTGAAGATGTTGGTTAGGACCGGAGCAATCTGTTCTGCACATACCTTGAGGCAGGTTGTGGAAATTCCATTGGGACCAGATGCTTTCCTGGGGTTGAGGGTCGACAGAATCTTCTTAACCCCTGACACTTCAAGGACCTGTGTGGATGAAGTATCTGGACAGGATGTGCTACTTGCGAATGGTAGAGGATTAACAGGGCCTCCTACAGACTTCATTGTGTCAAACCAGCTGTAGAACTGATTTAGTTCCTCAGCAAGCTCCTTGCTCGGAGTGATAGGAGGGGAGGAACCTTTTGAAGTTAGTGATCTGTTATAGGCCAGACGAAAGTGTTTGGAGTTGGTTGAAGAAAATTCCTCCTCCAGCTTGGTTGAATATGATCTTTTTGCAGCTTTGATCTCCTTCAATAGCAAATTCCGGAATTTTCTCTATTCCGGAAGATTGCCATTTTTGTGGGCTGCCTCCTTTTTCATCCTAAGGGCCTTGATCGAGCTTTTGAACCAAGGTTTGTTTTCACCTGTTTCTTGTAGGTCATAGTGGGAATCAACATATCTTCACAGAACTTGATATAAGACGTGACCTTGTCGGTCCAGTCGCTGGTGTTATCTGAATTCTCAAAGACTTCCCAATTAGTGGATTTGAAGCATGCTTGTAGGTTGGATTTTGCTTCCTCTGTCCATTTCTTGGCAACAGCTAACTAGCAGATGATCCTTTCCAGGATGCCTCATCATGATAAGCTGATGCGTCATTTTTATGCCGTTTTCTAATTCAGGAATTGATTGAATTTTGTGGTTCTAGTTTTAATTTAGTCTAAGCCTTCCTGGGGCTGACTGTGTATTTTTTTTTTTTTCTCTGTTTTTTTTTTCTCTTAGGCCACCCACGTGGTCAAAACTAGAAAAGGATAGAGACAAGGAAATGGACAAGAAGGGGAATCCCAAACTAAAGCAGGATCCTAGACCAGTCCCAATATATTTCCTGACTCATGGAATAAATCATGTTGTCAGCCGTGTTTGGAACATAGAATGGTGCTGGAAAGGAGTTGCTAGCCATGAGTTCCAATGCGGCTTCCGCTTTGCAGGTCTGCTGCAGTGCGGTTGAGAACTCCCTATCTACCCACAGTGCTCCACCACCTCCAAACCCTCAGATTTCTCTGACTGGAACCAGTGAAACATCTCTGATGTATAATCCAGGTAATTCTAAAGCTGAGATAAGCAAGGGGGAAACCTCATCTGATTCCTGACTCCTTTAATAAAGGATCTGGTCCAGCGGTTTCGGATGAAGAGGGAGAGGGTCCTTCCTTCACGAAATAAGATGTCTGAGGAGACTTCAGCCCTCCTTGAGGATGTTTGACACCATGAATATCCAACGGTTGGTTGATACCTTCTCTGTTCAGGATGCCATGTATCAAATTGTTGATAGAGACATTTTTCTTACCTGGTTTAGTTAAGAAAAAAATTCCTTTCGAAGATTTGGATATTTCAGCCTGTGCCGAAAGTAGGATTCTCTGCTCACACAGGTTTCTAGATCTTCAGACAGGCAGACAATCTCTCTAGCTTAAATGTAAAAAATCTATAGAAAACACAGAGCTCCTTCAAAGTTTCCAAGTGCAGCTAACACTCATTATAAGTATAGCATCCCAAAGTGCATAGCTCGAGGTAGGTGTCTTCAACCCGTCATCTGATGAAATAAACTCTTACCGGACCAAACAGATTCGACATATAGGCATATATGGTGGGGGTGATTCTCCAAACCCCCACCATTCGGATGTTGCAAAAAACGCTTTTTTATTAAAACGCTGTGGAGGCTGCCCGGGATGGTTGGTGCGGTGAGAGACCCTTTTATTGAAGCGCTATTGTTTATGGATTGTTTGTATATTATATGCCATCGAATCTGTTTGGTCCGGTAAGAGTTTATTTCATCTGGTGACGGGTTGAAGACACCTACCTCGAGCTATGCACTTTGGGTATCTATGGATACCACCCCACTTTACATCAGAGCCCACTCTACTAGAGCAGTCTCCACATCCTGGGGAAAGTCAGGGGCCTCAATTGAGGAAATCTGTAATGCTGCCACGTGGTCATCTCCCTCTTATCTGACAAAGACCAATCCTTCAGTTGAAGGGTCTTACATGCAGTCTCTGATACCTAGTTTGTAAACTACTTGTTTATCCTCTCTGTGGCTTCATCCTGAAGGATATAGAGAGAAAATCCCCTTTTGTCTTGCTGGTAACTGTATTTCTATGACTCCTTCAGGATGGCCCTTATGACCCCACCCCCCTATAAATAAGATCCTACGGTTCTCTAACAAATATTACATTGTTTGTAACTGGGGGGAAGGGGTGGGCCTTTAAACCTGTTCCAGTTGTGTTTCCTCTCTGGTGGAGGAGCTCGCTCTCCATGGCTGCCCTGAAGGGCCGCTACCGCTCGACTAACTGTATTGAGGAAATATAATCCTGTTGCATATCGCATGTAATAATACTTACTACAGCAGAAGCATAAGGTGGATTCCAAATGCTGTCTTTTGCAGAGAGAAGGATGCTGGCTTCAGATTGAGGTGCGTAGGAATATATTGTGTTTTTCCAATAATTTGAGGAGGTACAGTGTGGAAACATAACAAGCAGCCTCTGCATTTTATTGGCATATCCTAACCATGCACACCAGTCACATGGTGCACATCCATCATCATGGAGCCAAGCTTCTATGGAGCCTGAGAAGCAAAGAAGCATGCCTGTTTCAGGATAGGTGGGCATGGCCTTGGCATAAAGTGCTCCCATTGAGATCAATGGGTGCCTCTATACACAGAAGTTCCTCATGTACAAAGGCTGCCCTGACTTACTTTTTTACATGAGTCTTTGCTATTCATTTTAGAGTTTCATTTTTTACAGTATGGGGATAAAAGAATTGCAGCTGGTATTTACACATAGATGATGTGACCATCTGCTGTAGGTAGTTTTCTTTTTGTGCTGTGTTTAATTCACAATCTTATGTTGCCATTCAGTGTGTAACTTTTTTCTCTATGCAGCTGGAAAGATCCGAATAATGAATTTAAAAGAATTCAGAAGCTTACTGGGGTTCCCACTCTGGTTAAACTTGGCACAGTAAGTCAAATTTAGAATGTACTTTTTTCCCCTTTAAAGTGGACCAACACCCAGGATTTTGACTATCCTGGGTTTTGGTCCACTTCGGTGGTGCACCCCGATCGGGGGTGCCCCGCTGTGTGAAACCCCCCAGAAAGCCCTGAAAACTCACCTGACCCCGCTCCCACGTGACCGCTCCAGCGAATCACCGCCGACGGACAAGTGGGACGCAGCGACGGACAAGCAGAGCGCGTCCGCTGTCGCCTCCCGCGCGTCCCTCTTACAGGGAGCGCACCCGCGCCGGCCATTCACAAACGGCCAGCGCAGGAGCGCGCCCTGCTAGAGGGATGCGTGGGAGGCAGCGGATGCGCATGCGCCGCTGGGACGGGGAAAAGGTAGGATTGTGGGCTTCCTGGGGGGTTTCACCCCGCGGGACATTCCGATTTCGGATGCCCCGCAGGGAGGGATCTGATCGGCCCGGGAATCTATAAGATTCCCGGGCCGATCCCCCCTGGGTGTTGGTCCACTTTAAAGTCATTCTGCAGGCAAGAAAATAACCTATACTCAAAAAAAAAAAAACTCACCAGTCTGGCTAGTCTAGTGTTTTTTTTTTTTTGTTTTTTTTTTACCTGCAGAATGATTTTAAAGTGAAACTTGTTCAATCTCAAAGTTGTGTTCCCGCATATAAAAATGCCAACCAAGACTTATTAGATCAGTGACCTCCCAATGCAACCTACCCAGAAGTCTCACTACTTCAAGTAGTAAAAATACTCCACCAAGCATTCTTGAGTACAAGCTCAGCCCTACACACTGTGACCCGAATCTGTTCAAAAGTTAAATGGATATGGGGCACTTTTCTGTCCATAGATGGGGCATATGGACCTGGAGTTTTAAAAACTCTGATGTTCCCCTTTAATGGGGACCCAAGCGTCCTCCTCATTGTGACCAAGAATAAGACATAATGAAACGTGTTTAGTGGATAGATTTAAATAAGAATGAGAATCATAAGAGTGCTTCTGATTTTATGAAGTATAAATAAAGTGATTTTAAGGTATTAACAAGCAATATCAGGTTGTGGTGGTACACACAGCAGATATCCTGATCTTGGACGCCCCCTTTTAAACTCCCAGGGCCGGTTTTGTTCCACTTTAAATGCATTTGTTACCTATAACTAAGCATTTAAACTGATTTCCAGTCAAAAACAAACCCCCTGCCCTGCCACCCTCTCCTGGTGCTGAGGCAGGATGAGGGGGTTACAAAGAAAGAAAAAACCCTCACCCATAACGCTGTACCGGGGGATGCCGTTTTGTTACCTTCTGTCCGGAATTAAGCAGGCTGAGGCCAAGCCCTGTGCTGCTGAAGTTCTGGTGACCAATTCTGAATGGTCACAGTTCTCCAACCTATGCTGTAGCTGTCCTTTATTAAAGCCATCATACGACCCTCTAGGGCTCCCCCTTCTTACCTTTCATACAGTTTTGCAGCACAGGTTGTGTTCTCAGAGCTCCAGTAGCTGAAGCTGGGTGACGCTTTGGTGGCTAGATGGAGGTGTCCATAGAGAATAATGGGGGCTTCATTCTGGACTCTTCTTTTGTGCCCAGAAGTTTAGGGCTCCTCATACCCTTATGGTACCCCTGATCTCAGGTCTGATCAGAAAGTCCTGATTTGTGACTTGGTCCAGGCACCAGTCGCGGCAGAAGACATGTACTAGGGGCTGCAGTGGATCTAATCTGGGTTCTACCCTTTTGTAGACCACTTCTCTTCTCGTTGCCTGGCTATCATGCTGTTGGCCGCTGACATACACAGGTGTTTTGACGTCACTGGTTGGGTTTGGCGAGTTAACAGGCTTTTTAACCATTCATCACGCAAGGGGTTCCAAATCAAGACAGTATTATGTAATGTTACCATGAAAACCAGTAATCTGTTAATCCTTGTTTTGTTTTTTTTTCCTACCAGCTCTAATACTGCTCTAATACTTTTTTCATTTCTTGTCATTTACTAGCCCATGAAGCTGACAGAAGAAGAATGCCTGAAACCAGACTTGATCCAAATGCTGTTTTTAGAGGATTAACTTTTGTTTTGCCCAGTGCCTTCTAATTACCAGCCAAATCAGGTTGGGTAACAAGTTTGTCCTGATCATGGAGACTAGTCAGGCATGTGATGGCTTTACCCCTTCCATGGTCACCTACATTTTTGGCTTTGTGACCAGTCCTGGGGACCCATCCTTTCTAAATAATTTTGGAATGCATATTAAAAGCTGGACTTCTGATATCTAGTGATTCGATGGCAACCATTGGGAAAGCACTCCTGTTTTTCTTTTAGATTTAAAGCCTGATCTGCTATAATTTTTACATTCCACGATGAATCAGAATACACATGATTTCTACTGTGTAATAAAAATAGTGTTATGACATTTTAAGTGATTTTGATTAAATTGCGCAGTACTGTAAAAAAGAACACTGGTGGGACTGGAGTTAGGTGACAGGGTAGCTACTGATTACTTGTCTCACACAGGCAGTTTAGAAAAATAGTAAAGTCTCTAGGTGAGATTTAATATTAATAAAAATAGTGAATGGTTATTTATTAAAAGGTGTTCCAAAGTATGAACATCTTCCCTATGGAAACTTTGTCCGTTACCCCCAGCTCTACAATAACCAGTTGGGAACAGAACACTGCAGTGCCCAGCACCTACTACAGGGCCAGGTCACTGCACAGCATGTTGTGCTTTCCGAGCCTTCGAACTGACAAATCCTTGATGAGAAAATATCTCTTTGCATTATGGGGCTGGGGGTACACAAGAGAGAAGCTTTTAAAGTGCACCTACACTCTTCCTGTGTTCCAGTGTAAACACTTTTATATAGCTACACTCGTGCACCCCCCCCACCCCAATGTAAGTGTACTTTACAGATGTACATATATCCAGGCGAAAATATCTGCCTTTACTTACCCTACCTAGCTGCTCATCCCAAAGCAAACAATGGGTTAATTTTCTGGAATGTCCCTTTTTAAAAGTGTCGGTTATTGTGTGCCAAAATGATTCCCTCAAGGCGCTGTGCTTATCAGTTTTTTTCTTTGTTTGCAACTCTGTGTTGCAGAGACTTCATACTGGATTTCACCACCCCTGGTCCTTGCACTATAGAATCATAGCCAAGTGGAGCCCCACCTGCCACAGCTCAACTTAAAGAAGGTAACAAAAACCTTGCTCCAGCCGATAATATCCCCACCAGCTACGTCAAAAATGCAAACAAGACCGCATCACCAATAGGCCTGCATATCGCTGGTGTATCCACCACAATTAAACCCTTGCTCTATCTTTTCTTGCATGGTTAAGTTAAGCATATGATTTCCTACATGCATGGAGATCCACCCACAGAAAAACATAATATTCTTAGTATACAGTACGTCCTGCTCCAGATAGATTACTTACACTTGGGTTATCCTCCGCCAGATGGCGCTGCACTGCAGAGACATGTAAAACAGGCTCCTCCCGGCCCCTCAAATACCCAGGACCTCCCACAAATCCCCAGATTTCTCTGCAGTGCTTACTGCGAAGACATGAAATTATCACTCTCTCGCAGGTGAGCGGGGCTATTGGCCTGCGGCCCTGTTGGACTATTCCCACCCGTTCCTCGTGTGATGTGCCTCCCAGCCTGGGCTGCGCTGGTCGGGTGAAGGTAGGCAGCACCATGTGTGCTTATGAGCGCTGCTCCACCGCAATCCCCCACCAAAGGGTAGGCGGTATAGGTTGATGGTGAGCCTTTATGGGATGCCCCTCCCGCATTATTGCCCCGTGTAGTGGTGGGTCCTGTACAGAGGGCCGCCATCCTCCCTCATTTTCCCTGTAGCCTTCGGGAGGGAAAGAAGGGGGGGTGTGGGTGAGCTTGTAGCGTGATTTGTGCATACGGCGTTTTGTCATGTCTTTTGACTAGTATATGTGGTGTCTGCTGCCGCGCTGACTTGTCTTTTTTACTATTGCAAATGCCGCCGCGCGTCTTTTCCTTCATTTGGATGTTCCGCGCCGGGCGGCGGCGTTACCTCAGACGCTTCTGCGTTCTCATTGGCTGCTTGGCTGTGGGCTTCGTGCTCTTCGGGGGGGGGGGGGGGGCTGGCTTGGCGCGCCCTGCGTCACGGCTTGCTCTGGCCTGCCCTTCGAGGTACTCTCTGCGCCATTTTGTTAGGTCGCGCGCGCGTGTGGCGGTTATACTTACCGCGGTCCTTCAGTGCCCTCGCGGGCGGTTTTATACTCATTGTAGTGTGTTTGGTTCTGACACCCCTTCTTCCCCAGCCCGGTGTAATTGATAGTTGAGCCTTGTATAATTACTCCCACTTCCCTAGCGGGTCATTGGGGCATCCAGGGTTGCTTATAGCGTCAATCCCTACTGGCATATAGTGCCTAATAATCACCATATGGAGGCATCCCAGGATAAGGTTACCGGGGTCCCTTTGGGACAAGAACGGCTGTGTGTAGTGTGTGGGCAGCCTCATGTTGACGCTGACAAGGCGCGGGTCTGTGTACCCTGTGCTGAGCAGGTGCTTGCATTGCAATCTGGCCTGCCAGTGGCTGCACCTCGTTTCACTTCACCTACTCCCCCAAGCTTAAATCTCACTCCTGCTGAGTTGCATACTAGTGGGGATTCTCAGCCTGATGTGTCTTCTAGACTGGCTACTGTTGAACAGATTATTGCGAGGTCTTTAGCGCGTAAGGGCCCTGGTAAGAAGCGGCACTTGACGCCTAATGTTACTGTTTTCCCTATGGGAACTGAGGAGTTTATGAATCTGTGTGGCTATACCCCGTCTGATGAAGGGGAGCTCTTTTCTGATTCAGGCTCATCTGATGAGAGACCCAAGGGGTCATGACGATTCTGGCTCTGACCCCTGGGCCCCGGATGACACTGACAGATTATTGACCCAGATCTTTGAGGTTCTGTCTATCTCTCTCCCTGTTGAGGCTCCCAGGCAAAAAGGGGAGCTTTTCCATACAGCAAAATCACATTTGGAATTTCCAGAGCAGGCACATTTCCATAACCAAGTCCTCACTGTCCCCTTCCTTGGTAACTCCATTCCTAGGAATGAATCTGGATACAGTTCAGGCAATGATCTTCCTTCCTCAGCAGAAGGTGGACAATCTGATTACACGGGCTCAGTCCCTACTAGCTTGTCCCCATCCCTCCATCAGGCAGGGGATGCAGCTGGTGGGCCTGATGGTGGCGTGCTTCGAAGCGTCCCTTATGCTCAGTTCCACTTGAGGCCTCTGCAACTTCACCTATTGTCCGTATGGGACAAGGACCCAGCGTCCCTGGACAGGGTCTGTGTGCTCTCCCCCCTGGTCAGGAGGTCCCTCTTGTGGTGGATGAGCTCAAGGAACCTGTTGGGGGGCAGATTCTTTCTTGCCCCTTCCTGGGAGACGGTCACCACGGATGCCAGTCTATCAGGTTGGGGGGGGGGGGTTTCTGGAAGTCCCTGCGGTTCCAGGGGAGGTGGGGCCCTCAGGAGGTCCACGCATCTATCAATGTCTTGGAGCTGCGAACGATCAGGTTAGTTCTGGCTCGCATGGCTACTCATCTTCAGGGCCTGCCTGTTCATTGGCGCTCGGACAACCAGACGGCAGTTGCCTACATCAATCATCAGGGAGGGACCCGGAGCAAGAGGGCCCTCCAGGAAGTGTCTCTGATCCTGACCTGGGTGGAGGCCAATGTCCCCTGCATATCAGCGGTGTACATTCCGGGGGTGGAAAATCTGCTGCCAGACCCTCTGAGCAGGGGGGGCCTCTCGCCAGGGAGAATGGTTCCTCTGCAACAGGGTGTTCCAATCTCTGTGTCACCATTGGGGCCAACCAGATGTGGATCTGTTTGCGTCCCGTCACAATGACAAGCTCCCGGCCTTTGTCTCCCTGTCCCAGGATCCTCTGGCCTTGACCACGGATGCTTAAGCAATGTCATGGCAGGACATTCAGTTCCTGTATGTCTTTCCTCCATTCCTCCTGCTGAGCAGGGTTCTGCGCAAGATTGTTCTGGAGGGGGTGCCAGCAATTCTGGTGGCCCCCAGGTGGCCAAGAAGAGTGTGGTTCGCAGACATGGTGCAGATGGCAGTAGACCAGTACGTTCTGCCAGGGGTGCCAGATCTGCTCACTCAGGGCCCCTTACGCCATCCCAATTTACAAACTCTGGCTTTGATGGCCTGGCTGCTGAAACCTCCATCTTGATGGAGAAAGGCTTGTTCGCCTCGGTGGTTGATACCCTGGTGAAGGCTAGAAGGAAAACTTCTTCTTCCATCTATAACAGGGTATGGCGTACCTACCTTGACTGGTGTGAGTCTAGGTCTATTCCCTGTCGGGTGTTTTCAGTTCCCAGGGTTCTGGAGTTCTTACAGCATGGGTTGGAGATGGGACTCCAACTCAGTACTCTGAAGGGTCAGGTTTCTGCCCTGTCTGTTTTTCTTTCAGAAGTTTTTTGCTCAGCATTCTCTGATTAAGACCTTTTTTCCAGGGGGTCGCTCATGTGCGTCCCCCACGTAAACCTGTTGTCCCTGTTTGGGATTTGAACTTGGTTTTGTCTGCCTTGCAGGGTGCTCCCTTTGAACCTATGCAGGATGCTGCTCTGGCTCTTCTTACCCTCAAGGTTGTCTTTCTGGTAGCCATTACTTCGGTCAGGCGTGTGTCTGAGTTGGTGGCTCTTTCTATTCAGCCCCCATACTTTGGGAGACACCAGGACAAGGTGGTGGTCTGCTTTAAGCCAGATTTTCTGCCTAAGGTAGTGTCTGCCTTTCATTTGAATCAAGATATTGTTCTTCCTTCTTTGTGCCCTAATCCTAGCAACGCTAAGGAGAGGGTTTTGCATTCCTTGGATGTGGTCAGGTGTTGAAGTATTACCTGGTGGTCACTGGGTCCTTCAGGAAAACTGATGCTCTTTTTGTGGTCCCTTCTGGGCCCAGGAAGGGTTTGGCTCCTGCCAAGTCTACTATTAGCAAATGGATCCATCAGGCCGTGATTCAGGCCTATTCTGCTAATAGCTCAGCCTCGCTGGGATAACCAGGACAATGTCCTGCAGGAGGATGAGGATTTGTCTGAGGGTGAGCTTCCTTCCAGTTGGGAAGCATCTGTCATATCTGCTATGGATGATTTGGTAAGGTTAAGTACCAGAGGCTTAGCCTTACTGGTGCCGTTTAAAGGCTTTCATTATGGCTAAAGCAATGGTCGGCAGATGTCCCCTCCAAGAAGACTCTGACAGGACTCCCCATTCAGTGGGGATGTTTTTTGGGGAAATGTATGGATGAAGTCTACTAAACTTCCACAAAGAAGGAAATCTACCCCTTTTTTTTTTTGCAAGTCCTCCCATCCCAGTCCTTTTCGTGGTGGTAGAGGTTCTGCCTCTTTATGATACCGAAGGAAATTTTGGAACAGACCAAATTCCCAGAATAAGGCAAGATTGTTTTGGCGGAATAAGACAAAACCCCTTTCTAAGCCCTCTCAAGCATTAAGGGACACCCCCACCCTAAAGGTGGGGGGGACAGCTTCTGCAGTTTGCTCCCAATTGGAGGTGCCGTGTATCAGATCTGTGGATACAGGAGGTGGTATTCTCCAGTTACAGGATCAAAATGGAAGCCAGGCCTCGCCTTGAGAACCCGCTGTAGTGCATTTTACAGAGTAATCCGTCGGGCTCCCTTCTTGGAGAGAGGTGAGGATTTTTACTCTAATTTGTTCCCAAGAAGGACGGTTCTGTGCGCCCAATATTAGATCTCAAGTGCCTCAACGGGTTCGTCCATCAGAGGCAATTTCGCATGAAGTATCCAGAGTGATGTTTCACTTACTGAATGCTGACGGCCTGGAGTGGGAGAGAAAATACAATTCTGTGATACTCACCTCTAGAATTGTTTTCTCTTCTGTATCCCCTCCAGGCCATCAGACATTCCCTTCTGCTAGGTTACTAGATCTTCTCTTCAGATGCCTAGTCCTAGTGGAACTTGTATATTTGTAAATAGTTGTTCAGCAGAAAAAAAAAAAATAAGCAGAAAAAGGGGAAAAATAATTTTCTCGCCCTCCTTGTCTCCTACAAGGTCATAGGGCTCCTTAGGATGCCTTAGCCTCCCAGGCGGCTTTTTCTACTACTACTTTCAATTACTGGATTGTGGTGAGGCAGCCAGAAGTATATAGAGGCCGGGGAAAAGCCACACCTTTTTGTCTTGCAGTTTACGCCCTTCAGTCGAGAGTTAACACATTTGTTACTGAATGCTGATGGCCTGGAGTGGATAAGGAAGATAAAACAATTCTACAGGTGAGACTCACAGAATTGTGTTTTTTTCTTCCAGTGCTATATGATGAACCACCAGACTACAGGATGCTGGGCCAGAGACTGCCCTTTTACACCTACGCAGATGCGGTTCAGATGTGGCAGACACCAGTTCTGTTCACGTTTGACGACCCTCACACCTCTCCGGATACTGCACCTGAGCTGCAACTGGAAAAGAAACTGCATCTGCACAGGTGTGAACGGGGTAATTCCCTGAAGGTCTCTTTGTGCCATTTTATGTTTTCATAGGAAGTCTTTCCATCCAACAACCAGCACATCAGGGGGACAAACTGCTGCTAGTCTGCCCTGCATCATCCCTAACCACTCCTCCCACTGTAGCCCATGAATGCCCAACCATAAAACATTTGCTTTTGTGCTCCCTCCTTTAAGGGCTTGCCTGACTGTGAAATATTTCATTAAATCCTTCCACGCGATAATTTACAGAGGAAGGTTAGTGCTGCCACTTTTGTCAATGGCTGCTGAGGCGCACTATTTTCAAAAGGCTCCCTGACAAACCAAAGAAAAAGTTTGTGCCTACCAGACTCAGAGGAGGTCTCCCTCTTTAATGATAATCAATGGCGCCATACTTTCTCTTAGCTGGCGCCAGTGATCTTCTGACTAATTCCAGATTACTGACAAACAAGATTTCATTACCACTGGGGACCTGATTCCCAGGGCTTGGTAATGCTCCCACTGGAAAGGAGACAGAGAATCAGTACTGTTCTCCATACCTGGTATGTGCACAGCTTTAAACCAAATATTCTTATGTAAGCAAGACGTCACTAGCTGTTGCAGAAGCACAACTGGCCTAGATAAGGCTGTCAATCTGTTCATTTCTGCCACCACCGCCAAGTTGTCCAAGTAAAAATGTACCTGTTCTTGAGAATGTCCCCCCACAGCTCTACTGCCACCATTAAAGGAAAAGCCAGATTCCTGATCAATGGTGATGTAACCCATTTTGTGGCCACCGTTCAGCACACCACCTTCCTGCAAAGAATGCCCCAAAGCCTTTTGAGCCTGATGCATCAGTAAAAAGTAAAAAAAAAAGTCAATATCAATCCCCCAAAATGTAATCATGGTTGTTGGACCCTCCTTTTTTCTGCTGCAACAAGTACACCAAAACTCTAAAAGACCTGCAACGTTAAATAACTGCGAAATAGTGGTGAAGAAATTGTCCAGATAGTGAGTTATTGAGAACCCCCTCCGGCCTATCTTTGATCAGCCACTCCAGAACTTCTCTAAATATGAGCAAGAAATGGAGCATCCCATTGGCAAGCAGCTGCAAACACAATTTCCCCACTTGAATAACATCCCAATAGGTGCATGCTTCCCGAGTGGACTGGTAGTAACCTAAATGCTGACTCAATGTTAATCTTGGCCATCTGGGCCAGAGGGCCTTTCTTCACTAGCTGAAAAGTGTGGCCAAACAATGTGTTTTCCACGTAGGACAGCTCTTTGATCATGTCGTCATTCATTGAACCTCCCTTGGGATAAGAGAAATGATGAATAAGCCAAAATTTATGGCCTCTTTTTAGGAACCACCCCCAAAGGACACACCACTAAATTTTCAATAGGAGGGGATAAAGATGGGCTCATCGTCCCCAATAAAACTTCCTTCTGGAACGTTTCCTTAAAGGTACATTTTTGCCAGGCGCAAGTTGCCCCGAACCAAAGCCTGGACAAGCAGAATCCCGAAACCTATTTTACCAAAATACTTGCTCTGGCAAAAATGAAAAACAGTGAAAGCTGGGTGAATCCATCCGCCCCTCACATCCACACACCTTAACCAAATAACCCCTTGTCCTCCCGAGCACCCCCTATCATGCTGTTCAATCCCTTACAGGGGTACTTACTTTCCTTTAGGTGGCACTCTTGCACTTTAATTTATTAATTTATTGAAAACGATTCATGCCTTTTATTATATTATTATTACCTCCTGTGTTATATTGTATGTGTTACTTATAGTACTATTTATACTGGAGTAGGGTATGTCGTGATTTATCCACATTTTAACTGGGATCAGTGTAAAATGAGCCATTTCAAAGCATCTTAAAATCTTGGATCATATGTAGATTCCTTATATATTTTAAGCAAAGCTGATTCTTCACTTCAATTTCTGTATTGTGACGGGTGTGTCATGGTGAAACTTTTTGAGTCTGCTTTGCTGTGGTCAGAGACAGCTGTACATACAAAATGGGGGTTACCTCTTACACCCCACAGAAAATGTCCACAGGGTCTAACAATTGCACTCACTCAGTATTTCATATCAAAACAAATTT
Organism: Gastrophryne carolinensis; assembly: GCA_027917425.1. NCBI lineage: Eukaryota > Metazoa > Chordata > Amphibia > Anura > Microhylidae > Gastrophryne > Gastrophryne carolinensis. Next base: position 436,737,324 of record CM051236.1, read on the forward strand.
ATTTTATTATCACCTGATTAAAACCTGCTAAAAACACAAGTATGCCATAGGCGTTTATAACCTCCAGGGGGAGCTGTTGTTCACATAAGTGCATATACTCATCTATAATACAATTAATTAATCCTAACCTAATATACAAAATGTAAAAATATTTTCAAAGAAGTACAAGTGCAAAATAAAGTGCATCCATTTCAATTATCACATGTGCAAAGCATAGCCTTCAACCCAGTACAGAAATCGAGTAAGCCAAAAGGAAACATGCAGTACATGAATTACTGACCAATCACCATCGTGCATAGTCCAGAGCAAAACAGCGCCCCCCACAACCAACGCGTTTCGAGACCTACCAGGTCTCTTTCTCAAGGCAAAGTAAGGGGTTGGGGAGCCCGAGGACCCACCTTTATACGCACCCATCCAGCCGCTCCCACGATCGCCTAAACTATGCTTAGCTTATTTGTGCCATCCCAAGTGCAGATAATACAATTCGGCATAATGTTTCAGTACATTGGTCGTGTGGGGTGGTCCCCCAGAGTCAGTTCTACTGGTGGGCCCTAGGCATCCCAGTGTGACACCAATTTCCCCTGGCCCTCTTGAGGTCAGCCAATCGGCGATCTCAAAAGTGCCTAGCACCAAAGCATGTGTAATAGAGGAAATGAAAAAAGATACTCGCCTAGAATCCAGTGGTGAAGTCGGTGGTGGCGCAACGGTCAACCACCGCCATTTTCTTCAATTTACAGCTGGTGTGGAGAGCGCTGGCACCAAAGGCTGGCACCAATGGTGGCAGGCGATCAGATGAAGGTGAGTGTCTTTTTTTATTTCCACTATTACACTTGGCGCTTTGGTGCTGATAGGAGGGGGCAGGGTGGGGGGTATGTTAATATTTTACACAGGGGCTGGAGTGGCCCTTTAATGCTGGTGTTTCCCATAGGCTGGCTCAGGAGAGCAGAATTGGAATGAAGCAGATCCCTCCTGTAATCTGTCTGGAGGAAAGAAGGAAGAGAGGACATGATTGATACCTTTATATATGTGAAAGGATTGAATATGGTTCAGGAGGGAAGTGTTTTTAAGAAAAAACGTAGTGATAGAACAAGGGGGCACAACCTGAAGCTATTCGGAGGGAAGATCAGGAGTAATGTTAGAAAATGTTATTTTGGTAGACAGGATATCCTTATAATGTATCACTATTGACATACCTCAGTGGCTGCCAGTTTTCCATTGTCAATAAAAAAAACCCACATCACTGACCTGAGAGGATTTTTTAGTTGAATATTTAGTAAAGCTGGAGATGACCAGGCCGCCCACACTCCATCACTGCCCTATGAGATAGAGGTCTTGGAAAGCAGGATAACTTTTGTTTTTGGGAAGTGTACTGATCATTATGTGCTGTGGGCATTGCATCATGAATGTTCCCCAGCTGCTCACTATATGATGAAATGCTGACATGGAAATCAGAGATCACACTGCACACACGGAGCACAGGTTTACAAAATAAATAAAATTGATGTTTCCTAGCTTAGTTTTCACTCATCTGACCCTTGTTCCTTTGTCACACTGGCTCAGGAACAAGATGTGCAATCAGAGGCATGTTCCTCCTTTTCTTGACCCCCACTTCTATTCACTTCACAAGGAGGGAAGGGGGAGCGACAGTGCCACTGCCACAGTGCAGGAGCGGGGTACAGGTGAGGTAAGGAATTCACCCAAGCCAGCATTGGGGGAGGGGGGGGGGGGGGCATGGCTAAATGACCGGTTTGTTTTCTCCTGGAATTGTTCTTTAAAGTGGACCAAATTTTGATTATCCTGGGTTTTGGTTCTTTCCACACTGTGAAACCCCCCAGTTTGCCGATGCGTGGCCGCTCACCTGATCAGCACGCTCGGAGCCGCTGATGTCACGTCTTCTAAGCCTTCATCTAAAGCCAGTGGCTCTGAGTGCACTGGTGGCCGCATCCCCCGCTTCTCTCTAAAAGGGAGTGTGCCCTCGCCAGCCATTTACAAATGCCTTGCGCGGGCACGTGCCCTGTTAGAAGGATAGCTGGGATGCGCCCGTGGCTCGTGCATTCTCTGTTTGGCCGGAAACAAGGTAAGTGTATGGGGCAACCTGGGGGGTTTCACACAGCAGGGAATCACGATTTTGGATGCCTCGGGGGGAGGAAATCGTTCCACCTGGGAATAGATTTTTGGGCTGATCAGCATGGGTTTTGGTCCACTTTAAGTAATACGCCAGGAAATAAGTTACATTTTAGGATGCCCACCTAAAAAAGGGAAGTCCAGTCTCTGGGAACCCCACCCCTCTCCTGGTAATGAGGCAGAGCGGGAAGTTCAAAGAAAAACCCTTACCTCAGCCACAGACTATTGATGTCCACCCGTGTGGCATCCCCTTGCTATGTGCATGCTCCTGTTATTCAAGTAAATGGGTGGGTGGAGCTTCTCTTTGCTTTCTTCTCAAGAAGGGAATGCCCAGGATCCAGAGCACCAGGATGGCACTGGACAGAGGGAGAGGTAAGGGGTTTTTTTCTTTGTAAATCCCCCTCCCATCCTGCCTCAGCACCAGAGCAGGATAACAGTCTTGGGGGGGTTACCCTGAGCCCCGACTTTTCTTGGAAGTGCATGTGGGGACACCCCTTTAGTTCATTACATGTGGATACCCAGAGGAACTATATAGAACTGTTCATTGCTTGAGGGATCAACCAAGGCTTGATCCCACTAAATCCTGCAGATTAATGCAGCCCAACTTTAGCGCTGTTGGCTCCAGTGCCAATAATGAGGGGGTTCAGGCTGTTGCAGAGTGTGAGTGCTGGGTGCAGCAGAGTCAAATCTATACAGACATTTGTAATGTAACAGGAACTGGCTTTACTGGAACATGCATGCAGTATGAAAATGTCACCTTAACATGGTGGCTAACACAGACAGGAAAAAGATGTTGCAGCTGAATATACAGGAAACACAACACAGCTGAAAAATGCATAGATAGACTACAGTTAGGCATAACTGTAAACTGCATTAAATCTTTTATTTTTATTTTTTTTTGGGGGGGGGGAGTGAGAGCTACTAATCGTTTGAATTTTATTTTTGTTTGTAAACCAATGCTCCAGCGTTTGTAACTAGTAACGTATTGGTATTTTTTTTTGGAGTCCTTTAAATACCAGCATTCATGATTCCGATGACCCCTTCTTGTTTATATGCCTTTTTGTAGCTACAGCCCTGATACATACATGTAATACAAGTACATGTAAGTAACACCACTTTACACACATATAGCAATACTAGGCACACAAACAAAGGTACGATCACTTCAGATACTTAGCGTATTCAGGATCCTTTCAGTAAAGATTCAAGACTGAAAAGAGCAAAATTGAATGACTTATCCTTAGAACCACCAGAGGGCACTAGAGGACTTGTAATGTCATGTGATGCAAGAGAAGCAAGGCAAAATCTTTTTTTCTGGAAATTAAAAGTGGAACCAAACGCGACAGCTGACGGCCTGGAACTAAAAGGTTCCAGGACAAAACGCTGGCTTTTCTCTGGGGCATCCCGAAGTACGCCTATAAAAACTTACATTTCCACATTCAAATGAGACCCGCATGCTGTGACTACATCATTCAGCAGATGACTTTCATTGTTTACAATGGGGAGTGTGCTCTGCCGCTTCCCCGGTATCGTGCGCACGCTCCCGTCCCAGCAATTCAGTTGAGAAAGTAGGTTTTTATGGCTGAACTGGGGGGGGGGGCGGGTTCACATAGAGGGGCATCCCAATTCAGGATGGCCAGGAGGCATAAAACAAAACTCGAGAAATTAAAATTCCCGGCTTTTGTTCCGCTTTAAGAGATCTGGAAATCTGTATACTCACCACGTCTCGGCTCATACTCCTGCCACATGAGTCTATTAAAGTGGGCCTATCTCGAAGTTTTGGTTTGTGCTCCTGAGACATAAAGATTTGGGATGCCCTGCTGAATAAAATGCCCCGAATTGCTGGGATTCTTACCTTGCAGGTGATTCCCTGCAATCAGGTTTCCTAGCTATTCAAGTGGACAAAAATAAAATTTTTGTACTTGCCGTGTAAAATAGTTTTAATCCAGGGACACTGGTCCATTATGTTTAGCAGCCAATAGGCAAGGACTAGAGCTGAAAAGCTCTAACTCTTCCCTTGGCAGGATAAGGGCCTGGCTCCCTGGATTACTCCCCAGTAAGAAGTCAGGTCTCTGTGAGGAACGATCACTTATAACCAGGGTGGAGAACCTGAATGGCCAAAACACAAACAATTTGTCAAAAGCAGTGGAAACTAGCACAGTCACAACCCTGGGTGTGTGCCCGAATGGGCAACTAGGGGAAAACCATTTTACATGGTAAATACAAAACCGGTATATTATGTGTCAAGATGTCTATCCAGGGACTAGCCTATTAAAGGACCACTATCGCGAAATTGTTTAATATTAAAAATCCATATAAACACCTTGGCTAATGAGAGGGGGATCACTCATAAAACCGAACTGAATAGAACTCCCACCAAGCTTGTGGTTTTCTTCTCCTGGTTGGAATAAAATCCAGGGGTGACAGGTTTAGTCTATGGGGGATGACAGAACCTGTCACACAAGATGTTCTCTTCCTTCCATCAAAATATAAATAACAAGTCTCCACTCACCATCCATTATATTGTTATGGATTTTTATTATTGGGCCATTTTTTCACGATAGTGCTCCTTTAAGATTGGAACATTCAAAGCAACCCTCAAAAGTGGGAAACAACACAACATGTAAGTCCCATGAACCACAGAAGTGACTGCGCAACAAATGCCAACTTTAGTTTAACAATTGGAAGAGGACAAATCAGCCCCTGGCCGGGGACTGGACCGCAACCTGAAGCACCGTTTTGCCGAACACCATATCTGCGGATGCTTGCACATGAACCTTATAGAAGGAAGTGAAAGTATTGACAGATGACCTGGTGGCAGCTTTACACACTTGGTTCAGTGAAGCTGTGATAAATGAGCTGCCACGGGAAAAAGGGGGTTCCTTACCATTAGCAGAATATATTTGGGAGACAACCTGTGTAATCCAATGACTAATAATGGCTTTGGTCGCGGCCAACCCATTTTTGGATCCAGCCAGAACCACAAAGTCAGTACTGAGCAGGTACTCTGTGGCCATCAGATAGTACTGTACTTCAGAGCAGGAACCACATACAGTGAGTTAAGAAGCCTCTCCTTCTGATGAGTCCACTTCAGACAATAGGAAAGCAAAATAATGTTCTCCTTCAAGTGAAAAGCTAAACCCCCCCCCAAGCACAGAACCATATTGTTCAGAAAAGTAGGATGGCTTGTAGCACAAGGCCGCCAGCTAAGACACCCACATAACTGAGGTAATGGCCATTAGTTTTATTCCTCTGGGGTTGGGAGAAAGTAGATAAGGTTGATACTTGGCACTTACAACCCAGTCATTCATGCCCTTCTGCCAGAAAAAAACAAGATGTTCATTTGGACAACATTTATCTGGCCGCTGGCCATCTCAGGAACTCGATCTTGTATCCCATTGTTACAACCTCTCTGACCCAGGTGTCTAAGACCTCGACTCACCAGATCTGTGCAAACTAGCCAAGATATTCCCCCTCCTAGCTCTTGCTACCCGTGGCACGCAAACCAAACTATCCAGTCTCTTCTCAAACAAGTGGCTGTCAACAAGAGTCTTCTTTGATGTCCACAGACCACTGCTTCAGCCACAATTCACGGCACATGGCCTCTAACATCACAAGGTTTCTGCTAAGCAGTTTAGCTGCTCCATCCATAGCCACCTTGGCAAATCTATCAAATGTCATCAGGTTGTACAGGGTCATCCATAGTGGGTTGGACCAATTTTTGATGAGCCTTTTCCAGAAAGGATTAGTGGACATCTAGTTTTTTGGGATGGAGGGAACTGTCAGGCCCAAGGCCTGATTATAGAATAAGAAAATGTATTATGATTGTATAATGTATAGTCCAAGACCTGGGTGGGGGGTCACTCAGACTGTTTTGTGTATTCCAGTTTTATGGGGGGTTCTGTTTGTGGTACTTCCTTCTTTGAAGTCAAAAGCCTTTGAAGTAGCAGGATGTGCTGTGGCTGGACCCACCAAAAAAAACAGAACTCAGATAAGAGACCTGGGAGAGAAATGCCCTCACCAGGTGGGGTCAGGGGAAGGGGGGATGAAGCTTTTCCCTCCTAAATTTATCTAATAAAACCTAATGCTAAGGACATTCTAAGGAGAAATCTCTGACACAAGCCTGTGGCAAAAACGCTGGACATAAGACCTTAAGCAATAGCTGGAGACTCACAAGGACTGCTACGCCATTATACTGTAAGGACTTTCTTTTTATTTGCTGAACTGATCTTTGCTGTACTCTTTTATGTATTTTTGTACTTGTATGTCATTTGTTTCTGTATATTACATCTAGCACTGTGATATCTTTTTATCAGATTAAATGTTTAATTAATCAGCTCTGGCCATTGATCTCTAAATATATGAGCTCACCTTTCTGAAGGAAGCTCTGGTGAAACAGGTTTATCAAAGGGTTAATTTGGTGACTTGCTGGGACTAGTAGTGCATACCCAGGGGTCTAGTGGCTTTAACCCTTGCACCATCACACTCTCACTAGCGTCTTGGCTGGGCTGAGTGCGTTTGTGACAGGAACCTTATGCAACTTTACCTTCACCATTCCTTGTCAATGATTTTATTGAAGTGCCGCTGGTCTGGAGCGGCCTCATAGACCTTCTAGTCCTGCAAGCTCTTCAGCACAGTGGCAGTGACACCTGTCTGCGATTGTGCTGGCATGTATATTCTTAGTATGTCACACACCCCGCTTCAAGAATCCATAACATGTGGGTAATATCGTCCTGAAGAGGGCGTTCCTGCAGAGATGATAGCAAAAGAAAGCCCCTCCCTGATCCATAAATACCTGGGACCTCCCACTCACTACCCAGTTTTCCATCTCTGCAGACGGCGAGCAAGTCAGAAGATGATGGCTCCTCCTTGCACAGGGGGATTTCAGGTAGCCGGGGTAACTCCCGGCCTCTTATTTTGTCTATTTCCGCTCGGACCCCTGTTTGTCCCAAAATTTACCTCAGATTACATGCCTCCACAGTCTTGGCTGCTGGCCCGAGCGAGGGTACATTGGCACCTCTGGTGCTCAGGAGCAGAGCTCCACCGTGAGACCCTAAAAGAGAGGGTAGGCGGTCATACCGGGTAGGTGATCCTGGTTTGGGATGCCCCGTCCCTTGACTTTTCCCCTGGGGGGGGCCCTTCCCTTTACCAACTATGGGGGCTGGGGGTTCCTCTCATAGGGGTTAGCTTTATTCTCTTTCTCTTTATCACTTTCTCTTGTTGATGTGGAGCGTCTGGAAGTAATCCCTCAATGAATTGGTTGCACTGTTGTTACTATGTTGCAGCACCGCGGCTGTCATTGCAGCCGGGTGCCGGGGTTTTTCAGTCTGTGAGGTAACTTTTACCTCACACGCCTTGGGGGGGCGTTCATTTCTCGCCGCAGCGAGCGGGGCGGGTGCTCCGCTAGTGATAGCGGGAGCACCCGCTGTCATGGCAGCCGGCGCCGCGGTTGTCGGCGGCGCCGGTCTCTGGGCTGGTGCGTGAGGGACTTCTTCCCTCACGCTTCATTCACACTGGTAGGGGGGGCGGAGCCGGGCTTTCGGCGCGTCGCCGCGGCTCCGCCCTCCTCTGTACTGGCGCCGCTGCGGAGCTGAGCTCCCTGTTACTAGGCAGCTCCCTGTTACTAGGCAGCTTAAGGGGCACAGATCAGCTTTGCGCGGGCTGCGCAGACCACGCCCCTGACAAGGCAGTTCTTCTTCTTCACTTCACCTCAGAAATCGCCATTGTTCTGAGGCGGATCGTTCACCGCAGCGTTTGTGAGTGGCCCTGTGGGCCTCATTTATTTTTTCTTTTCTTTATCTGTTAAGTCTTATTGTAGGGACTTATGGGTCTCTCTCTGTCTTTTAGGTGAAGGTTATCCAGGAGGATCTTCTGTAGTATTGGAAGGTCTCTCCTGATCCTGGGTCCCTGGGTCCATTTTAGCATCACAAATCCTCCCACTCGGGACATTAAAGGGGCATCCCGGGTTGTCTAACTGGCGTAATTCCCTGGGTCATAGCGACCACTCAAAATTCACCTTATGGAGGCATCCCCGGATACTGGGACTGGGACCCCTTCGGGGCATCCCAAAAAGTGTATGTTGTGTGGGATTTCCATTACTGGGGATGATGTGTTACTGTGTATACCATGTGCACAGCAAACTATTACGCGGCAGTCCGAACCCCAAGCGGCGGGGTCAGCACAGCCGGCCACCTCAACTCCCCCTCCCGCCTTGACTCGTGCCCCGTGTGACGTGGTCATGGGCAGGGATCTGCAATCCGAGATGTGTGCCAGATTGGCTAGCCTTGAGAAAATGCTCTCTAGCTCGGTCGCCCGTAAGGCTCCGTCTAAGAGAAAGCATTTGTCGCCGGCTCCGCCGGTGGATGATCTTGATGACAGAGACAATCTGGATTGGTCTGATTATCCTCAGCTAGAGGAGGGGGAAGTTGATGAGGGTTCAGAATTTTCGGATGATGAGCAGTCTGCTGGCGCTGATGCCGAGCTTTCTGATTTAGGGAGATCCTTGGACTCTCCTCACGCTCTGTCTCTCATGCTGGAATTTCTGAATATTTCCCCTCCCAAGGAGGCGTCACAGCAGAAAGGTGAATTGTTTGAGGAATCCAGGCCGCGCCTGGAGTTTCCTACGCAACGCCATTTTGATAGAATCATTGACAAGGAATGGGATAGGCCGGCTCGGCTCCCTGGCATCCCTCAGGGGTGGGATAGGAAATATCCCTTTCCTTCTGAGGCGGTCAAGCGCTGGGCATCTCCCCCCGAGGTGGATGCACCGGTTTTGGGGTTGTCTAACTCCTCGGTTTTAAACAGACCTGATTGTTCCACTCTCAAAGATGGAGAGGATAAACGTATTGATCAGATGGCTTCTCATGGCTTTACTAGCATTGGGTCGGCCATCCGGCCTGTGTGCGCTTCGGAGCTAATGGTGTTGGCTACCAGGTCTGTGGTCAGGGACCTGTTGACTTCTTCCGGGCTTCGTCCTGGTAGTAACGAGTTCCTTAGCCTTAAACGGTGTGAGTTGTTTCTATCCTTTGTGTTGACTGCCTTGGATGACACTTTGATGATGTGTGGTAGGACGTCGGCTCTGCTTGTGGCTATTCGGCGGTCGGTGTGGCTGCGCCAGTGGGCGGCCGATTTTATGTCCAAAAAATCACTGACGGCTTTACCCTTTGTTGGTCTACGGCTCTTTGGAGAGACATTGGACTCTGTCACCAAGGGTGGTAGGTTACCTCAACGTAAGAAACAACGCCGCCCTTTTCGGGGGGCGCCTGCCTTTACCCCCTCCTTTCGGGGGGCCAGATCTGGCAGGGGTTCTGCATTTCCCTCTTCCAGAGGAGATTCCGGAAACAGGGGCAGAGGACGTGCCCGTTCTGGATACAGTTGGGGCTCTAAGCCCAAACCGGCTGCCAAGCCGGCTCAGCAATGAGGGGGCGCCCTCACCCATGCGGGTGGGGGGACGGCTGCAGCACTTCTCTCAGATCTGGGATCAAGAGGTCTCGGACAGATGGATCCGGGAAGTGGTGTCTTCCGGCTACAAGCTGGAGTTCGAGCTCCGCCCCCCTTCCAGATTTGTCAGGTCTCGGATGCCGTCGGAGCCTCTAGCGGCGCAGGGGCTCCTGGTGGCAGTGGAGAATCTTCTGGACATGGCTGTCATTTGCCCAGTGCCCCCTTCAGATCGGGGCAGGGGCTTTTATTCCAATCTGTTCACGGTACCCAAGAAGGACGGGTTGGTCCGACCCATCTTGGATCTGAAGTTTCTCAACAGGTTCATCCGGCCGAGGAAATTCCGCATGGAAACGCTGCGTTCGGCCATTCACTCTCTTCGTCAGGGAGACTTTCTGACGTCCATAGACATCAAGGATGCTTATCTACACGTTCCGGTTTTTCCAGCACACCAGAGGTTTCTCAGGTTCGTGGTGGAGGATCGGCACTTTCAGTTTGTGGCACTTCCTTTCGGTCTCACCTCAGCTCCTCGGGTGTTCACCAAGGTGCTAGCGGGGGTGATGGCTCTGCTCAGAGGCCAGGGTATCCGCATCGTGCCCTATTTGGACGATCTACTGATCATGGCCTCTTCCTTCAACCAAGCGGAGTTGGACACCAGAGCGGTGGTGTCCACTCTGGAAAGGTTCGGTTGGGTGATCAACCACCCCAAGTCTTCTCTTTCTCCGTCCAGAATTCTGACCTTTCTGGGAATGTCTCTGGACACTTCACAGGCCAGGGTGTTTCTACCCCAGGCCAAGATTCTTTTGATTCAGGAGTTAGTTCGGCTTCTCTTGTCTACCCCTCATCCGACCATCCGGTTAGGGATGAGGCTGGTGGGGTTAATGGTGGCCTCATTCGAGGCAGTTCCCTTTGCCCAGTTTCACACAAGGACGCTTCAGCTTCATCTGTTGAAGGTTTGGGACAAGTCTCCTCTATCGTTGGATCAGTCCTTCCTGATGACTCCCCGAGTTCGTCGATCCCTGCAATGGTGGCTGGGGTCGGTCAATCTGTTGAAGGGCAGATCTTTTCTGGCTCCGTGTTGGGAAACAGTCACCACGGATGCCAGTCTGTCAGGTTGGGGGGGTGTTTGGAAGGACCTCCAGTTTCAGGGTTTGTGGGGCCCGCGGGAGGCTCACGAGCCCATCAATGTTCTGGAGTTGAGAGCCATCAGGTTGGTTCTGTTTCGCTTGACTCATCAGTTGAGAGGCCTGCCAGTTCAGGTCCGGTTGGACAACAGAACGGCGGTTGCTTACATCAATCACCAAGGAGGGACTCGCAGCAGGAGTGCCCTCAGGGAAGTGTGTTTGATTCTGGACTGGGCAGAGACCCACGTCCCGTGTATCTCAGCAGTCTACATTCCGGGAGTGGAGAACACGGAGGCGGACTTGCTGAGCAGGGCCTCTTCTCGTCAGGGGGAGTGGTCTCTCAGTCCCAAGATGTTTCGTTCGATATGTCTCAGGTGGGGGGTCCCAGCGGTGGACCTCTTTGCTTCTCGTCACAATCACAAGCTTCCAGTCTTTGTGTCTCTCTCGCAGGATCCTCTGGCTCTCACAGTGGATGCCATGTCTCTAAACTGGAGGGATCTGGGGCTCCTTTACCTGTTTCCTCCGTTCCCAATGCTAGCCAGAGTGCTGCGCAAACTGGCCTTGGATGGTGCGTCGGCAATTCTGGTGGCCCCAAGGTGGCCAAGGTGAGTTTGGTTCGCAGATCTTGTAAGACTGGCAGAGGATCAGTTCGCCCTGCCTCTGCTGCCGGACCTGCTCACCCAGGGTCGGCTGCGCTATCCCAATTTACCATCGCTGGCTTTCACGGCATGGCTGCTGAAACCGCCATCTTGAAGGAGGAGGGTCTTTCTGACGCAGTGATTCAGACTCTTATCTGTGCCAGGAAGCGCTCTTCCTCTTCTATTTACTACAGGACTTGGAGGGCCTATATTGATTGGTGTGAAAGTAGGTCTTTCTCTTGTCGAGAGTTCTCCATTCCTAGAATTTTAGAGTTTCTCCAACATGGTCTAGATCTGGGGCTCCAGCTTAGTACATTGAAAGGGCAGGTTTCTGCCCTGGCGGTGTTCTTCCAAAGGTCTTTTGCACTTCATCCCTTTTTCCAAGGTGTTACACATGTTCGGCCTCCTAGGAAGCCTTTTGTTCCAGTTTGGGATTTGAACCTGGTTCTTTCTGCTCTCCAGGGCCCTCCGTTTGAGCCCTTGAATGAGATAGCTTTGTCTTCTCTTACCCAAAAGGTGGCCTTTTTGGTGGCTATCACTTCGGTTAGGCGTGTTTCTGAGTTGGCAGCTTTATCCATTACAGCTCCGTACTTCGAGAAACATCAGGACAAGGTTGTCTTTCGTTTCAAGCAGGATTTTCTTCCTAAAGTGGTCTCGGAGTTTCATCTGAATCAGGACATTGTTTTGCCCTCTCTATGCCCAAATCCCAGCGACGACAAGGAAAGGGCATTGCATTCCTTGGATGTAGTTCGTGTTGTGGAACATTATCTGGAGGTTACGTCTTCCTTTCGTAAGACTGATGCTTTCTTTGTGGTGCCCTGCGGGCCTAGGAAAGGTTTGGCTCCTGCCAAATCTTCCATTAGTAAATGGATTCGTCAGGCCATCATTGGGGCCTATTCTGCCAAGGGGAGGAGTCCCCCTTTTCGTGTTACTGCTCATTCTACTCGTGCAGTTGGTGCGTCCTGGGCCTTTCAGCACCAGGCTTCTGTTGAACAAGTTTGTAAGGCCGCTACCTGGTCTTCGGTTCACACCTTTTCCAAGTTTTACAAGGTTGATGTTAGGGCATCAGCGGATGCTGTTTTTGGCCGCAAAGTTTTGCAAGCTGTTGTGGTTTAAGGTTGTGCATTGTTGCCTAGTTTTGGATCCCCGCCCTTGTTATGGACACTGCTGTTGGATGTCCCACATGTTATGGATTCTTGAAGCGGGGTGTGTGACATACTAAGAATAATACCATTTTGTGAATACTCACCTTGTAAAATGGGTATTATGAGTATGTCACACACCCCGCTTCAACCCGCCCTTTTGTATTCAGGATCCTCTTTATTGCGAACTTTGCGTGGTTGTTGTTTATATTTGCCTCTTCCTGGTCCCTTACCTTACTGCTTTCTGTATACTGGGTAGTGAGTGGGAGGTCCCAGGTATTTATGGATCAGGGAGGGGCTTTCTTTTGCTATCATCTCTGCAGGAACGCCCTCTTCAGGACGATATTACCCACATGTTATGGATTCTTGAAGCGGGGTGTGTGACATACTCATAATACCCATTTTACAAGGTGAGTATTCACAAAATGGTATTTTTGCAGGGACCAGACAGTCAGCAGCCCCTGCATCTGGATCCTTCTCCATCCCACGCCCTTGGTTTTACCCAGGGCATGGCGTCTGTATTTTGTACATGTGGGCAGCGAATATGGAGACCTGGGTGCCTGGGCTGACCCCTGCAGCCCTACACAGCATTCAGTGAAACAACAGCCCTAGTCCCACCAGATATAACACTTAGCTTTTCAACTAAATAGAGCAGATTGGTAGTAATCCAGGAAGTTGAGTTCTTAACCTACCAAGGGAGGAGTACAGCTTATCAGCAATAGTTTCTGGCTATCGGCTGATGAAATACTGAATCCTAATAGATCAGTGCCCCTGGATAGACAACTTGACAAGGAAATCTTTACTTTAAATTGTCGAATTTATTTATGGCTGAGACATACTTTACAACCAGAATGTCCTCATGTCAGGGGCTGTAACAACAGGTACAAGGGAGTCTGCAGAAGAGGGAAATTTAGTTCTTTGAAAACTGTAATTTGACTGAAATTGGGGAGCAACGGGAAGCCAGAAACTAGGGAATAATATTTACCGGTAACTTTCCACATTTGTGCAGCCCCTTTTATGCTGCTTTTATTAAGTAATTGGGTTTTTGGATGAGCGTAGACCAGGTAAGTAACTAAGTAAGTGCTCAACTTTGAGACTATTGCACTTGTCGAAAATCATGGACTTCTCACATTTGCAGTACTGGGGCATCCCAATTATTCTTCAGATTTTGCAGTACAACTGTCCTGTCTCACACCCCATTTTAAAATGTCAGTCCTTTTGATTATTCATAGGGTTTACCACACATCAACTGCAGCAACCTATAGGGCCCATCAATGGTATGCGCGCGGTGCCATACAGACAGGCTGCTGGCCATAATATAAACTACTGGATCATGGAGGGGGGTGAGTGCTCTGGCATTGGGTGGAAGGGGGTGCAGAGGCTCTGACAGCCCCTGTAGATTGGTTAGGCAAACATCTGTTTTGAAAAGGTTGTAAAGCGCTGTGGAATATGTTGATGCTATATGAAGATTATTATTATTAGTATAAGGTTAAAGACTGTAAGCTTGCAAGGGCAGGGCTCTCTCTCCTATTGTCTCCTTCAACACCTGGTTTGAACCTTGTGGCATCTAGTTTTGTATTGTTCCCTGTACTATTTGTTTTATCTTGTCTGTAATCACACCTTGTAAAGTGCTACGGAACATGATGCCACTATATAAATAAACATTACATATTATTATAAGGTTAAAGATTTGCAGTGGTTAAGGCCGATAGTCTGTTTATAACACACTTAACAGGAAAGTCCATTTTCTATGGCTTTTTTTTAGTGTATATATTTGTGTATAAATATTACACAGAGCACCAGAGCTAAACGGTAAATGAGGTCAGAGTCCCACAGCACGTGCACTTCACACTGTATCATGATTGAATCAAATCCTCCACCGACAATGTAAACGTTTACCAGCTGTAGAATGGAATGCAGCTTCAACAAATGCAAATAGTAACTGCAAATAGTAACTGCAATCAATTCCAGGCAGGTTCCCTTTAAGGCGCAGACTTGCCAATGAAGGTCCAAGTTTCAGAAAAACATATACAGGAAACAAAACAAGACTGAATCTAGTGTAATTCCGTATCAATCAAATATTTAATCAATAAAAAGAAATGCACTCACAAACAGGAGAGGTAAAACAGCGTTGAATAAAATCCAAAGTTGCGTCGGCCCTGGAATTCGACAGCCACAGGGGGGCAAAGGATCACAAGAAGTTGGGTACCACTTTAAATAACTCTTAATTGTTTTATTGATTCTTCTTAATCAGTGTCCACATTTTTGATATGCCAGTTTTTATGTATTATGTATGTATAAGATTGGAGTTTTAATCTATTTTTAATTTTTTTGTCACCTTGTGCTATTTATTATGTGTACTATATATATGCGCTGGCGCTGGAATCAGACTGCCCTATGTTGGTCACTTTTTGACTGGCCTTATTTTTGATTTACGAGTTCTATATGAGGGATAATACATTTCCTTTAAGCTAGTTGGGAGCAAATTATTACCTTTCTTGCCATTCACTAATCATTTGGCTGGCACTCCAGAACGTTGTTGATTTTAAATTGTGGGAAGAACCTTTGATATGAGTGTTATTTTTGTCCGGGGGTCGCATTTTTGCGACCTGGTAAGGACTTAGTTAACTGCTGGACAAAATAGATCTTTGGCCTGTCAGTGGAACGCTTTTGTGCGCTCCACCGTTTGTCAGAATAGGTCATGTGATTGCTTGTTGCGCTCACATGACCTCTCAGGAAGAACACATCTCCTGGATAGTTACCAGGTGATGTTGTAGATGTTTATTAATGGAACGCTTATTGCGTTCCACTAACACTGTGGCCGCATAAGAGAACGCGGAAATGCGTTCATACATCATAGTCACGTGATCGCAACTGCCGATCACGTGACTATGATGTATGAACGCATTTCCGCGTTCCATCTGTAACCATATCAAAACAGCTGAGTCACGTGATCGGCAGTTGCGATCACATGATCAATGCTTAGGAACGCTTCTCTGTATTCCAGCTGAATCGCTCAATAAGTCAGCACATCCAGAAGCTGTGCTAGTGCGTTTTTCTGATGTTCACCTTAGCCCTGTAACATCCAGGTGCCTGCTAATTTTTAATTATGTGACAGCCATGATCTTTGTGGTAAGTCTTCATTCAGGTGTTTCAAATCACGTGGCCGCTTTGCATTCTGGGCTAAGCCCCTATTATCGTTTGCATTTGTTGAAGCTGTATTCCATTCTATAGCTGGTAAGCGGTTACACTGTCGGTGGAAGATTTTATTCAATCACGATACAGTGTAAAGTGCACGTGCTGTGGGACTCTGAGCTTATTTACTGTCTAGCTCTGGTGCTCTGTGTAATATATATATCTATGTTTGTACTATCCTTGTTGGAATAAGGACATTTATATGTTGAGCACTACTAAGTTATTTCTAATTTGTACAATAGCTAGCGCAGTGTGATGTATTAATGTTTGCAATTTGCAAATATTTTACACCTTTATATCTACCGGTATATATTTGTGTGCCAAAAGTATGTTCTTAATGTTCTGAGCTTATCTAGTATATTTTTAAGTTTTCTTATGTTGCCAAATGTGTTTTTTGAAAGCATTTTTTACTACCTGCAATCAGTTGCTATTGGCCACTCTACACCAAGAGAGAAGTGAGTCCTGTACACCCAGAACACTGCTGCTGGACATGTGAAAGTGTGAGGACAGCAACCACAGCAACAGTGTTCTGTGTGTACAGGGCTCACTTTGCTCTGCTTAACAGGAGTAGTTTAGAACTTGACGTGCAGATCAATACAAGCTGCAGATTTACTACGAATTGCACATGTATTTGTTTTTGGTGTTTTTTGACAAACATTGCTGTCTAGACGTATGTTATTTATTAACTATACATGTCCACTTTTACATCCTGGGGGGTGGTATAGTTCCCCGGTAGCCTGCAGACACCAATATAGGGTTTATAAGCCTGGAATGAAAGCCTTAGGGCTATAGTGAAACACAGGCAACATGTCTATAGTCACCAATGAGTATGGTCATGTGGTGGGAGTTTACCACAGTGCATTACTTCATCGGTAAACATAAGTTATAACACACTGCACATCCCCTTTAAATGGTTCCTGTAGGTTAAACATATACCCCAGTACTCCAGGGAAAAATAACAAATGCAGCAATGTTCTGTCTGGCCAACTCCCAGTTGTCTTCAGCACGCTCCTCTCGCTAAATCTGCAAGTATTATGTCATATACATCCCTCCCCAGGGCAATTTAGATTGCCGCACATAAAATTGTATTGACCTTTTTCTAACTCCTGCTGTGGTAAATTTAAAAACAAAATGGCAGCTCATGGATCTTTAGGCCGCTTGCAAACATGAAGTGCTGCTAGGTTTCTGTGCACTGTCAGTTGAACAGCTGAGATGCTTAGGAGGCTCCAAAATGACCGCTACCACTAGAAAATCATTGAGGTGGGCATTCAGCTTTGAGTGGGTGCAGGAGCAAATGTAAGTGCTGACAATGCTCCAGTATCATGCATGCAGATAGGGCAAGTATGTATGCGGGGATGTAAAACTTACTTAGGTTCACCGAATCTGTCCAAGAAGGGTCTGGACACGTCTCTTTTATGGGGAAAGAACCCCTTTTATTGGCACTTTAGCAGTTCAGACGGGGGTGTTGGGATTTCTAAGGGTTGTCTGGCCTCCCTCGCCCAAGGTCTGTCAGTGTTCCGTCAGCAGCTGCTTGAGATCAGATACTAAGAACCATGAGCTTGTACACTAGGTACGGTTCAAAGACTGATCTGAGTTTATTCAGAAATGAATGCATATTTATACAGAATGTCACACACAAAAAGGAGTATTTAGCCCCCACCTTTGTGATGTAACTAAAAACCTTCACACATAAAGCTGGCAATAAATCTCATGGTTCCTATGGGAGACATTTTCCTATACATTTGCTGATAATGAAGTTCAAGGGATTCCTGTGACCTACATCTAGATAAATCACTGAGAGAAGGATATTCCTACACACTAAAACGTCTGTTAGCTTTATGCCCAGAACTTACCTATTACATGTATATCTATATAGCTAAGTTTAATATCAGATTATAGAATACAAAATGGAGTCTTCTTTTCAACATGGCCGCCATTAGGCTAAGCATTTCACCCTTCAATCCCCTCTTAGATCATCTCTGGATGATCTCCTTAATTCACGTTCTGTGCCTATGGGCTAGGTAGGCCATAAATGTAGCAGCTGGGCTCTCTGTCCTACAGCTTGCAATCAGGCACATAATACATTTGAAGGAAACGAAAAGCATAATAATAACAAAAATGACTACAAGAACATTGATGGCCATATCTCTTAACCATTTGAAAATTCCTCCAAAGTTACCTAGATTACCAAAAGTGCTCCATTTTTGGGCAAAATATCTTTCTTTCTTCTCTACCAGAAATCTTATGGAGAAATTAGTCAGGAGTGGGTTAATTAGCGTTATATTCCAGCCAATTGCATTGTTTTAAGCATTATTCGTTTTAAAATAGATCCCACCCTTCTCAGTTGGCTTAGAGATATTAAACTAGGATTGGGCACATGTTTTCACAATCTTATTAGATTTTCCAACCTGAAAACACCAGTCTGGGTTGTGTTTCCTATATTGGGTGTGAAACATAATCATTCTGCTTTGGCTACTAGTAAAACTCACATTTTTCATTTAGTTGTTATAACTTTGATCAAAGACCTGAGTGAAATTCAAAGGTATAGCTATCAAAGGGACCTGTGATGTTTCAGGGTGTAATTTACTACAGATCCAACACTTGTCATGACCTGATTTCTGGGCATATACATATTTAATGTAATGTCCTGTGAGTCTTCCACCTTCTGTGAGATAGCAACCCCCAATCTCCGCCGCCGCTTCTGCCTATAGCCAAGCCCCCGTTCACCGGGACGCACGATACGCCTCGCCGGACACGGTTGCCCCCAGGTCTTTTTTTGTTTCAATATTTTTATTGAAAATTTTCAACAAACAGTATTGCAAAGCATGTAACATTATACTGCCATCCCACGCAGGGGAGGTACAAAGAGAAAGAAAAAAAAGGTATCATCATTCGTCTCCGTATTATTGCAAAATGAGCAAGCCGGTGTCCGACAGTCCCCCATGACCGCCACCGCAGCGGGGCACGAGACCCTCGCAGGTATATTGTCCCACGCCCATCGCACCAGGCCCGCCGGGGCACGCCACCGGACAGCCGGACACCGCCACGCGTTTACACAAAGGAAGATCATTGCAGAAGAGAAGACAGTAGAACCGCAGCATGATAGGAGATGAACAGATTAGCCCCATAGGGTGGGCTAAGTGTAAAGAGGTGAGATATAGAAGAGGGGAGGGAGAGGCAGAAGGCGGGGGGGGGGGGAAGGAGAGGGGAGGGAGAGGAGGGAGGGGGAGAGGGCGGGTAAAGGGGGGGGTCGCATCCGCGCCCCACCAGGCACCACACACGGTAATTATAGCGCCTGCATGGTTTCGCCAGGCCAGGCGAATCTCATCCAGGGTTCCCATATAGAGAGAAATTTGGCATGGGAGTCCGTCAGAATACTGGACAACCTCTCATTAATGAGAAAGCCGTTCATCCTGGCCGACACCTCTGAGATCGGGGTGAACTGCGCCTTCCAGGCCTTGGCTATGGTCTGCTTGGCGGCCAGGAGGAGATAGATAAAAAGTCTGTGTTGTTTACTGGACAACTCCCGGGGCTTACAGTGCAGAAGGGCAACCCAGGGATCCTTCTTCATGCTGGATCCGAAGATTTCATTAGCCATCCTGAACACTTGACTCCAGAAGCGAGTCAGCATCGGACAGGTCCACCAGGTGTGCAAAAAGTCCCCCTCCGCACTGCAGCCCCTAAAGCACGTCCCAGCCTGTCCCGGGAATATCCTATTCAGGCGGCTCGGCACCAGGTACCAGCGGAGCATAACCTTGTAGGCTGTTTCCACTGCCAGTATGTTGATGGAGCATTTTGGGATGCGAGACCATATCTCTGTCCACCCCCTTTCTCCCACAGGTGGACCAAGGTCCCTTTCCCAGCTCTTCACATATGTGTGGGACTCCTGTTTAGTTTCGTTTAGTGCTGAGTAAATTAGGGAGATGGTTCCCCTCTGGAAGGGATTGTTGACGCAAAGAGCCTCAAAGGGGGTCATCACCTGGAAGGAAGGACGCAATTTTGTCAAAGGTAAAATCCAGTGCCTCAGTTGGATGTAACGAAAATATTCCCTGTGGGGGACACCGTACCTCTCCTGTAGAGCGCTAAAGGAACCAAAGCCCTCCCCAAGGAGCAGGTCCGCTATTTTGTATATTCCCCGATCTTGCCACCATTTAAATGCCAGTTTGTTTTGTTCTCCTGGGGGAAAATTTGGGTTGTCCCACAAGTGGGCCAGGGGAGTGTGGGGGGACATCAAGGAGGCAGAATACCTGACCGAGTCCCACACCGTGAGGGAATGTCTCATTAGGGGGCTGAGCGCTTTGGGTCTGTGTCCGGGGTCTGTCCACAGCAAACTATCCATGGGTATCGGCGTGCAATTGGGGAGTTCAAGAAAAACCCATAGTGGGGGTCTGAGATGGGAGTGCATGGGGACCAACTGGGCGATCTGCGAGGCTTTATAGTATTTGATTATGTCGGGTACCCCCAGCCCCCCTTGTGTTCTGTGGGCCAGCATAGTGCGCTTTGACACCCTTGGGCGGCCCGCTGACCATATGAAGGCCAGGATTCTCCTCTGCATTACCCGGAGCATATACAATGGGATTTTAGTCGGCAGAGCTCTGAAGAAGTAAAGTAGCTTTGGGAGGATCGTCATTTTGACCGCATTAATACGGCCTATCCATGAAATCGGGTATGACTTCCAGGCCTCCATTAAGCGTGTTAGGGATTTGAACAGAGGAGGATAATTGGCCTCATACAGGCCAGTAAACTTGGCCGAAATGCGCACCCCCAAGTATGGAAGCGGTTCCGTTGTCCAGTGGAAAGGGAAGTTGGCCTTAATTTGGTCCACCACACCCACCGGCAGAGACACATTTAGTGCCCAAGACTTCTCGTTATTAATTGTTAAGCCCGAAACTTGGCCAAATTGGTCAAGGACCTTGTACAGGTTCGGGAGCGAGGTGACCGGCTGGGTGATGGCGAGCAATGCATCATCTGCAAAGAACATGGCCTTATGATGAACGCCAGCTACCTCCAGGCCCTTGATGTTGGGGGAATTTCGTATTGCTATGCCTAACGGCTCTATAGCCAGGATGAAAAGGAGCGGGGATAAGGGGCAGCCCTGCCGAGTTCCCCTACCAACACTGAATGTCCCCGAGGTAAAGCCTAAGTAGCGTACTCTGGCCGCGGGTGACTTGTAGAGAGCTCCCACCCAGTCCAGGAAACGCTGCCCAAATCCCCATCTCCCAAGCACCCACCGCAGGTAGTCCCAGGACAGGGAATCAAACGCCTTTTGAATGTCTAGGGAGAGCAGGAGGGCCGGGATGTTCCTGGAGTGTGCGTGGTGGACCAGATGGGCCGCCCTTCTGATGTTATCCCCGGCCTGTCGGTTTGGGACAAACCCCACCTGGTCGCCATGTATGAGGTCAGCCACGAATGTGTTCAACCTCGCTGCCAAGACCTTGGCCAGCAGCTTCACATCAACATTTATTAGTGATATTGGCCTGTAGTTTTGGATGAGTAGCCCGTCCTTATCTGGCTTGGGAACCATACAGATGTCCGCCAATAGCGAACTAGGGTTAAGCGAGGTGTCTGCACACAGGGCGTTAAAGAGATTTGAGAGGTGTGGCGCTAGGATCGAGGCAAACTTTTTATAATACAAGCTGCTGAACCCGTCCGGTCCCGGGGTCTTGGCGGTCTTTAGGGATTTAATGGCGAGAAGCACTTCGCTCTGTGAGATGGGGGCCTCCATCCTGTCTATATCCCCCTGTTCCACGCGGGGCAGATCAATCTGGTCGAAAAACTCATCCCGGGTAGCCGTACCCGCGTTCGCTGGGGCTGAGTAGAGAGCTGAGAGGAACTCCCCGAAGGTCGATACGACCTTGTTGGGGTCGGCCGTGACAACCCCCGAGCCAAGCTTCAGTTTTATTGGCAGCCGTCTGTCCAAGTCAGCGACCCTCAGCTTCCGGGCCAACATCGTGTCCGGCTTGTTACCTCTTGAATAAAATTTCTGCTTAGACCACCTGAGTCTTTTCTCCGCCTGATCGTCCTGAAGCGTATTGAGCTCCAGTCGCAGTCTGTCTACCACCCTCTTATTTCTGGCGGTCGGGGCCCCCTTCCATTGCATTTCGGCTTGCTCGAATTTCAAGGTCAACTCCCTCACTCTCCTTTGTCTTTCACGTTTCTCAGCAGAGGCTATAGAGATAATGTTTCCTCTCATGGTGGCCTTATGGGCCTCCCATAGGGAAATCGGGGAGGAGACCGAGTCAGAGTTGATCGAGAAGTATTCCTGAAGAGCCTCCTGGATCTTAAAACAGGTAGGTTGTCTAGACAGAAGAGAATCATTGAGCCGCCAGCTATAAGAGTGCTTGGTTGAAACCAGAAGGTCCAGGACTGCCATTACAGGACTGTGATCAGACCAGGCCGTAGCATAAATTCTAGAGTCTATAATGGCGGGTAGTACTGACTGGGGGACCAATATATGGTCTATCCTACAGAACGAGCCGTGGGGGTTGGAATAGAATGTAAAATTGCGGGCGCTGGGATTCTTTTCCCGCCAGACATCGCACAAGCTGTGGCCGTTGAGGATGTCGCGGAAGACCGCCGACTGGGCATCCGGGGCAGGGGGCACCGTCCCGGCGTGCCCTGTACGCCGTCTGTCCAGTCCGGGGTTAATTACTAAGTTTGAGTCCCCTCCCATTATCAGAACCCCCTTGGTATTATTCTGGATGACCGTAAGCAAGTGCTTGAAGAAACGGGTTTGGAAGGTGTTGGGGGCATAATACGTGGCCAGGGTGATCTCCACGTCGTGTAGGGTGCCCTGCAGTATGAGGTACCTACCAGTGGGGTCTGAGATCTCTTTAGAGCAAATAAATGGGAAATTTTTGCGGAAGGCAATCAGGACTCCCCTTTTCTTTTCTCTAGCGCAGGCGAGATAGGCCAAAGGGAAGTGGCCACTAAGATATCTCGGCCTAGATAGGGTGGAGAATCTGGTCTCCTGTAAGAAAATTACGTCCGCCCTACAGGACTTGTAGTAATGGAAGGCCTTACTGCGCTTAGTGGGGACATTAAAGCCCTGGACGTTGTGGGACACCACTTTAATGTTCAACCCGGCCATGACGGACCAAACGGTGGAGGACGTTAGTGGCTGGTCTGGCGGAGCGCGGGCAACCCAGGTGAGGGGGGTGGGGCGGGGGAGGGAACGGGGTATAGGGAGAGCAGGAAAAAAGAGAAGAAAAGATAAGACACATATAAACAAAAAACCTTGGATCCATGAGCGGGGTGCTACCGCCATAGACCCAACCAGAATCTGGAGGGGTAAAAGTAGGACCATTGGTCAGGGCCGAGCATGGCCCTGATTGGACCATTTGACAACTTGTCAGATGGGGGGCTTATCCCGGGGACGCAGGACAAGCTTGGGGAGTAAGCATCTTGAACAGGCTGGGCACCGGGAGGTAAACCCGCAGCAAACTTTCCAACATTTAGTAGTAATATTGGGCACAATATTGAACAACGAGGGCTGGCCTGAAACAACATATCCCCATTTTAACCTTCAGCGAGCATAGAAAATTCCGAACTGGCAAACAGGACATTGCGAAAAGCACGACTGTTGGTGGAATCGTTCAATCCGCAGCCCACACCGCCGCCCGATGCAAGGCCCAAGGCCACAGCAGGCACTGCGAAGCGGGCCCGGACCCGGGCCCCACCGGCAAGCCACCCCGGAGTACATGACGGGCCGCCACCCCGGGGGACCAATCTAGTCCACCACGGCGGCGCCCCCCCCACCAGGAAGCCAGCACAGCGAGGCCCGTCCACCAAGAGTGGGCAACAACTTTAGAGAAACAATCCATGAATCATTACTAAAATTCAAACATTTCAAACAATTCAAACATTTCACCTCGGGGAGGTGGGTCATCGGAAATTAAACGCTTTACCACTCAGGTGAGTCCAAGTCATCAGCCCGGGTCTCGTCCCGGTCTCACGAGGCGCCCGGCGACTCGGTCTTTCCTCCTACGGGGGCGTACCTTTTCCCATATGGGTTGGAGTGTTGATCGCCCAGGGGACTGTTGGGCGGCCAGCTCAGACGTGCGGGCCGGTGAGGCGGCAGGAGCCAGGCCCAGGCCCTTCATCGTGTCCCGCAGGCCCTCTGGTGAGTTGACTGTAAACTGGCGGCCCTCGTATGTGAACGTGAGCTTAAAGGGGAAGCCCCACCGGTATTTTATGTTGCGGCTCCGCAGAATCTCTAGGCCCGGTTTCATGGCTCTCCTCCGTTGCAGGGTTTGGGGTGCGACGTCTGGGAAGATATGGTAGCGTTGGTTCTGGAAGCGCAAGTCCCCTTTTTCTCTGGCCGCCAACAGGATTGCTTCCTTGGTACGGTAAAAGGTTGGTTTAACAACAATGTCCCGTGGGAGACCATCGGACCTTTTAGGGCCTAAGGCTCTGTGGGCCCGGTCCAGCTCCAGGCGTTCAGTAGGCATGGAGGGGATCAGTTCCTGTAGGAGAGCTGTGACCGTGGTTGGTATATCCTCTATCGATTCCGGGAGGCCCCGAATGCGGATGTTGACCCGCCTGGATCGGTTTTCTAGATCCTCTAATTTTTGCTGAAGGAAGTCCATGTCGTCTCTGAGTGCTGCTGATTCAGACCCCCTGCTCTCCATGGCCACCACGATGTCGTCCATCTTCTCCTCTAATGTGTTGGTTCTATCACCCAGGTCTTTAATTTCTTTAGAGTAGCTGGTTGTGAGCTGGGTTACGGCCGTCGCCAACTCCTGCTGCAATAGGACTTTAAATTTGGCCAGTAAGTTGGCGTCTCGCACAATCGGGTCAGAGAGCTCGGGAGCAGCCCCCCCCCGATCAGACAGCGACCCGTCATCCGCTGGATCGTCGATCAATAACTGGGAAAAGTCGCTGCCTTTTGGCGAAGGCTGAACTCCATTAGAAAGTGATAGGGGTGAGCTGTCTGACAGACACTGGAAATGAGTTGTGGGTATAGAGGGGGAGCCGGGGCACTCCTCATCATCCGTGGCCACAGTTGGATTGCCACCTTCACGACTAGTGCCCTTCCTGAGAGCGGTGTGCCTCTGTACCCCGTGGGGGGATGGACCCCTACCCGGGGTAGCTCCCTCTTCCAGAGGAGAGAATGGGGGGGGGGACATAGATGCTGATGATGGAGGGTGGGGGGAACCCCCACCACCCCCGCAGTCCAGGGTATGACCTGCCGCCTGTGGCGAGGCACCCCAGGAGCGCCGAGTGTCAGGAGCCGATGAGCCGGGGGCTATTTGTGTGGGGCGCGGGGGGGGCCCCGCAGGGCTCTGTGGCCACCCCCCCTTGGTGCTGAGTGGGGCCGCCATGCCACCCACCTGAGTTGTGCCGAGCTGCTGGAGGTCCGCTGAGTGTCCCTGGCCATGCTGTATGGGGGAGGTAGGCCCCTCCTCCCCGCCGAGCGCCGCCATCCTGTGCTGCTGCTGTTGTTCCTCCATGAAGGGAGCCGACCGCGGGGGAAACAGAGCAGGCTCCACGGGGCTCCGCAGTCGCCCCTCCACGTTGCGGTGGGGGCTCACAGCCTCTCCCAACTCCCGCGCCTCCCCGTCGCTCCGGTCCACAGTGAGCTGCGTGTGGGGGGCGGACTCCTCCTCCTTCTCCCTCCTCGCCGCCATGACAGGGGGCTGCCGCCCAGCGCGCCTCGAGGACCCGCCACTCCTGTCAGAGCCGTGGCCCTTCAGTCTGGCTCCCGACTTGCCCATATCGGGGCAGCAGGTGTTGGAGATGCTGTGGGTGTCCAACAGGTGAGTCCAAGTTGCCTGTGTCTGGTGCTTTCGCTGTCTCTGCGCCCCCGGGAAGCAGAGCTGTCCTAGCAAGCGTCCATCTTGCCCGGTAGCCGGCCACGCCCCCGGTTGCCCCCAGGTCTTAAAAGGCGCAAAGGATGCCAGCTCACAGTGAAGCTAGAAGGAACACTAGGTTATACTATGGCCAAGGTCATTCACGGGAAATCAGTCCGAAAGTACGTCTACTCACAGGGATGAGGCAGAAGAGTAGTCAGATACTAGCCAAAGGTCAAGCCGGGTCAATCTCAAGTACAGCGCTGATAAAGTCACACCCTGAGCAGCACTAGCTAGAACGGGCAACGGGTCAGGGCTAAACTCTATTTAAAAGATGGCTGACCAATAGAAACACTGAGAGAAATAGAGTAGATGATTGGTGCAACTTTGAACCTGGAATTGATTTGAGAACTGATCCCATGCTTTACCATTCTCTATCTGACCTACTTTATTTTTTTTCACATCGGGGCCTAACAAATGTGGGTCGAAAATGCATGAAGTAAGCACATATGTTAAATGCAGCTATCAAAAGTTTAGCAATTTCAGTCCCAGAGTCCAACAAAGAAGGTCTGGTCAAGGGCTGGGGCTTCTTCATCTGTTTTTCCTTCTTCGGGGACCCTAGATCCCCCGCATTGGTCATCATTTTCATGCTTTTCCTGTGCTCTAGGTAGCACGGGCTGCTTGTCCTCTGCTCTAGGTAGCAGTGTCTGACCCTTCTTTTCCGGAATCCTCTTCACTCTGGAAGCATGTATCCATGACTGGCAGTTCTCCACAAGATTGTGGTTCTGGTCACTGCGATCACCGTGGCTGGGGCACCAAGGGGGTAGTCTTGCTTCTTTCTGCGATTCAGCTACAGGACCACGACCGCGTCACCTACTTCAAAAGGATGGGTGGTGTCCTGTGAAGAAAAAGAGATGTGAGACAGAGGTGCAAGCCACATTTCTTTTTACATTATCCAAAGTTTTAATCAGCTTCCTCACATATCCTGTATCAGGTCTAAGTCCCCTCTTTCTAACATAAGGGGCACCCTAACCCAGGGGATGCTTAATGGTCTTACCATTAAAACCTCAAATGGTGAATACCCAGTGACCTTAGAAGGGATCATCCTAATTACTGTCAATCCTACTCCTGGAAGGACCCTTTTTCATTTAGCATAAGTTCCCCCCTGTGGCTTCTCTGATTTTATCCTTTATGGTCCCATTCATTCTTTCAACTATTCCTAAGCTCTGAGGGTGGTAGGAGATGTGAAACTTCCACTCTATCCTGAGGGTTTTCTACTAGATCCTGATATACCTTCACGGTAAAGGACGGGCCATTTGAAATTATCTGCAAAGGGCATCCCCATCTAGGAATAATTTCTTGTGTGACAATGCTTACCACAGTCCTGGCATCTTCCCTTGTCATAGTAGTCCCAAGAAGATAGACAGCTCAGAAATCCCCTGAGATATTTCACCTGGGAGCACGGACAGACCTCTGTAAGTCCCAATTGTAGTAATGTGCTGCAGGTCCAGCTCACCAAGTGTGATAAAACATAACATTTAATGTAACATTTTAAAATATAGCATGACCTGTGTGGAGTGAATATCCTGGGCTCCCCATTCAAAGGTAACGCGTTTCGGGGTTACCTCACCCCTTAATCCTACCTACATATCTTCCCTTGTCATCACACAAAGTTGAGTCCAAGTCATCAGCCCGGGTCTCGTCCCGGTCTCACGAGGCGCCCGGCGACTCGGTCTTTCCTCCTACGGGGGCGTACCTTTTCCCATATGGGTTGGAGTGTTGATCGCCCAGGGGACTGTTGGGCGGCCAGCTCAGACGTGCGGGCCGGTGAGGCGGCAGGAGCCAGGCCCAGGCCCTTCATCGTGTCCCGCAGGCCCTCTGGTGAGTTGACTGTAAACTGGCGGCCCTCGTATGTGAACGTGAGCTTAAAGGGGAAGCCCCACCGGTATTTTATGTTGCGGCTCCGCAGAATCTCTAGGCCCGGTTTCATGGCTCTCCTCCGTTGCAGGGTTTGGGGTGCGACGTCTGGGAAGATATGGTAGCGTTGGTTCTGGAAGCGCAAGTCCCCTTTTTCTCTGGCCGCCAACAGGATTGCTTCCTTGGTACGGTAAAAGGTTGGTTTAACAACAATGTCCCGTGGGAGACCATCGGACCTTTTAGGGCCTAAGGCTCTGTGGGCCCGGTCCAGCTCCAGGCGTTCAGTAGGCATGGAGGGGATCAGTTCCTGTAGGAGAGCTGTGACCGTGGTTGGTATATCCTCTATCGATTCCGGGAGGCCCCGAATGCGGATGTTGACCCGCCTGGATCGGTTTTCTAGATCCTCTAATTTTTGCTGAAGGAAGTCCATGTCGTCTCTGAGTGCTGCTGATTCAGACCCCCTGCTCTCCATGGCCACCACGATGTCGTCCATCTTCTCCTCTAATGTGTTGGTTCTATCACCCAGGTCTTTAATTTCTTTAGAGTAGCTGGTTGTGAGCTGGGTTACGGCCGTCGCCAACTCCTGCTGCAATAGGACTTTAAATTTGGCCAGTAAGTTGGCGTCTCGCACAATCGGGTCAGAGAGCTCGGGAGCAGCCCCCCCCCGATCAGACAGCGACCCGTCATCCGCTGGATCGTCGATCAATAACTGGGAAAAGTCGCTGCCTTTTGGCGAAGGCTGAACTCCATTAGAAAGTGATAGGGGTGAGCTGTCTGACAGACACTGGAAATGAGTTGTGGGTATAGAGGGGGAGCCGGGGCACTCCTCATCATCCGTGGCCACAGTTGGATTGCCACCTTCACGACTAGTGCCCTTCCTGAGAGCGGTGTGCCTCTGTACCCCGTGGGGGGATGGACCCCTACCCGGGGTAGCTCCCTCTTCCAGAGGAGAGAATGGGGGGGGGGACATAGATGCTGATGATGGAGGGTGGGGGGAACCCCCACCACCCCCGCAGTCCAGGGTATGACCTGCCGCCTGTGGCGAGGCACCCCAGGAGCGCCGAGTGTCAGGAGCCGATGAGCCGGGGGCTATTTGTGTGGGGCGCGGGGGGGGCCCCGCAGGGCTCTGTGGCCACCCCCCCTTGGTGCTGAGTGGGGCCGCCATGCCACCCACCTGAGTTGTGCCGAGCTGCTGGAGGTCCGCTGAGTGTCCCTGGCCATGCTGTATGGGGGAGGTAGGCCCCTCCTCCCCGCCGAGCGCCGCCATCCTGTGCTGCTGCTGTTGTTCCTCCATGAAGGGAGCCGACCGCGGGGGAAACAGAGCAGGCTCCACGGGGCTCCGCAGTCGCCCCTCCACGTTGCGGTGGGGGCTCACAGCCTCTCCCAACTCCCGCGCCTCCCCGTCGCTCCGGTCCACAGTGAGCTGCGTGTGGGGGGCGGACTCCTCCTCCTTCTCCCTCCTCGCCGCCATGACAGGGGGCTGCCGCCCAGCGCGCCTCGAGGACCCGCCACTCCTGTCAGAGCCGTGGCCCTTCAGTCTGGCTCCCGACTTGCCCATATCGGGGCAGCAGGTGTTGGAGATGCTGTGGGTGTCCAACAGGTGAGTCCAAGTTGCCTGTGTCTGGTGCTTTCGCTGTCTCTGCGCCCCCGGGAAGCAGAGCTGTCCTAGCAAGCGTCCATCTTGCCCGGTAGCCGGCCACGCCCCCGGTTGCCCCCAGGTCTTAAAAGGCGCAAAGGATGCCAGCTCACAGTGAAGCTAGAAGGAACACTAGGTTATACTATGGCCAAGGTCATTCACGGGAAATCAGTCCGAAAGTACGTCTACTCACAGGGATGAGGCAGAAGAGTAGTCAGATACTAGCCAAAGGTCAAGCCGGGTCAATCTCAAGTACAGCGCTGATAAAGTCACACCCTGAGCAGCACTAGCTAGAACGGGCAACGGGTCAGGGCTAAACTCTATTTAAAAGATGGCTGACCAATAGAAACACTGAGAGAAATAGAGTAGATGATTGGTGCAACTTTGAACCTGGAATTGATTTGAGAACTGATCCCATGCTTTACCATTCTCTATCTGACCTACTTTATTTTTTTTCACATCGGGGCCTAACAAATGTGGGTCGAAAATGCATGAAGTAAGCACATATGTTAAATGCAGCTATCAAAAGTTTAGCAATTTCAGTCCCAGAGTCCAACAAAGAAGGTCTGGTCAAGGGCTGGGGCTTCTTCATCTGTTTTTCCTTCTTCGGGGACCCTAGATCCCCCGCATTGGTCATCATTTTCATGCTTTTCCTGTGCTCTAGGTAGCACGGGCTGCTTGTCCTCTGCTCTAGGTAGCAGTGTCTGACCCTTCTTTTCCGGAATCCTCTTCACTCTGGAAGCATGTATCCATGACTGGCAGTTCTCCACAAGATTGTGGTTCTGGTCACTGCGATCACCGTGGCTGGGGCACCAAGGGGGTAGTCTTGCTTCTTTCTGCGATTCAGCTACAGGACCACGACCGCGTCACCTACTTCAAAAGGATGGGTGGTGTCCTGTGAAGAAAAAGAGATGTGAGACAGAGGTGCAAGCCACATTTCTTTTTACATTATCCAAAGTTTTAATCAGCTTCCTCACATATCCTGTATCAGGTCTAAGTCCCCTCTTTCTAACATAAGGGGCACCCTAACCCAGGGGATGCTTAATGGTCTTACCATTAAAACCTCAAATGGTGAATACCCAGTGACCTTAGAAGGGATCATCCTAATTACTGTCAATCCTACTCCTGGAAGGACCCTTTTTCATTTAGCATAAGTTCCCCCCTGTGGCTTCTCTGATTTTATCCTTTATGGTCCCATTCATTCTTTCAACTATTCCTAAGCTCTGAGGGTGGTAGGAGATGTGAAACTTCCACTCTATCCTGAGGGTTTTCTACTAGATCCTGATATACCTTCACGGTAAAGGACGGGCCATTTGAAATTATCTGCAAAGGGCATCCCCATCTAGGAATAATTTCTTGTGTGACAATGCTTACCACAGTCCTGGCATCTTCCCTTGTCATAGTAGTCCCAAGAAGATAGACAGCTCAGAAATCCCCTGAGATATTTCACCTGGGAGCACGGACAGACCTCTGTAAGTCCCAATTGTAGTAATGTGCTGCAGGTCCAGCTCACCAAGTGTGATAAAACATAACATTTAATGTAACATTTTAAAATATAGCATGACCTGTGTGGAGTGAATATCCTGGGCTCCCCATTCAAAGGTAACGCGTTTCGGGGTTACCTCACCCCTTAATCCTACCTACATATCTTCCCTTGTCATCACACAAAGTTCAACCCACCTTGAGAACATATCCACTCTCACTAAAAGGTACTCCTGTTTTTTCCAAATCTAGGCATGTGAGTAAAATAAATCTGTAGATGTGTGAATCGGATTGTTGGATATGTCAGGTGCTCATGTCTACATGTCGTCTTCCCGCCTCTGTGTCCTACACCATGATATTGGGAAATAAAAAGAGGTGCACTAGCTGTTGCACGGTTACCCTAGTTTTCACTAGTTTCCCCATCTTTGCACAAAAGTCCATTCTGGCCTTTGTGCACTCTTACCTTTCCCCAAAGCTCCCTGTCTTCTGTACTAGCATATTTTTGTAAGTCAGTCAAGATCTAGTCAGGGAGGGGTATTTCTGGTGCTAACATGAGAATTTACATGTCACAATGTAAAGGCTGCGACCATTTCCACCACCATTGCACATGAGGCCAGGGCTCTGAGACACACCTGCCCTGTACCTGCCTAGGGACCACCTTTGAGAAAAAAAAAAAGGAGGGCACCTCCATGCGCTTGTGCACGGACCACCTGTCATGGTTTTACATTTTGTCCTTGGCAAATCAGTGAAACATCTTGCCATAAATGGGAAAACCTAACCCCGAGGCTGTCACCATAGCATTTTTCAAATACACAAAAGCATTTCATTTAACCATTTCATTTAACCATTTCAGGGTGTCAGGTTTATCAACATATGTCTGAGCTCTCAATATGCTGTCACATTATGAACAATCTGAAATTGGCGGCAGTAACCAATCATACCAAGGAAGGTTAGCGTGTCCTTCTTGGTAAGTGGGCAGGGCAGACCCACAACAGCAGCTACTCTCTCATGGCTCACTTCTTGTATTCCCTGGGAAAGCACAAAACCCAGGTATTCAAACTTTTCCTGACACCATTGCAACTTTTCTTTAGACACTTTATGACCAATTTCAAAAAGACATTTGACAATATTCCTCTCATTCCCCAGGGTGGCCTCCCGATGCAAAACTGCAGAGGAGAAGGCTGTCTGCAGTAGGACGTAACCATGGCCGGGTGTCCAGGCCTTAAGAGTGGCTTGGAGGACTATTTGCAAAAACTACTAACCAATACACATGGCCCTGGGGCAAAAGTGACCTGAAATGAAAGGTGTGTTGTGTCTCATCCACTGGGACGCTTACCAGCCCGTGTCATGAGAAATGGAGGTTAGAAGAAATGGCACAGACACCATCAGGCACTATTGGGGCAGTTGGTGTCACTAAACCACTTATGGGCCTGGGGTCCTGGACAAATCTCCTAGTTTCAATGTGGCTTTGTAAGGTGTGCAGGGGAAAAATCCCACATCCAGTGAGCCCTCAGCCCACAGCTGCGGATCTATGTCCATGTCATCCGTCAAGAGGCAAGAAATCCTAGCCTTCTATATGCTTATCTGGTTAAAGTCTGCATACAACCCCCCTTTCCTGTTAAGTTTTATTGTGATTTGCCTAGCAGGTCCTTGCCCAGGGTGCTAATAGGACACCCTGGAATAAGTCTGCAACTAGGTCTGATTCCCAGTTTAGCCTGGAGGGGGTCAGAAATCAGTAAGGGCGGTGTTGCTGCCAGCTAAGCAGGTTATTTGACATCATGCTAGGGATAGCTGACTGGCTGTGGTGCAGAGGCTGCAGGGTTAATTATTTCTTCCTCATCATAGGGGTTAATTTAGGGAGATCAAAATCATCCCGCAGCTTCTTTCACTGTCAGTTTCCTTTAAAAACTCAGTCTGATGCTGCTCTATTATCAAAGCGTAGCGCGGGCTGAGCCCTCGTAAAAAAACTGTCAATTTCTGCACTTTTCATCTCCATCTGTGACCCCCCCTTCACACACACATTTCGTTCCTGCCAGTTTGCGTGTTTTTAACCCATACGCTCCCACAGCATGGAATATCTCTAAAATAATTTTCACATTATCCCAGTTCCAAACTTATGTGGATCAAAGCATCTATGATTTGTTGTTTTACAGTTAAAACATATCTCGGATTCAGATTACCCAGGAAGGTTTGAATAAGAAGCGGTAGCCCATACATCTATGAATCTTTTAAAGAAATCTGAGATAGATACTCTCACTTTCTGTTTACCAGCTATGGCAGTAGACAGAGAAGATTTATGTGGAGAAGCACTCTCAAACTTTTCTAATTCTTCCTCATGGTATCCTGACCTTTTTCGGCAGTTGGGAAAGGGGCTTCTATGTTAACTCTTTCAACTAATTTGCTCCTAGTATTTGCCCCCATAAGAAGTCCAGCTGTCACTTTCACCTAGCTCCTTTTAATCTTTGGGTTCCTCTATTCCTATCTGATAAGCTGATCAACAGACAGCTCCTGTCTATCACTGCCCATTTTTTTCCTGACATCAGGGGTTATTAAAACTTCTATTTCTTCCTCGGTAAAAGAGGGATAGAGGCTGTTTTTCTTAGGTGGTACATAAGGCCAGTGGGGACCTTAGTTTTAGGCCTAGACTTTTGTTTACATTTTAAATTTGTTCCTAGTTTGTGTTCCAGGGCATTAAATCCAGGGGACTCTTTTGTCTCCTGAATTCGATGTCCTTTTGGCACTTTTAGTCATCCTTCTAAACCAATAGGGGGCATATTCTAGCCAGTTTTTACCTCCCTTCTTCATAAAATCTTTATCCCAATTTTGGTCTCCTTGATAATATAGGAACGCCTATTGATCACCCAAACATAAACCTTTAATCATTATATCCATGTAAAACTTGTCATTATCTCCAACCTGTGGGAATGGACTGGAACTACCCATGGATCTACATAATGATCAGACTTCGATATTCTAATTACAAATTTCTTATCTTATCAAAGGTTTAGATTTGCTATCATTCTTCCCATATTAAACAGTAATTCAAGGCGTGCTTACCTTCACACCTATCAGTAACAGTGGTTTAAGGCGTGCTCACCTTCACACCTATCAGTCCCACACAACAATGACAAATTATCTTACACTTCTATGCGACAGAGAAGAAAAAGCAAAAGTTTGGGACAGAACACTGAACACCTTGTCAGGGCGCCTTTTATCTAGTAGCGCTACTCTTATTTTCCTCAGGGCACTTCTCAGAGTCCCTTTTTCTCTTAGGGCACTTCTCAGAGTCCCCTTGTCAGCAGCCACTTACCTGCGCCCCGTTCCTGTCGCGCTCCCCGTCCCGCCGCGCGGCTTTCTGGGCGGCGGCCTTCCCTCCACCTGGCGCGCGCGCGCCTTGTTCCTCCTCGGCCGGCGTCCCCGGCTTCAGTTCTCGCGCACACGCGCGAGCACGTTGTAACTATACCCTCCGGCGCCGCTGTTCTCAGCGCGGCCGCCGGAGGAAAACTAATTAAAGTGACAGGTGTGGGTGGGGGAGTGCTCAGGTTCTCACTGGCCAATATCACTCTGCATTACCAGGACGTCACTCCCTCACTACTTCCCTCCAATCAGCTCTCTCTGAATTCTGGGCGGCTCGCCCCATGTGTCCAATCTGTTTGAAGTTCCTGGTTGCACCAATCACTACACTGACTCTCCTTGGCCAATTATGTCTGTTCCCTATTTAACCTCAACCCAGTCAGTCTGTCATTGCCTGTTATAGCGCCTAGACCCTAGTATTTGCTTATCCCTGATATTGATCCTGATTCCAGTTGCCGACCCTCGCTGTTTGACCATCCTCGATCTCCACTCCTGTTGCCGACCCTCGCTTGTTTGACCATCCTCGATCTCCACTCCTGTTGCCGACCCTTGCTTGCCTTGACCATCCTCGATCTCCACTCCTGTTGCCGACCCTCGCTTGTTTGACCATCCTCGATCTCCACTCCTGTTGCCGACCCTTGCTTGCCTTGACCATCCTCGATCTCCACTCCTGTTGCCGACCCTCGCTTGTTTGACCATCCTCGATCTCCACTCCTGTTGCCGACCCTTGCTTGCCTTTGACCATCCTCGATCTCCACTCCTGTTGCCGACCCTTGCCTGTCTGTTGGACTTCCACCTTACGCTCACATACCGGCTACCCGATTCCACTTCCAGCCGCGGGCTCTCCAGTTCTCTGTACCGTAAGATCTCATCCTTTGAGCCATAAAGTCCTGGGGGCAACCGATCCCGAGCAGGCGTGTTCTGCGTCTCGGCAAGCGGGGGCTCCTATAGGTGAAGCTGGCTGCGGAGATTGGGGGTTGAGGTCCTTACCAAGAGAGCTGGAGTTGTCCAAGTGGTAAATTGAGGTTCCGGGAGCGTGACATTATAACAGGCCCCTTATTAATATGGAAGACCTGGTACAGCAAGTTCAGGCGATGGCCACCACTATCAACCAACTTGCCCAGAGAGTGGCCAATCAAGAAACCCGCCAGATTTCAACACCCGCTGTACCACCTCATATTCCTGAACCTATGGTTCCTTTACCTGAAAAGTTCTCTGGAGACCGGACCGGTTATTCGAACTTCAAGAATTCATGTGAACTTTATTTCAGGCTGCGGCCTTTATCTTCTGGCACTGAAACCCAACGGGTGGGTTTAATTATTTCTCTGTTGCAAGGAGATCCCCAGTCATGGGCTTTCAGCCTGCTTCCTGAAGATCCTGCCTTACACTCCGCTTCTTCCTTTTTCTCAGCTATGGGAGTGCTGTATGCGGATCCTGATCGTCAGTCCACGGCGGAAAACAGGCTTCGGGCCCTGAAGCAGGGTCGGAATTCCGCCGAGGACTACAGCGCCGAATTCCGGCGCTGGGCGGTGGAATCTACTTGGAATGATCCAGCCCTATGTAGCCAATTCCGTATGGGGCTCTCTGAGAATATTAAAGATGCCTTGGTCAATTTCCCCACTCCAAAAGATTTGGATCAACTTATGCAGGTCTCCATCAGGATCGATAGACGTCTTAGGGAGAGAGCCAGGGAAAGGGTTAGGGTTACTACTCCCTTTAGACCTTCACAAACTCCCAACCCTTCAACCCCTGGTGGGGTAAACACCTCCTCCTCCTCTCAAGAGGAGCCAATGCAGGTTGGCAGAACCCGTCTTTCTCAGGATGAGAAACAACGGAGACGGTCTTTGGGTCTTTGTCTCTATTGTGGGTCCCCGGGTCATTTTGCCAGGTCCTGTCCGAATAAGGGGTATCCGGCGGGAAACTTTCTCGCCTAGATCAGGAAGAGAGTACTGATCTAGGTGAGTTGAAGCATCACTCTCATCATGATAAAATGTTAATCCCTACGGAGCTTTTCTGGGGTCTTTCCAAACAGGCAGTATCTGCTTTTGTGGATAGTGGAGCTGCAGGTAACTTCCTGGATCGGAGCATAATCTCCATCCTAGGGGTTCCACTGGTACCCCTTGAAAAGTCTCTTCAGGTTTTGGCCATAAATGGGAAGGCTATCCTGGGAGGGCCGGTCAGTCACAAGACCCCTCCTCTCAGATTGGTGGCCGGCTCATCTCATACTGAACATATAGAATTCCTGGTGTTTGATTGTCCGGAAACACCAGTAGTTTTGGGATACCCATGGCTAAAACTCCATAACCCCGTATTTAATTGGCAGTCGGGTGATCTGGTTAAGTGGAGTAATTTCTGCAGATCACATTGCTTCTCCACTATCCTTAGGAGTGTGCAGATTTTGCCCCAAGAACTGCCTCTGCCTTATATAGATTGGGCAGATGTCTTTTCTGAGCGGTCCGCTGATAATCTTCCCCCACACAGACCCTATGACTGTCCCATCGACCTACTTCCTGGAACTATTCCTCCTAGGGGCAAGATCTATAATCTGAATCGAGCTGAAGAGCAGGCTATGAAAGAATATATTTCTGAAAATCTGAGCAAAGGCTTTATCCGCCCATCAACATCACCGGCGGGTGCCGGCTTCTTTTTTGTTGAGAAGAAGGATGGAGGTTTAAGGCCTTGCATAGATTATAGAGCCTTGAATAAGATCACCGTTAAGAATCGTTATCCTCTTCCCTTAATAGGTGATTTATTTAATCAGGTAGTGGGGGCTCGAATTTTTTCGAAACTAGATCTAAAGGGGGCCTACAACCTGATCCGTATTCGGCAAGGGGACGAATGGAAAACGGCGTTCAATGTTAAAGACGGTCATTATGAATATTTAGTGATGCCTTTTGGCCTTTGTAATGCTCCTGCAGTCTTTCAAGACTTCGTTAATGACGTGTTTCGTGACTTGTTGGGTAACTTCATTGTGGTTTATTTGGATGACATCCTCATTTACTCTAAGAACCTTTCCGAACACAGGCAACATGTAAAACTGGTCCTTCAGAAATTGAGAGAGAATAATTTATACGCTAAAATCTCTAAGTGTATGTTTGAGGTCGCCTCCGTTCCCTTCTTGGGATATATTATTTCTAGTCAGGGGTTGGAGATGGATGGGGGAAAAGTTTCGGCAGTACGGGATTGGGTACAACCCAAATCCTTAAAAGAATTACAACGCTTTTTAGGATTTGCTAATTTCTATCGACGTTTTATCAAGGGTTTTTCTAGTATCGTTGCGCCTCTCACCAATCTCACCCGCAAAGCCGCGTTCACTGTTAACTGGTCACCATCAGCTATTGAAGCCTTCCGTGTCCTAAAACAGGCTTTTACTTCGGCGCCAGTTTTAGTGCACCCCGACGTCAACAAACCTTTTGTTATTGAAGTAGATGCGTCTGAATTAGGTGTTGGAGCTGTTTTATCGCAATTCTCCGGATCTCCTGAACGTTTGCACCCATGTGCCTATTTTTCCCGGAAATTTAATACCGCAGAACAAAATTATGATGTCGGCAATAGGGAACTATTAGCGATTAAACTAGCATTTGATGAATGGCGTCATTGGTTGGAGGGTTCCTTACATCTTATCACTGTATATACCGATCACAAGAATCTCGAGTATATAGGCGCCGCCAAGAGGTTAAATTCTCGACAGGCCCGTTGGGCATTGTTTTTTTCGCGTTTCAACTTTATTATTACCTTTAAGCCGGGCGTGAAAAATACTAACCGATGCTCTGTCGCGCATGTTTGGTGAGTGTAAGGATCGGGGGGATACTGGTGAACCTATCTTACCTGCAGGTTGTGTAGTCGGGGCCTTGCTCCCTGATCTCTCTAATGTTTTGGCACCGTTCCAAGATGAATCGCCTGTAAACGCACCTATAGGATGTCAATTTGTACCGCCGCATTTGCGTTCTGATGTTATTCGCGAATTCCACGACGCAAAGACTGCTGGGCATCTGGGAGTTCGTAAGACCTTTATTTTAGCTCGGCGCCACGTATGGTGGCCTTCTATGAGACGTGATATCCCTACCCTTATCGACGCATGTCCTGTTTGTGCACGAAGTAAAGGGGTACACAAGGCCCCTAGTGGGTATCTGATTCCGCTTGAGATCCCTAAAGAACCATGGTCTAACATCTCAATGGACTTTATTGTTGATTTACCTCTTTCGCATGGGAACACTGTGGTTTGGGTAGTCGTCGATAGATTCAGTAAGATAGCTCATTTTATTGCTTTACCCAAGCTACCCTCGGCTCCTGAACTTTCGCGCTTGTTCATCTCGCATATTTTTCGTCTTCATGGTATTCCAGTAGATATTGTTTCCGATCGGGGTGTGCAATTTATATCACGATTTTGGAAAAATTTTTGTTCACGTTTGGGGATTCAGGTTTCTTTGTCTTCCGCGTATCATCCCCAGTCTAATGGGCAGACTGAAAGAACAAATCAAAGCTTAGAACAATATTTAAGATGTTACATCTCTGACACTCAGGAGCAGTGGTCGGAATTTATTGACTTTGCCGAGTTCGCGTATAATAATGCGCCAAGTGACAGTACCAAAGTATCCCCGTTCTTTTGTAATTATGGAAAGCATCCTAGAGCTTCTTCTATTTCTGCAGCACCTTCTGATTTTCCGGTCTTAGAAGAGTGGCTTCAGAAACGGAAAGAGGTTTGGGCACGCGTCAAGGAAAATTTAGAAACTATGCGCGTTAAATATAAAAAGTTTGCTGATCGTCGCAGGTCTCAGGAACCTATCCTTCAGTG
This sequence comes from Gastrophryne carolinensis, assembly GCA_027917425.1. Classification (NCBI taxonomy): domain Eukaryota; kingdom Metazoa; phylum Chordata; class Amphibia; order Anura; family Microhylidae; genus Gastrophryne; species Gastrophryne carolinensis. Next base: position 436,775,959 of record CM051236.1, read on the forward strand.
TGGAGACCTTGTTTGGGTTTCCACTAGGAATATCGCTCTCCGTCAGCCTTCTTATAAATTGGGTTCTAAATTTATTGGTTCTTACCCTATCATCAGGAAACTTAATAATGTTACCTATAAAGTACGGCTTCCTTCTACTATGAAGATCTCCGACTCATTTCATGTTTCTCTGTTGAAGCCTGCTAAAGACTCCTCTCCGGTTGGTCCTCCTCCGGTTTTAGTAGATAATGCACAAGAATATGAAGTAAACAAGATTTTGGATTCTCGTAGAGTGCGTAATACTATACAGTATTTAATTGATTGGGTTGGGTATGGTCCTGAGGAGAGATGCTGGGTTTCTTCTAGGGATGTTCACGCCAGGGCCCTGGTAAAGAAATTTCACCGTGACAATCCGGAAAAGCCTGGTGAGGGTCCGGAGGCCCCTCGTGAGGGGGGGGGGGGGGTAATGTCAGCAGCCACTTACCTGCGCCCCGTTCCTGTCGCGCTCCCCGTCCCACCGCGCGGCTTTCTGGTCGGCGGCCGCGGCGGGCGGCGGCCTTCCTTCCACCTGGCGCGCGCGCGCCTTGTTCCTCCTCGGCCGGCGTCCCCGGCTTCAGTTCTCGTGCTCGCGCACACGCGCGAGCACGTTGTAACTATACCCTCCGGCGCCGCTGTTCTCAGCGCGGCCGCCGGAGGAAAACTAATTAAAGTGACAGGTGTGGGTGGGGGAGTGCTCAGGTTCTCACTGGCCAATATCACTCTGCATTACCAGGACGTCACTCCCTCACTACTTCCCTCCAATCAGCTCTCTCTGAATTCTGGGCGGCTCGCCCCATGTGTCCAATCTGTTTGAAGTTCCTGGTTGCACCAATCACTACACTGACTCTCCTTGGCCAATTATGTCTGTTCCCTATTTAACCTCAACCCAGTCAGTCTGTCATTGCCTGTTATAGCGCCTAGACCCTAGTATTTGCTTATCCCTGATATTGATCCTGATTCCAGTTGCCGACCCTCGCTGTTTGACCATCCTCGATCTCCACTCCTGTTGCCGACCCTCGCTTGTTTGACCATCCTCGATCTCCACTCCTGTTGCCGACCCTTGCTTGCCTTGACCATCCTCGATCTCCACTCCTGTTGCCGACCCTCGCTTGTTTGACCATCCTCGATCTTCACTCCTGTTGCCGACCCTTGCTTGCCTTGACCATCCTCGATCTCCACTCCTGTTGCCGACCCTCGCTTGTTTGACCATCCTCGATCTCCACTCCTGTTGCCGACCCTTGCTTGCCTTTGACCATCCTCGATCTCCACTCCTGTTGCCGACCCTTGCCTGTCTGTTGGACTTCCACCTTACGCTCACATACCGGCTACCCGATTCCACTTCCAGCCGCGGGCTCTCCAGTTCTCTGTACCGTAAGATCTCATCCTTTGAGCCATAAAGTCCTGGGGGCAACCGATCCCGAGCAGGCGTGTTCTGCGTCTCGGCAAGTGGGGGCTCCTATAGGTGAAGCTGGCTGCGGAGATTGGGGGTTGAGGTCCTTACCAAGAGAGCTGGAGTTGTCCAAGTGGTAAATTGAGGTTCCGGGAGCGTGACACCCCTTTTCTCTTAGGGCACTTCTCAGAGTCCCCTTTTCTCTTAGGGCACTTCTCAGAGTCCCTTTTTCTCTTATCTGTCTCTCGGGACAGTTTCTAACCCTTCCAATTTACCCCACTAGGTTCTTAATAGGTCCGCCCTATGGCAGAGGTCTCGGTAAGTGAAAATATAAATCCACCTACCTAGACTTGCACGGCGGATCCCACCCGCTGCCACCATTGAGGGTTGTCTGGCCTGCCTCGCCCAAAGTCTGTCAGTGTTCCGTCAGCAGCTGCTTGAGATCAGATACTAAGAACCATGAGCTTGTACACTAGGTACGGTTCAAAGACTGATCTGAGTTTATTCAGAAATGAATGCATATTTATACAGAATGTCACACACAAAAAGGAGTATTTAGCCCCCACCTTTGTGATGTAACTAAAAACCTTCACACATAAAGCTGGCAATAAATCTCATGGTTCCTATGGGAGACATTTTCCTATACATTTGCTGATAATGAAGTTCAAGGGATTCCTGTGACCTACATCTAGATAAATCACTGAGAGAAGGATATTCCTACACACAAAAACGTCTGTTAGCTTTATGCCCAGAACTTAACCTATTACATGTATATCTATATAGCTAAGTTTAATATCAGATTATAGAATACAAAATGGAGTCTTCTTTTCAACATGGCCGCCATTAGGCTAAGCATTTCACCCTTCAGGGGGGTCCTGACTTTCTCCCGGGACAACCCAGACGCTCACCTCTAGATGGAAATGCCCCCACCTCATAGGACCTCAAGAGGGAAGGGCCCAGGACAGGGGCCAGCAGTCTCCAGAAGCCAATAGGAAGCCTGCTGCAAGGATAACAATTGGCCAAGCCGCCTCAGGGAAGCCAGGGAGAGGCCTGGTTGCCACTAGACTTCACGGAGGTGCAGGTTCAGGTACAGAGCACCAGCATGAACAGCCACAGATGGGTGACCAAAGCAAACCAACAAACAAAACAAAATCCTGCTGCACCAGGTGGAGGGCGGATCCACTTAAATGGCCCTTATACCAGGTGCAGCATAAGATGGGGAGATAAAGCAGCCAGGGCTCTGCTGACACCTGCTGGTGGCTGATGGAACTGCAGACGAGGTGATAAATAATGCCAGCCATCAGTCGGTCATCAACCAAACCGGGGAATCTTACAGACTCACCGTGCCCCCTCAAGGGCCAAGGCTTGTTTTCCACGGACCTTGTCAGCCTCCTTCCTCACTGCCCACACATGCACTTCTGCACGACTCCCCTGCCATCACCAGACTAAGCCCTCTCTTTTATAGGCCCAACTGCCCATCCATCATTTGAGGGGCAGGACCTGAATCATCTATCCTAATATCTCCACCCTCTAGAGTCACAGAGTCTTTCAACCCGTAGAGTTCCTACCCCTAGCCCGGCTCAGCAACCCCCAATCCTAGTCTTTCAACCCGTAGAGTTCCTACCCCTAGCCCGGCTCAGCAACCCCCAATCCCAGGCTACTTTACTAAATTATCCCCTAGAGCCGCTGCAACTGCAGCCTGCAGCACAGACCTGTGTTGTCCCCCAACCCCAGTATTAGCAGTAGAGATGGTGATATTGTGAGACTGCATCCAGGCTCATTTATTCAGGCAGCCCTCCTGCTGTTCATGTGTTTACAAAGTCTCTCTCTGTACCTGGAAGCAGATCACCATCATGGCGGTACCCACAAGGTATGGTGGGAGGACTGCAAACAAGCAATTTCCAACCAACTGAATGAGTTAGAAACTTGACAGTCTTAAACTTGATGGTCTTAAATGATTGTGACAAGGTTTACAGACAACAAATAAATATAAAACATGGAGAAACCATTGCTTTAATAAAGAATTTTATAGTATTGTCTCTGAGATTCTGTCTCTTTATAGGGGATATGTGTATATCAAATTGGACACATCACACTTTTTTCACAACCACCCTGTGCATAAAAAGCCCAGTTCCTATATCATGGCTCAACCATGGGTTCCAAATACTCCGCAATTCAGTCCCAACTGTGCTCTTGTATAGCACTTTGGCCCCCCTATTAGTGCTGTAGTCGCACTGGGGTTTCCAAATGCGTGAGTCACTAGAGACCTTGGGTTTCTTTTGTTCTTTGTCTCTTGCGTCAGCTTTGCTGACATGGTGGCTCTATACCATGGGAGGGGGAGGGGGATTTCTACACAAGTGATCCAGAGGGATTGGATCATTCCATCCAATATACCTTTAGCTCCCCACATTCAATTCCAATCCATAATGACCTGACACCAACTCACAGAACACAGTTTGGAAACAAACCCTGGATTACTGTAGGTACATATTGGTATGTTCCCTCTGCTCTTGGAATCTCTACCAATAGGGTTTGTGAAGGGCATCCATTTATGCCCCCCATCAGATGAGGTGGGTTAGTGTGCCAAGGACCAGGACCCTCCCTGTTGCTTTTAGATCCACCCATATCTGAAAAAAATCATTTTGATGAAATCTGTGATATATTTAAATTTAAACTTTATAGGCTATTTTGGTGCAAAATGCAGCCTTTAGAAAACAGATATTTCCTGTGTAGACTCACGTCAGGTAGGCAACCTTGGCTCTCTGCCTATTTGGACCTTTTGGTTTACTACTTTGGCTTGTACAGGATGGGTGGCTTACAGTGCCCAATTTTATAGCAATAATTTAACAGGCTGAGATGTGTTTTGATATTGATTTTAAGTGCTACTGCAGGCAAAGGTAATTTTTACACCATTGTGCCGGGCTACATTTGTCACTGTCCTAAACTGTTTTTAAATTGAAGAGGAAATTGCCGGGGTTCAGCTTATGATTATTCTTCTGAAAAAAGTGTGTGTGGCCCTTGGAGCTGTGACGCTGCTTAATAATCAGCTCTTTGCGCTGACAGCAATGTGATGAATCTGGAGGAGGAGCAGGGAGGGAGGGACCAGCAATCCTGTCCCGCTCTGCTGCGCTGATTGGGGGACGGGATGAAAAACAGAATGTCATTGGCTGAACTTGTAAACCCTGATATCTCAGCCATTTCTGCTTCAAAAACGGTGGCAAACAAACCTGATGCAACCTAACAATTGCCTGCAGTATCATTTTAACACGGAAGTGTCCATTAGTGTTGATCAATGTTAAAATACAACATTTACATTGATTCATTGTTGTTTTTGGTGGTAACAGCTTCCAAAAGGGTAAATGGATTTTATAGGAATAGGTTTGTAACACTTCTGGGAATCTCCCCAAAGGGCATAATTATGCAGGAGTGTCTGCTAGACAGTAATATTAGGCTTTGGCTCCAACTGGAGCAAACGCGTTAACTGGTGACCCAAAGGTCACTGCGTAAGCCCAGTCTCCTTCGCATGGCCGCACACGCTGAATAGTGATAATACCGTAAATCAGTGACCTAACATTAGGATCAGATTTTTTCATTCATTGTGCAAACAAGTCACCTTACTATGTTCCCAGAGGGATACCTAATTATACCCAGCTAAATGATTTTTTTAGATCCAAGGGTAAAATCAGAATAAGATCTTTTATTACAGGAACTTTACATACTTAGAATTGTAACAGTGTAGTGGCTTGCCCGCCATTAAAGGGTTAATAGAAATGTGGGGCTTAGACGTTAGAGTAGTGTAGTGTAGGGGGTGATTTACTTAGGGACATTTGCTGCCTCCCTGTCACTGAGGAGTTAAAGTGATTGCCAAAAAAATAACAGCTTACCTTTCATTGAGTGGCTCCAGCATTGTGCTTCTTCCTCTATCTGCCTCCTTAGGGAGGAAAATCAGTTTCTCTCTCAGCTTTCAGTCACCACCAAGCTGATCTGGTCCATCAGTCAACCTTCAGTGGACCCAGACATCCTGACTGGCTGCCTCTCTCTGCAGCTCTGTAACCCTGCCCTTCTCTCCCCTCTCTCATCTTCCATGTTGTCAACCCCATAATCTGCTGACACTATGAGCTGATGGGCTGGAGACAATCTCAGTCTGCAGCATATCACTCTCACCCCCATAATCCACCTTTCTGTACAAGCGTTTTTTTTTTTTTATTTAATAGGAAATAGAGCAGCCTTGGAGAACACGTGTTTGAATACGGCCATTATGAATTTGTAAAGACACACTCACTTTTTCTCCTATTTTTCCTCTGCATCTCCAATGCTCTAATACTTTTACCAATAACTTAGGAACTACAGGGTCTTTTTGAAAATGGATTGAAGTTTGGGACAGTGCCCAGGCATGTACATACCATAGGGGCAGTGCAGGTACCTGCCATGCATGTGGAAAAAGGAGGCCCAGCACAAGCTGCCTCCACCGTCTCTTTGATATGTACTCCCGGTACATACTTAACGGCTCTACCATCTCCTTCTTCCCGCCTCACTGCACTGCAAGCCGCACACGCATGCCTCTTCCTCTCTGCCACAGCTGTGTCTCCCTCCCATAAGCGCCTCTCTTCTTCATCATCGCTGTGCACGCGCGTCCACTACCCACGCCTTCGTCGGTCACTGAGTGTCTGCCGGGGGGGGGGCCTGCGGGGGTGCTTATGGGAGCCCTGCTATGGGGCCCCAACAAGGATATGTACACCACTGGGGTGTCTTTAGTATAACTTTAGTTTTTAGGCATTAGATAGGGCACAATGACCTCAACACTGATTGGTTCCTGTGTTTAATTTAAGGGAGACCCAGTGTCTGTGGTCATTCGTCATTAAGAGTGAGCAGAGCTTGAATGCTGGACCAGGAGGCCCAAAGAAGACTAGGACCAGCACCCAGGGAGGAAGCACTAACCCATACCCTCTTAAGAGGGGTGCTGGGGAAGTATCCCTGAAGCATTTCCTACCCGACAAGGCCTTGAAGGTCGCTAAGAAGTACCCATCATAACGGGCTGGAGCCCTGGCGGTTAGCAGTAACCAGAGGGCGGAACACCCAGTTGGATGGGACTCCTGGAAAGCAGACCAGGTGGGGCCATGCAGTTAAAGGTGGGCATCTACATGCCAGGGACCCCTTGTTTTGTTGAATTGTCTCCAATTTAGATGGGACAGCCCACCCCACCAACCTTTCAACAGGTTTTGTTCCTGCACTCAAGATTAATGTTGAAGGAATCCTTACCGGAAAGATCAGCCAGAAGTCCATGTTCAAGTTCAGTGTTTGGCCCAAACTCAGAAAAGTTGCTGAGCTGCCCATCAACCAGCTTAAACTAATTGCAGAGTGTACAGCAGAGCGGCTGTACAACTTACCTGAGCGAGCCAGAGGCAGAATCTGTTCGGTTTGTGTTCCCATTCATTTCAATAGGGACTGGGTTCAGGATTGGGTCAAGTTCAACTTGCCAAATCCCAACCTTTAGGTGTTTGCCCAACAATACTCAAGAGGACCTGAAACAGCTGCCAAGAAAACCACGTGTGGCCTGAGTACTTTAGCATCCCTATTCTCCTGACACCTGAAGTCGCCTCATGCAAGTCCAGCTCAGGTAATCCCTCACACCAGCCTATGTGGAACCCTTCCCTACCATGATGCATACCATGGTCTGAGTGTCTGTTCCCTACATTGTTAGTAGGGGGCTTCCCAAAGCTTGCAGGTGTCCCCTCTACAGAATTTGTCTTGACACAAGGGCAGAGGTATAGTATGAAAACTCTGTAGGTGGAAACTAATTAGTAAATTTACAGGAGCACTATGTACAATTTATACATTGGATAATTAACATATCATTTTCTTACTATGATACGCTTTCATGTACAGCTTCCATGTACCTACTTGTCCTGGTATGTTGGACTCTCTCATGATTCTTCCTGATTGTAATATGTACAAAACGGGGACCCTAGACCTGCCCCCAACAAGACACTATATTCCTGCCGCACACTAATGTATATGCCAATATATTCAAACAATATTAAAGAAAATATCATATAAATTTATTTGTACAAGACACACAAATTATACACTCATTACACATAAAAAGGACTCATTAAAAAACATAAAAACACACAAAAACGGAGGTTGGACCCCTCAAATGGCTCTACAATCCTTAGTACATAAAGTAGAGTAATATACTGAACCCTCAATACAAAGGGGCAACAAGGAAAATGAATGAAAAGGATAAAAATGTGAATCTGTTGATGTGAAACTGCAAGCCTACCACTACCTTAAAAACTACCAAAAAACTACTACAAATACATAATTCATCAAAAAATAAAACACTCCTTATATAACATGATTGATTAAAGTGCCAAAGTGCATTGTGCAAAAGAGGAAATCCATAGAATTGTATTGCACTTGCCCCAATGGTTCAGAAATAGCATAATCAGTATAATTCATATAATATAAAAAAAGTACTGTTTACATCACCATATCCAAAACGGTTCCCACCGACGCGTTGCGTGGCTCTACGCCACTTCGCCAGGGTGTATGAACCGCACATATCCTGTTCCCCTATTTATATGTACCTGTGGTGATGGCTGCTCGAATGCCCGTGTGCGCCGCCACCCCCCACACGCACGCCCCGCCTGGCAGGAAGTTCTCCCGTAAGGGCAGTGCGGGGTGGGTACGTCACATCCGCCCATACTTGCGCCGAAACCGGAAGTGCAATTATACTGATTATGCTATTTCTGAACCATTGGGGCAAGTGCAATACAATTCTATGGATTTCCTCTTTTGCACAATGCACTTTGGCACTTTAATCAATCATGTTATATAAGGAGTGTTTTATTTTTTGATGAATTATGTATTTGTAGTAGTTTTTGGTAGTTTTTAAGGTAGTGGTAGGCTTGCAGTATCAACAGATAGCACGTTTTCACATTTTTATCCTTTTCATTCATTTTCCTTGTTGCCCCTTTGTATTGAGGGTTCAGTATATTACTCTACTTTATGCACTAAGGATTGTAGAGCCATTTGAGGGGTCCAACCTCCGTTTTTGTGTGTTTTTATGTTTTTTAATGAGTCCTTTTTATGTGTAATGAGTGTATAATTTGTGTGTCTTGTACAAATAAATTTATATGATATTTTCTTTAATATTGTTTGAATATATTGGCATATACATTAGTGTGCGGCAGGAATATAGGGTCTTGTTGGGGGCAGGTCTAGGGTCCCCGTTTTGTACATATTGCTTACAACTGTTGTCCCTACTACTGCCAGCACCTTAAGTAAACTACTGTATTAATTGTGTTTGGTGGTGCACACTCCCAATCTGTTTTTCTCTTCCTGATTGTAAAAGATGAAAAAGAGAGTTGCCAGGGTAAAACGGGTCTTTGATTATGGTTTCTGTTCGCTTCCTAACTCTTCGAGAGAAGAGTCTGATAACCCTTTCCGATCACAATTTGTCTAGCTTAGAGGTGATCTCAGGACAAACAATAACAGAAGAGTAAAATTGTTTTGTGGTAGACCAAACATTCCAGCTGTCAGATGAGGAACAGTCTCTGCTGAGCCTTTTTTCTTCACTTGAGGCTGGAATTTAGGCCAGCTAATGTGATGATAATGGCTCCAGGTCATATAGTGACCTGTTAAGCTTGATAGTGATTTTTTAGGTCGAACCTGCTAGTCGTGAAGGAAATTCCTTCTAACATCTGTACCTAGTTGTATAGCTGACCGGAAGAAGTCAGAAGGTGAAAATTGGTTCTTACAAGTCAAGTTCAAGATCAACAACATTAGCACCCCCATGTTTTGTACTCTCCCCCCACACTGTTCCCCTTATTTACAAATGATTGCCCATCCAAGATAATAAAGTTTGCCCTCATAGCTACAATTATTGGCCTGATGGAATGATGATAGTACTATGAGGAAATAGTAAAATGGGAGGAGTGGTGTATTGTAAATCACCTGCTACCTCTCCAGAAACACTACAGTTAGTTGATGATTTTGGGCAAACCCTACAAGCTCATTCTCTACAGTGAGGGAATCTGGGGGTCATCATCGCAGACAACCTACATTGGGAGAATCATATCTCAGTTATGCTGAAAAAGACATAAATGGGGTTGTCCTTCTTGCTCCAACTTGACGTTTCCAGAAAACTGCTGGTGTATCTTTAGCACTGTCATTGGGTCAGTGATGTTTTTCACTTGGTATTGGGAAACGATAAAAACAAGGAAAAGCTGAAAATGACTGTCAGTTCAGTGGAGTGGTTTATTGGAGAACCCATTTCAGCGGGTCCTTCTGCACCTCCTGCCACCAGTCACAGTGACACTGACACAGCCCCTCCATTCACTGCAATGGAGGGGGTGTTCCAGGTCTTGAGTTGCATGCTTCATTGCAGTCAATAGAGTGGGCATATTCTGGATGATGTGATAGATGGCAGGGGTGGCCTTCCATCATAGAGGCCCCTGTGACTGGTGATCAGACCTGGGCGGCACAGGACTTGATCTGACAATCAGTTAACACACAGAGTCTGGGTCTGTCAGCGATTATCTGTGGGGGACAAAAGGTGAGCATAGCAGGTTATTTAAATAGCCTGGACAATCACTTTAATAACCAGAAGATTTGGGATGTATCTGCCGACCGTTTAGGCCTGTAGGCAAACTACAGTGGATCCAGTTGTTGGCCCATTGAATCATTCAAAAGGAATAACCACTCTATGCTCCAAGAATGGTCTGTATTCATTTGGAGCCCTTGTTCTTTTACAGACAGATGTGATAGTCAAGTTCTTAAACAGGTTGGACTATGCTAAGTTTTAGGAATTACACATAGATGTCAGTAAAGATGGGGGGCACCTGATTAGCACAAACTTTTAAATAGGGAAGGGGGCTGAAGCTTTTCTAAAGGTTAGAATTGCTGAAGTGACATCAACATCAAAATACCCCATCCTAATCACCCCATAACAGGCAGCATGCAGAATCCTTCCCCAATCACCCCATTACAGTGTGCAGAGCCCCCCCCCCCAATCCCCCCATTACAGACAGTGTGCAGAGTCCCCACCAATCACCCCATTAAAGACACTGTGGAGGGAAGCATATTACAAGTCCCTTAATGTGTCCATTAGGCTTCATAATAGGAGAATAATTAAGTGGGCCTATGGTCCCCCTAAATGTAGCAAAAGATAGATTGTTGCCGATTAACACAATATATATAACAATAATAATAATAATAATAATAATAATAATAAATACACTATCATCAGCTTGGACAAGGTTAAAATCAGGGGATTGCTTCAAGTTCATTTATCTGCAGCAAAATGTATCAATGTTGCAGAATGCACCAGTGTGAACACAGTATATAAATATACACATGTAGCAAATAGATAGGAAACAAGGAGACTGTTGAAAGGTGCTAACATACATAACAAACATACTTTGAGGATCATGTGACCCCTTGACACATCTTCTTGCTTATTATCTGTAACTATTTGTTACATGTTTATATTTATATACGATTTAAATACTGTGTTCACACAGACTGTGGATACATGCTGCAACATTGATAAAAGTGCCTGAGGGCAATCCCCTGATTGATTTAACCTTGCATTTTGTGTATGTTCAGGCTGGTAATAGTGTATTCATTATTAAAATAAGATTTTAATAATAATAACATTTTTGTATTAATCAGGAGCAATGTTTTTTGCTACACCTTGGAAAAGAATTATGGTCCTTATTCATGAAGGGATAGCACCAGGTAGTGTCTGTACAGCGGCAGGTAGCGGCAGGTGAACGCCGGAGACGGCACGCAATTACACATTTATGAAGCCGAATCTGGTGAGTGACTAGAACAACGCCATGTAGCGTCCGATTCATCATTATCCCTGCCTCAGTGTACAGCGCCGGCGTTCATTCTTGCAGAGCGCCACGTCTAACCATACATTCCTATGGACGAAGCTTAAATCCCTTTCCTGATCCCATTTTTTTTTTTTTCTGAAAAAAACCCCACAAACCTTCTGACATGTATTCTGAGCAAGGAAATGACATTTTTGAAAACTTTTTGTATTAATCTTTTTTTATGCAGAATTGTCCTTACATGTCTGGTATTAAAGTGTTCATGTTACAATGTAATAACAATGTAATTCCACATGTTTTCGCTTTGTTACTAGTTGATACATGTTCAAAAACAGCCTTTAATCACATAGCCTATGGCGCTATGGGCTACAATTAAATGATTTTGAGCGCCGGCTATGTTTGTGGCTGTTTTTTGATGAATGTGGTGTTAGTCAGTCGCACTGAGCTGGCTGTTCGCTCACATACAGCATAGTATAGCGACTCATATATCATATTCAACAATGCCGGACAGCGACTGAGACGCTCTGAAACAAAGATCCATGGCCGAGCACAGCGACTACTAGCGGTCGCTCTGAAATCCGCTCTACAGAAGCTCATCTGTCGCTACCTGGCGTTAGTAATGAATCAGCCTGCCCGTGGGCATATAGTCCCACTATGAGTAAAAGGGTAAACAAAACATTTTTTAAAGCATTCACACAATAAGATGCCCTAACACTACCCCCTTATATGTCATATCATGTAAGGCCATAAACATTACAGAACTCAATGAGCCAATTAAGTGAAGTTAGCAAAGAGTTAAACCGTTATATAATTAGAATCTTAATCAGTTCATTCATGCCAATTACATATACATTGAAAATGTTTTGGAATTTTTGGCAGAGTATGCACATTTAGAGAACAGGTAGAAACTGGTAAACTTAAAGGAAAAGTTTACTTTTGATGTTATTTTTAATAGTTTCTATAAATGTGTGCCAAAAACATGTCCTTAAAAACCCAAGATTTTTACTATTCTGGGTTTTGGTCCTTGCCCCCAGGCACCCTGATCACCCTGATGCCCCGCTGTGTGAAACCCCCCCCCCCAGGTCCCTCGATCTCACTTCCTCGGTCCTATTGCGCATGCGCAGCCTCTCATCCAGCCAGTGTGCTCGGATCTTCGTCCAAGAGCTCGTCTAAGGCCGAGGCGCTGGTGGCTGCATTCTTCGCTACCCTGCCCTGCTAAAGGGATACAGGGGATGCGGCCATGCTCCGTTTGATCGGGAAAGAAGGTGAGTTTGCAGGCGACCTCGGGGGGGGGGGGGGGGGGGGGGTTTGATATAGCGGGGCATCCTAAATTTGGATTCCCTGGACGGGGGGGGGGCGAGTATGCCTGCCCTATAATTTCATACACTCCAGGTGGGTTTTGGTCCACTTTAAGGTGCTGATCAGTTAATGTATTCTTTTTTCTTTATATGTTTGCAACTCTTGCAATTTTCTCTAGCAAACTGGTGTTTGGTATACGTAGCTGGACTTTGGCTTGGCTTACTAATGACTGACTCTGGCTTGCTAATGTAATATGTAGCATATATTTACATATTTGCATCGTTAGAAGGCCACAAACATAAAAAAAATCCATGTTTTTTATTATATAGGGCTATTGAGTGGCAAAACAGTAGCATTTGCATTAGGGAACAAATACGGTGGAAAATATGTGTTGTGATTTGAGCTGATGAAGTTGCAATTTAATTGCTTTGGTTTGGCAATATATGAGTTTAAAGGGGTGCAGGCTCTACAGTCACTGGTGACCTCCTCCTGCATCAGTCACAGTGACTCCAGCATGCTCACTCCATTCAGTGCAATCAAGGGGCGTGGCGCAGGCTGGCCATCTCCTTTATTGCAGTGACTGGGGTGGTCGTGCTGCAATCACTGTGATGATTGGTGGTGGTGGTGGTGGTGGTGGGGGGGGGGGTATTTATCATGGAGGATATCATGAATGGATAAAAATGCATGGCATGTGACTCAATCAGCTGTGGGGGACAAAAAATGAGTATGGCTTTTGTTATTTTAGTTACCTGGGCTGTTCCTTTAAAATAAAAAAAAACATAGACACAAACTAAAGAATTGGTATAAAGTTTACAATAAGTAATACTCTCCTTTGGCATCTTCATTCTTGACCATCACTGGTGAGAGTCTGTGTTTTTTATGCCTCTTTGTGAGCTGGTAAATCGTCCAAAGTTTGGCTTGCCGATACCATCCTACTGATTACCTGCATGCCCTCCTAGGCACCAGGGTACCCCGGAAGAACACTGGACATATGAGATTTCCGGGTTAAATTCCAGTCCGGGACATGACTGAAGTGTTTTTGAGCAAGGCGACCTAACCCCCCAACTGCTCCCTGGACATATATGCACAAAAATCCCCCCCAAAAAATGAAGGGCATAGGGAATAGTTAAGCTTAGCTGTGCTCTTGTGGCATCCTCTCCTACCTCAGCAATGCATGATTGTTCCTGCACACTTTCAAGTGTGTTGGGCTAAGCAAGACCAATGCATGCACCATGGGATCAAAACGCAAGATGAATATACAGAAAAATTCCATATTGAGACCATCTACACTTTTATTTTCACTAAAGGGGTGAAAATGTTTTCATGTATATTTGAGGTGGAGAGTGGAGATGCTCTCAATCCTTTTTTGAAAGATGCCTTAAAAGCAGAACAAAACCCAGGAAATTGACTTTCCGGGTTTTGTTTCGTGTCCCCAGGGCATCCCAAATTGGCGGACAGCCACAAACAAATATCCATGGTGAGCTATTATATTGAGCTACAAACATTACAGAAGTCCATGGTGAGCTATTATATTGAGCTACAAACATTACAGAAGTCCATTGTGAGATATTATATAGAGCTACAAACATTACAGAAGTCCATTGTGAGATATTATATAGAGCTACAAACATTACAGAAGTCCATGGTGAGATATTATATGGAGCTACAACCATTTCAAAAGTCCATGGTGAGCAATTCTATGGAACTGCAAACATTACTAAAGTCCATGGTGAGCTGTTATATAGAGCTACAAACATTACAGAAGTCCATGGTGAGCTATTATATAGAGCTACAAACATTACAAAAGTCAATGGTGAGCTATTATATGGAGCTACAAACATTACAGAAGTCCATGGTGAGCTATTATATGCAGCTACAAACATTACAGAGGTCCATAGTGAGCTATTATATAGAGCTACAAACATTACAGAAGTCCATGGTGAGCTATTCTATAGAACTACAAACATTACAAAAGTCCATGGTAAGCTATTCCGTAGAGCTGCAAACATTACAGAAGTCCATGGTGAGCTATTCTATAGAGCTACAACCATTCCAGAAGTCCATTGTGAGAAATACTATAGAGCTACAGCCATTCTAGAAGTCCATGGTGAGCAATTATATAGAACTGCAAACATTACAGAAGTCCATGGTGAGCTATTATATGGAGCTACAAACATTACAGAAGTCCACGGTGAGCTATTATATAGAGCTGAAAACATTACAGAAGTCCATGGTGAGCTATTATATGGAGCTACAAACATTACAGAAGTCCATGGTGAGCTATTATATGGAGCTACAAACATTACAGAAGTCCATGGTGAGCTATTATATGGAGCTACAAACAGTACAGAAGTCCATGGTGAGCTATTATATGGAGCTACAAACATTACATGTTGCAGTGTGTGAGTGCTGTGTGCAGTGGAGTCAAATCCAGACAGACATGTGTAGTGAAACAGGAACCGGTTTTACTGGAGAATGTCACCTTAACAAAAAAAAAACAGCAATGTACAGAAAATACAACAGCAGCAGAGAATATACAACAGAGTGTACTCTACTGGTAACTTACCATATTTTTTACACCCCATAAGAAAATCTTAGTGCGCCTTCTGTGGCAAAAATGTACATTCCCGGTGCTCCCATGCTGCTGGCCTGTGGCTCCTGTCTGTATTTGGGATGCCTTACACTGCCTGTAATTGAGATGCCTCTCACTGCCTGTAACTGGGATGTCTCGCACTGCCTGTAATTGGGATGCCTCACACTGCCTGTAATGTGGGATTCCCCTCACTGTAATGTGGGATACTGCTCACTACCTGTAATGTGGGTTCTGTTATGGAGGGATTCTTCACACCGTCTGTAATGGGATGATTAGAAGGGGCTATTTAAACATACCATTTGATTCATAATGATTTTTTTCTTAAGAGTGCGTCTTATGGGCAGGTGCATCTTATGAAGCGACAAATATGGCTCATTTCTTACTTACTGAAACTGTAGAACCAGCGATTCCATCGATCAGGGGGCTGGTCTCATGCTCCCTTACAAGCCTACTCCATCTATTGCAAGGGAGGGGGCCGGGTGTGCCGAGACCACCTTGGCATGCAATTAATGGAGTACAAGGTCTCCAGGAGGCCACTGAGACAAGCTGTACCACTGGAATGTGAACGAAAACAAGGCCCCCAGGACGCCGCCGATGATGCCATGCCACTGGATGAGGGTGCTTTGTGGGCACACCTAACCCACACAGAAGCGCTAAAGGGGACAAAAGGCTTTTTTTGTTTTATATAGCAAAATACACTAATATTCTCTGTGCTATGTTGTCAAATGAGAATTTGCAGATCATCAGGGTAGGTCCCTTTAAGTCTCTATAGTATGATTGTATCCAAACAAAAGCAGGATGTATATCAGTCTGCGCAGATATATATAATGTGTGCCAAACTAGGGCATTGGTCTGGTCATCCAGGTCATTGACCCACTCCACTCCCTGTTTGGTAGCCAATTGTTAATGCATGGGGGATTGTGCCAGTGGTATTTTCCCACTCCAGCACTCTAGCTAACACACTTCAGAAAATTAGTCTTGAACGGCAATAAAGTAATGCAGCTTTACTCACTGCCACAGCCCAGTCTGAGACGTTGGTTTTCCTGGGTCATCTTCAATGAGCAGCTTGTTAATACCTCTATTGCATAACATAACCGGTTTTCCCTCTGCCGGGGGGAATGATGCTGTCACTCCCGGTTGTATATCAAAGAACACTTTCTCTTTATTGATTACAGCAGTTAAACAGATATAAAGTTTGCCGTAGTCTTCCAAAGCTTGTTGGCTTTCACGTGGCTTGGCTGACGTGCGTTTCGTCACTCCCATGTGACATCCTCGGAGCCTGTGACTGTTTTTGTTTTATGCCTGGACATTGCCTTTAAGGTTTCCTGGGGATTTTGGGAACTTACTGAATTAATTTAGGGATAGTTAATGTGCTGGTAGAAAAACATTTTCAGTTCATTTCATGTTGCTGTGTATGTTGCCCACAATAGATTGTATGTGCAAGGCATTTGATTGCCTGAGGATACATGTTGAGGGCCCTCAGCTGCATGTTGTGGCCTTGACCCCCCCACATGTGAATCACCAGAGGTAAATTGTTAGAGCCTTTGGCAGCCTCAGGTAAGTTCAGCTCTCAGTGTATCCATTGCTATGTGTGTCCCAAAATTGGGGGAGCTCTCACTGGTAGAGTAGGAGTGCAAGAAAGAGGTGCCGTGACGTGGCCCTGCAGCTTCACATACATTTTCAAATGTTTTCAATGAAAATTTATAAATTTAAACAGACGGTAGGATTTTTGCAGGCTTGTGGGCATTTGAGTGCTGGGGTACTCCTTTTTGTTTTCTCTAAAATGTTATGTTCTTATATTACAGACCTTAGAAAGATTTCACCAATAAACTTTATTTTAAAGAGATCTTCCCTTATGTACTTTTTTCCCACATGAAATTCCAGAAACTTGCTGAGTCAGCAGAAATCACTATAAATGATATGCACAGAACTGTCACTTATGATTGCATTATAATGAACGGCATAATGATTAACCTCAATACAGATCTTCATCGTCACCTGGCTAATCTTTTACAAAGTGTGGAGAGATTTTGCATCACAACTAATTATCTATTGATTTTTAAAAAAATCTTTTAAACTAGATTGATTTTGAGGCAGGGAAGTTCTCTGTCACAGTTACGGCATCAAAGTATTCCAATGAGAAGGAAATGTTTTTCACCTAGCATAAATAACTGCAGAGATGGGGGTTTTTAACTGAACTTTACCAAAGTAAATAGAAACACATTTACAGCAGGCACACAGTACACACATTCTGCAACAAGGAAGCCCCTTTATTTAGAGGCATTTTCCAAAGAGGTACAGACATTTTTTGAAAAATGTTTGGGGTATTCTCCAATAAGGTAGAATCATTCTCTAATGAGGTTGAGGCATTCTCCAGAAAGGTTGAAGCATTCTCCAGAGAGGTTGAGTCATTCTCCAGAGAGTGTGAGGTTGAGTCATTCTCCAGAGAGTGTGAGGTTGAGGCATTCTCCAGAGAAGTTGAGGCATTCTCCAGAGAGGTTGAGGCATTCTCCAAAGAGGTGGAGGCATTCTCCAAAGAGGTTGGGGGTTTCTCCAGAGAGGTTGAGGCAATCTCCAGAGAGTTTGAGGTTGAGGCATTCTCTAGAGAAGTTCAGGCATTCTCCAGAGAGGTTGAGGCATTCTCCAAAGAGGTGGAGGCATTCTCCAAAGAGGTGGAGGCATTCTCCAAAGAGGTTGAGGCTAGAGATGAGCGAACTTCTTGAAAGTTCAATTCGGGCGATTCGCCGAATTTCCCCAAGAAATTCGGGTTCGCCCGAATCGAACTTTCACGAATCGCTCATCTGAAAAAAAAAAAATGCCGGCATGGTGGCAGCGGGCAGGCTGGCTATGCCTGTCAGCGGGCCGCCGCCGGCCCACTGACAGCGCAGCCGGCCTGCCCACTCCCACCATGCCGGCATTTTTTTTTTAAGCAAAAATGCCGGCATGGTGGGAGCGGGCAGGCCGGCTACGCTGTCAGCGGGCTCTCAGTCGCCCTCTGATGACGCGTCCTCTGATGACAGCTGAGAGCGGCGCCGGCCTCCACGCTCCGGCGCCGCTCTCAGCTGTCATCAGAGGACGCGTCATCAGAGGGCGCCTGAGAGCGGCGCCGGCCTCCACGCTACGATCATGCAGGTAAGTGTTTGCTTTTTAAACAAATGCCGGCATGGTGGGAGCGGGCAGGCCGCTGACAGCATAGCCGGCCTGCCCGCTCCCACCATGCCGGCATTTTTTTTTTTTTATTTCAGGGAAAATTTGATCGGCACGAACCAAAAAAAATTCGAGTTCGTGCCGAATCGAATTTTCCCTGAAATTCGGAGCGAATTCCGGTTCTTCCGAACCTGTTCGCTCATCCCTAGATGAGGCATTCTCTAAAGAGGTTGATGGTTTCTCCAGAGAGGTTGAGGCATTCTCCAGAGAGGTTGAGGCATTTGCCAGAGAGGTTGAGGCATTCTCCAAAGAGGTTGATGCATTCTCCAAAGAGGTGGAGGCATTCTCCAGAGAGGTAGAGGCATTCTCCAAAAATGCCGGCATGGTGGGAGCGGGCAGGCCGGCTACGCTGTCAGCGGGCTCTCAGTCGCCCTCTGATGACGCGTCCTCCTCCACGCTCCGGTGCCGCTCTCAGCTGTCATCAGAGGACGCGTCATCAGAGGGCGCCGGCCTCCACGCTCCGGCATGGTGGCAGCGGGCAGGCTGGCTATGCCTGTCAGCGGGCCGCCGCCGGCCCACTGACAGCGCAGCCGGCCTGCCCGCTCCCACCATGCCGGCATTTTTTTTTTAAGCAAAAATGCCGGCATGGTGGGAGCGGGCAGGCCGGCTACACTGTCAGCCTCCACGCTCCGCCGCCGCTCTCAGCTGTCATCAGAGGACGCGTCATCAGAGGGCGCCTGAGAGCGGCGCCGGCCTCCACGCTCCGATCATGCAGGTAAGTGTTTGCTTTTTAAACAAATGCCGGCATGGTGGGAGCGGGCAGGCCGGATGCGCGGTCAGCGGGCCGGCTTCCGCCGCCCGCTGACAGCGTAGCCGGCCTGCCCGCTCCCACCATTTTTTTTTTTTTATTTCAGGGAAAATTCGATCGGCACGAACCAAAAGAAATTCGAGGTCGTGCCGAATCGAATTTTCCCTGAAATTCGGAGCGAATTCCGGTTCGTCCGAACCAGTTCGCTCATCCCTAGTTGAGGCATTCTCTAAAGAGGTTGAGGCATTCTCTAGAGAGGTTAATGGTTTCTCCAGAGAGGTTGAGGCCTTCTCCAGAGAGGTTGAGGCATTTGCCAGAGAGGTTGAGGCATTCTCCAAAGAGGTTGACGCATTCTCCAAAGAGGTGGAGGCATTCTCCAGAGAGGTAGAGGCATTCTCCAAAGAGATAGGGCTGCTCTCCACCAAGGCAATGGCCTTCTCCAATGAGGTAGAGGCATTCTCCACCAAGGTAGAGGCATTTTCCAATGAGGTAGAGGCATTTTCCACCATGTTTTTTTACAACAATTTATAGGCATTTTCGATGAGGCAGAGGTATTCTCTCATGAGGTACTGTAGAAAAATTTTGCAATGTGTTAGGGGCATTCTCCACCAAGACAGATGCTTTCTCCAATGAGGTTGAGGCATTTTCTAATGAGTTAGAGACATTATCAAGACAGAGATCTTCTCCAACGAGGTAGAGACATTCTTCACCAAGACAGAGACCTTCTCCAACAAGGTAGAGGCATTGTCCACCATGCACAGGCCTTCTCCAATGAGGTAGAGGCATTGTCCACCCAGGCAGAGGCATTTACCAATCCAATGAGTCAGAGACATTCTTCACCAAGGCAGAGGCCTTCTCCAATGAGGTAGAGGCATTGCCCACCAAGGCAAAGGCCTTCTCCAATGAGGTAGAGGCATTCTCCAGAGTTAGTAACCTCTATGGTTAGACTTCCAGAAAGGGATTGAGAAAATGAGCAAGCAATGTGTGTGAATAATCCTTAAAGGGTAAATTCACTTTTGATGCCATTTTTGAAAGTGTATATTTGTCAAAAGGATGTGCTCAAGGTGCTGAGCTGATCTAGTATTATTTTCTTTTTTATAGAAGTAGTTTTCACTACTTGCAATCGGTTGCTATTGGCAACATGCATCAAGTCTGTACACCAAGAAGATAGAAGTGAGCCCTGGACACACAGGACACTGCTGCTATGGCCACTGCTGAGGTGATGGAGCTCACTTTGCCTAGCAGCAGGTTCTGTGCAATATGTTGATATTCACAAAATACACCAAGTCTGCATTTGATGTTTGTTGCCAATAGTAACAGATTGTAGATAGTGAGTACTGCTTCCATAAAACACACATTTGCTAACAAAGGAAAAAAAATTAAAAATCCTAGAGTTCAGTACCTTTAAGACATCAATTTGCCACACAAAAATATACACTTCAAAAATGTAATCGAAAGTGGAGTAACTCTTTAAATTATTTATATGCATTTCTATCATTGGGAGGCATTTAAGGTCAGGCCCGCTTATAACCAAAAATTAGGCTGATTTAAACGATAACACACATGCAGCAGAACATTAGGACAGCGCAAATGAACCATAAAGTGTTAGTTTAGCAGGAAACACGCTTTAGCTAAACTATGTCGCTTACACTTGTGAACTAGAAGCAGCACAATGGTCTCCTGTCCTGCATGTAGAGCTCAGATAAAACACAAACTGTGCTTTAATCAAAAGCTTGAAGTATGCAAAATGATGGTTCTCAATGTCCCTATAGCCCATAATTTAGCTGCTTCTGGGACAGATCTAACACAGCATAATAACCTTTTGTTAGGCTGCCACAGCTAAAAATAATGTTTGAATATAGAGGGCATATTCAGATTTCACAGCGGCTCTATATTTCCTAAGTGTGCCCTTGTCACCATGTCTCTGTGCTCTGTACTATACAGTGCCATTATGTTATTTATTATTTCTCATATATTTAGGCAGAATGAATTGCTATAGCATTCAGGGGAAATTATAGTGTTACCACGTATAAGACAATAGTTGCTCAGTTTAGTTGTTTATTGCTCCAGAAAACCATGTTCAAAGGGTTCTTTAGCATCAGAACACAAAGTCCAGCAAAAACAAGACAAGTAAATACCATAGCATGCACTATCTTTCACGCTGAGCTCTCATGGCTATCCAGGTCATCTGTCCACACGCTCCATTCACATGGATCTCCCCTACAAGGTTCACCTGGATTGCTATAAACTAGCCTCAGGGGGCAGTATGTAATCCCATGAATTAACCCCCCGAGGTCCCTTCCTGAAATCGGACCTACCAAATGTACAAAAAAGTGTAAAAACACACAAAAGTGGACATCATAAAAAAAAAAAAACGTAAACCCTCACCCTGGACAATAAACATGATTATATCATATACTCAATGATATACTGTATATATCATTATATATATATATATATATATATATATATATATATATATATAGAGAGAGAGAGAGAGAGAGAGAGAGAGAGAGAGAGAGAGAGAGAGAGATACAGATATGTTATAAAAAGATATATTTATGATAACCAATTTAATATAGACCAAAGACTCGCGCAAGGCATTTGTGATTGGCCGCCGTGGGCACGCTCCCCTGTTAGAGGGTAGCAGGGGATGCTCGGATCCGTTCGCATTAGACAAGCTCCTGGACGAAGGGGCTCGAGCGGAGCTGATTGGACGAGAGGGCTGCGCATGCACAGGAGGACCAGGGAAGAGATTGGGCGACCTGATCGCATGGCGGGGCATCCCAATCTGGATGCCCGGGGGGCAAAGACCAAAACCCAGGATGATCAAAATCCTGGGTTTTGGTCCACTTTAACATTCTGGGAGAAAAGAGTGAAGTGCAACTATTCTGTGTCCCTGTGCACACAAGGTAGGCCCACCTAACAGCTAACAGAGGGTGCAGGGGTTAATGCTATTGCAAAATGGAGTGTGAAAAAATGATTGCAGTACTGGCCTGGGCAATATAATTCAGCGTCTGTCCTGGGCAAAGTAATTCAGCTTCTGTCCTGGGCAAAATAATTCAGCGTCTGTCCTGGGCAAAATAATTCAGCGTCTGTCCTGGGCAAAGTAATTCAGCTTCTGTCCTGGGCAAAATAATTCAGCGTCTGTCCTGGGCAAAATAACTCCACGTTTGCATATAGCCGCCTGTGCTGCTACCTGGATTGGACCGACATAATCCACAATGCATAGCGGCAAAAAATCCATAAGTGCTTCCTCTTTGCAGGTGGCCTGCAGCTCCATAGGATGGCATTTTGAGGGTAAAATTGCCCATGGCAGGAGTTACAAAAAGCTAACCTAATTTTCATGTGCAGCAATATCAATTGCCCCAGGGAGGGATGCATAAGAGCAGGGCCGGCTCCAGGTTTATGTGGGCCCTTGGGCCCCTTTGTGGTGAGGGTATGCGTCACATCACAGAGGGACGTCCCAAATCTGGATGCCCCCTAAGGATCATGCTATTTGGACAAAAACTCTAGTTTTGGTCTACTCTGAAGCACACCAAACCCCTTTAAACCTGACCTCAGAGTCTAAACGTCTAGATTCTCTTGATTTTGGATGCCCCTGTGTGTGGTGCCCCCCTTTGTTCATTACTTTCCTGGAACTAGTGAATACACCGTTGGATCGCCAGTTTGAGTTAATGGCCAAACCAGGGGGGTTCTTTCACAAACAGGGGCATCCCAAATTGAGATGCCCTTGTAAAGCGGACCAAAACTATTATGCAAATATTGCTTGCATATTGGGTATACCAGCGATCCCAGGGGGTTTCACACCGTAGGGTATCACCGATTGGGATGCTCCAGGGATTGGAAATCAGCTGGGGCGGGCAAAAACCCAACACTTCCTCCCCTGGAATCTAAATCGAGATGCCCCGTTGTATGGAACCCTGCCATTCGAGGAGATGTGGGCACCAGCTGTGGTGGTGCCCTTCCATTCTGCCGCAGGTCAAGTACGGTCGCACACCCCAAAGGCCAGCCCTGTCATTGAGCCCCCCCGGAGGGTGGGGGCCCGCCTTGTCGGGTGCTGGCGCCTGCCCTGCATAAGAACACTGTTTGTTGTAGGGGTGTTCTGTTTTAACCTGCCTGTCACGGACCGGGTGAAGCGGACTCAGGTGTGGATCCGCTTTAACCGTGGGACCGATGGCGGGTACCGTGTCAGAGGAGCGGAGTCTAAGGGGCCACCGGTATTCACCAGAGCCCACCACAAGGCAGGTTGGTCTTGTGCGGCGAGTGACCCCCAGGTCGCTACCCCCCAACAGCGGCCCAGTCCCACAGTCAGCCGAGGTTCAGCGAGGTACACAAGTGGCAGGCAAAAGGCGTAGTAAGTACAGGCAGAGATCAGGGCTGGCAGCACAGGTTCGCAGTAAAGGTGAGTAGCTGAGGTCGGGGCAGGCAGCAAAGGTTCAGAATCGGGGACAGGCAGGGGTCGGTACACGGGTGAGCAATCCAAGGATGTCTGACTTTCAACAAGCATGGAGAGACCAAGATCCGGCACTGAAGGAAGGAAGTGCCTCTTTAAATAGGGGAAGAGGATGCAGGATTGGATGACCAAACACCAATCAGTGCTGTACAGGCCCTTTAAATCTCAGGAATCCAGTGCGCTCGCCCTCTAGTGGACGGAGACGTGCGCGCACCTGAGCATGTGAGGAGGAAGCATTGGGGGAAGGGAGACAGCCATGAGGGAAGTGCTGCAAGATGGATGACGGCTGCATGCAGCCATGGAGGTAAGTGACTTGCTGTGAGACTCGCCCTAACACTGCCCTTACGAATCAACCAGAATGCCAATGTGACCCTCAGTGAGAATGAGTTTTGCCACCCTTGCTCTAACCCTTCTAAGCCACCTCCAGTATGACGTGTCATGTCCTTGGAGAAGAATGTTGTTGTGTTTCCTCCCAGCTCTGCACCATATACTCAGAATTGTTCATTTTGAGTTGTGTTTGGTCTTTATCAGTGCCAAATATGTGAATCCAGTTACTTGTGTAAATCATCATCATGTTGATATACTTCAAATCAGGCTAGGACTTTACCTTTTTTAGCATTTTACGAAATGCTCTACCTCTGGTAACGTCCTATGTTTTGCAAGACACCCACAGCGCACAAGAGCCCAGTCATTAGAAATAGAGTGGAAGACAATCCTATCATCTGCATTGCTACCCTTTTCTATATGCCTTTGTGTCTTACCCAGAATGCAGAGCCATACAAAATTGTGAATGTAGGGATGGGTTATTGAATGGGGAGGGATCAGGGTGCACCCCCCAACCCACCCAAACAATGTAGACTTAATATTATATAGAGCTTGAGATCATGTGAAAGAGAAAGATGAATGAAAAGCAACAGAAGGAAAAAGAGAGAAAAAGAGGCAGTATATAGAGGAGAGGGCAGAGACAAAGCAAAACAAGAATGATGGATAAACAGGAATGATGAAAACGGACAACACAGATGACATGAAAATAGAAAGAGGGAAACAGAGAAAGAGGGATGAAGTATGGGTGAGCAAGAAGGAATGAGAGAGTGTGGAAAAAGAAAGAAAGGAGATAAGTTGCACCCCTTACAGGAGGCTTGTTATGGCATCCTGTGCACAGCTCGCACAACTCAAAGGCAGGTCATGGAGGTTTATTTGTTTATTCCTTTTATTGTTATAGTATCTTTCATTTGTATTTGGTACATTGTAAGCCACAAAAAGGTTTACACAACAAAATGCTGCACCATTGTGTCTAAAAATAGGGGCTGTAATAAAGAAAGGAGTGAAGAAAGGGACAGTCCAAGCAAAGGGTTAAATTATTCTGCTTTCCCCATGCTGGCTGTCAGAGGCTGCACCTTTCATTCAACAGCACTTTGCATTGCCTGATAAAACCCTATAGAACTTGCTCCCTTCTGCTGACTAATTTTTCTCAGTTCCCAAAATGAATTCGCTCCTGAGGGGACTGAGACATTAAGGCATACATGGATTATTCATTCTCAGCTGCTGAAGAGGTCCTGCAAAAGACTTAAAAAAGGATTTTTTAAGAAATAGAAAACAGGCTGAATAAAAAGTATCCCCTGAAAGCCAACAGGGAGAGCAGAAAGAAGGCTAATTTTACCTTTTGCCTTGAATGTCCCTTTAAAGTGGACCAACACCCAGGGGTGATCGGCCCGGGCCGATCACCTCACACACCGCGGGACATCCGAGATCGGGATGTCCCGCGGGGTGTGACCCCCCCAAAACCCCGAAAAACCTTACCTCTCCAGCCGCTGCTTCCGCCGCCGCCGCCTCACTTGCGCTCCTCTAGACGTGCGCGCGCCGGCCGTCTCTGAATGGCAGGCGCGGGCGCGCACACGTCAAGAGTGACGCGCGGGAGGCGGCGGCGGGCGCGATCCCTTGTCCGTCGACGGATGTCACTTGTCCGTCGGCGGGCATTGGACAGCGCAGTCACGTGGGAGCGTGGAGAGGTGAGTTTTCGGGGTGTTTGGGGGGGTTTCAAATCGGGGTGCCCCGGGGAAGTGGACCAATACCCAGGATAGTCAAAATCCTGGGTGTTGGTCCACTTTAAGACTCCTAAAATGAGGTAGCATAGGGCCTGGCACTTTTCACCTATGGTCCTGTCACAGGCATAAAGTATGAGGTTTCCACGGGAGAAATTGTCATCCAGTGACTCCCATAGACTCTCATTGGGTTTATCAGCACAGCCAGGATCTGTGCGTTAATCGACACAATACAGTTACAGTGGCAAAAATCCTACAATAAAATCCTTATTCTTCGCCAAGTTATAAACATGTGATAATGTCCTGTCTGTCTGTTGGAATAGTTTTAATGCAACAACTACAACCGGTAAATGATTGTCTGCATATTATTGATAAAGTTAGTTTAAAAGAAAAAAAAAGCAGGAAGTCTTAGGCAGACCGTGTGATTGTATGCATAGTGTGTTTAACCTGCTAACAGAAAAGAGCTGTTTTCTTTGCTCCATGTTGAGTTGTGTTGCCGATGTATCCTGTTTATGTTTGTTGAATGTTTCTGAATAAACAGCCGTTGTTCCTGTAAACTGGAAGAGTTCTGTGTATAATCCGTATATGTGTAAAGGGTGGTCCCCCTCTTTTTTGTGTGCCGAAGTGTGACACTCCCTATATTGGTGTAAAATGTACCTATCTGGTGATCCCACGGTGCATGCATGGGTTGCGATAGCATCCCCAGTATTTCTCTGACTGCTTTATGCTCCTGTGCCAGACCTTTCTAAATAGCTGGGGAAGGTAAGCACAGCCAAAGGGGAGCAGCTGCAGGGATGTTTGCTGCTCTCCTTCTATTCATCCTTCTATGCCGCTCATCAATTGCATAGGACAGTGATTGGAGAAGTGCCTGCACATGCACATTGAGATCGTTGGAGATGTACGAATAGTAGGCATTCCAGGGGATTTTTTACACTGCCTGGCATCTTATACTATGATGCTCCTAGAATTTTTCATAGGGAGCTGACAGTGGCAGCTCCTACATTATTGTTAGTATTGCAGACTTTCTTAAAGTTGGCCAATCACCAGCCAGGCCAGCCCTGGAGTCTAAAAGACTTTAGAGCCAACCAACTAGGTGCCTCTGGGGGCCACGGCTACATCCCCAGCATTCCTGCCAGCCATTTAGATATGCCAAGCGCTGGAGGGCATGCACTCCCTATATCGCTGCTCAGTCAAAACAACAGATTTATGCTGTGCATTTGAATGCACAACATAAAGGGCTAATTGGACGAGCATCTGTGCATGCGCCATGGGGGGCAGAGAGGTGAAATGAGTGGGCAATCTGGGGGGGTTTACACAGTAGGGCATCCCAAATCAGGATGCCCCAAGGACAAGCACCAGTCACCAGGATAGTCAAAATCCTGTTGATTAGTCCCCTTTAAAGCAGAATTCCACTCAGAGCCCAAGAAAAAAAAAACTTAAATCAGCCTCGGCCCAGCGCTGCTCTCCCAGTTCTGTGTGGCTCGCTGCACAGAAAGACACTTGGCGGCATACCCAGCACGAGCCCCCGATGGGTGTGGACACAGACCCTGGGCATGCAGCTTTTCTGTGCGGCTGACACCTGAGACCCGGGGGAATGGCACTGGACTCTGGCTGAGGTAAGGTTTTTTTTTAAACCCTCCCCTTCCTGCCTCAGCGACAGGAAAGTGTAGCAGGGCCGGGGGTTCATTGACTAGACTTCCGCTTGGTGCCAGCGGATGCTAATTTGTTTTTTTCTCTGCAGCTGCCACCTGAGTCCTGGGGGAACGGCACTGGACCGTGGCTTAGTTACAGGGTATTTTTTTTTCGTAATCCCCCTTCCTGTCTCAGTGCTAGGAAAGTGTGGCAGGGTGGGAGGGGGACTTAGTCTTGACCAGACTTCCGCTTGGAAGTCTCGTGGGGAACAGTGCTGGACCACGGCTGAGGTACAGGGTTTTTCGTTTCATAAGCACCCCTTCTGTCTCAGGGCTAGAGGAAAGTGTGGCAGGACAGGGAGGAGGTTTAATTTTGACCAGACTTGGAGACAGGGGATGCTGCTTTGGTTCTTAATCTATGGCTGCCACCCGAGCCCCGGGGGAACGCCACTGGGCTACGGCTGAGGTACAGGGTTTTTTTTTTGCCAGGAAAGGGTGGCAGTGTGGGTTAACTTTGACTGGACTTCCGGTTCCAGTATTTTTCCTCTTTAACGGAGCCTGAAATAATGGCGACATAGGAGCAACATCAAGTCCTTGGGAAAAATGCCAAATTCCTGGATGATGTGCCAATTTACCACTTAAAGGGGCATTAAAGGCAGGTGACTAATTTAAAGTCTAGGTGTCTTACCATCCAGACTGATCAACCTTCCAGGTTGATTTCAGGGGGTCTGATCTCTTAAAAGAGGATTGTTAGGATGATTTCATGCCTCCTGCTAAAGAGCCAGGCTGCAGTTTGCTGTATCTGGGTGGGAAAGAGACTAGGGAAAGCTCCATACACGCAGTGAAAGCAGGGGAATGTCCATGTTTCTGCAAGTCTGGAATTTTGTACTGAGCTTAGAAGCACATAAGAGACAAGCAGAGGAAAGGGCAGCTAATTGCCCTATAGACACAGATAGTGTGTCCCACAAAGTCTGATGCAAGAGGAGCAATGCTAGGATGAACTTCCACAGTAAGAAATTCGTGCAAAAATAAAACCTTGGGTCTGGGCTACACAAATTGGGCTGAATGTCAGCTTCAACAGATTTATTCAGTAGCACAGCAGAATGAATTATCTAGAGGACAGGTAAGCAGGGAATAGGCAGGCTTTACAGCCCCTTTAAATAATGGTCCACTGACCTGGATTCCCTTTCCAGATCAAGAGAACAAGGCTTGTTCCGGGTCTTCCGGTCGCTTCTATCTTTTTAGAATATTGGATTCTAATGTGGCACATACAGACATTTCACTCGATTTTAAACAGCTTTGTTTTTTTAACAGTGTTGGCTGCTGCCCTTCAGACAGTATAAAGTACATTTACTATAAAAGCTTTGCACAAGTAAAATCTATTTACATTTCATGGCTCTTAAGTAAGTTAAATAACCATCAGAAACTGCAATCCAAGTCCATCTCCAGGAAGCGTTCCCTGGATAACCATCGCATTCTATTGCTGAGGTGTAGCGTTATCTCCATGATCTTAGCTTAGCTTAGCAAATCATTTAGGTGAGATGTCCATTTCGTCCAGTAATCCATTGAAAAGACCAGGCTCAGTTTTAGCTTATTTGTTCATAATCTAGCTAGGAACTGAATTTGTATCAGTTTCAGTTTGTAGTATTGGCCCAGGTGGGAAACGTGCCCAAGTTGAACATAACGCGGCCCCAGCTGTTAACAGCTATCGTTGTGCACATTATGCCAATAATGTTCATTATGATGCCTGTTTTTACCTAAAAATAAATAACAGGCAATTTACATTAATGAGATGTACAATACCCAGGCCTTAATAATAGCATTCCCCCCTCCCCATGGTTACATGGAGATACCCGATTCCTCTCCATTCTGTGCAGATAGTGGCTTGGAACAAGGAACTGCTGCTTAAAGCAGTACAACACCCTGCTGGGTGCGGTACCACTGCTTGTGTATGGGGGGCATCCCTTTGGGTGATAACCCCAAAACCCAGGCCCCAAAAACTCACCTCTTCTATGGCCGTTTCCCCTGGCAACTGGTCCAGGACCCACGTCACAACCGCTACCAATTGCCATGGCCCTGACAGTGGTCAGGAACCTGGCTGAGGAATGCAGGAAAAGTGAGTTTCAAAGTCCTGGTTTGGAGATTTGCAGAGGCCTATGTGCAGTAGGGCATCACAAATTGTAATGCCTCCCAAGCCTGAGCAGCGATGCTGCCCCACGCTGTGGGATCATTTTAAGAAGAGGACTCACTGTTATTAGGAGTAAAGCGAGGGAGGGGCATTTGCTTTAGACCACAAGTGGCCTTTAATAAAGCAGTGCTTGTTTTCTATTGTGTTTAGCATAATACTCAACTCACACAAATGAAAAGCTCACATACAGAAAAGCTTAAAGTGGACCAACACCCAGGATTTTGACTATGCTGGGTCTTGGTCCACTTCGGTGGGGCACCCCCGATCGGGGTGCCCCGCTGTGTGAAACCCCCCCGATCACCCTAAAAACTCACCTCTCCCCGCTCCCAGCGCCGACGGACAAGGGATTTGACAGCCGCGGACAAGCGGCTCCTCCTCCCGCGCGTCCCTCTTGACGAGGGTGATGGTCCACTTTAAGGTTGACCAAAACCAGGCATATAGTCTATATGACTCTAGATACAGTTAAATACCCACCCTCCTGGCAACCCAATGTGGGATGCCCCACTGTGTGAAACCATTGACCTGTATGCATCCCAGTATGGCGGTGGTCGGACGCTGTAATTGAATGACTGGTGCAGCCGTATACAACCATAGAGGGATGCAAGAGATGTGGCCTGTTAAACTCCCATTCTGCTTTTTTAGCTGATAATTTATATACCAAAAAAGCAAGGAGAAGAGCTGAACCTGCGCCATGGTATTGCTGGTGATACATGTAAAATGGGCCGTCAGCAGGGTCTCGCATAGTGGAGCATCCCAAATCTGGATGCCCCAGGGATGCAGACTAAAACTCGGGAAAATCATGGTATTTGGTGCACTTTTAAGGGTCTCTGGATCTGCAGATCTGATGTTTTCAAAGTTACTGATGGTGGAGAATGCACAATTTCATCCTCCAGTGTTGGCCAGAGATAGAAGCATCCATCAAGATGGTCTGACCCCCCCCAATACGCTCAATTTATTCATTGCAATGGAGGCGGCATGCCAAGGCAGAGGCATGCTGAACCCGCCTTGGCATGCTCCCTTCACTGCAATGAATGGAGCGAGCGGGTATGTTAGGGGTGCAGACACATCTGGATGGAGGCCACAATGGCTGGCAGGTGCTGAGGGACGGAATTGTTTGTTCTTTGCCAACGATAAATATGAAGACACGAGAGCTACGGGGGACAAATGTGAGTATAGCCTCTGTTTTGTTTGCTTGGGCAATCTTTCTAAAGATGAGATTCTTAGAATATATTTACCATCTAATAACTATAATGAAACTTACCATATCGGACACGTGGAGGTGACCATATGAGAAGACAATGGCATTTGGAGGTGTGGCAACAGGTAACATAAAGGCAAAGGAAGTGCTAAGAGTACAAGGAATCATTATGTAAAGTGGATTGACCCCAATCGATGTTGCCTACAAAACAATTAACAAAAACAAGAAAATGGTTGTGAAGATAAGGTGGACCAGTCATGGAAAAACAACTATATCATCTCTCCTGGAAACCCTATTTCCCCTAAAATTAGACCCAGAATATAAGCCCCGGCATGATTTTTCTGGATTTTTGAGGATGCTTTTAATATAAGCCTAAACCTAAAAATAAGCCCTAGTTCCAATTCAGTTTATTAAGTACCGGGCTCTCTGTGAAGCAGTTGCCTTTGGCTTCAGGGCTTTGGCATCATGGTCAGGGGCCCTAGGCAGGGACATTCCACGTCCTGGGTGGCAGGTACCCCGGCATGCTAGCAGACCTCCACCACACCCCGATGTTCCTGGTGGGTGCCTCTCCACAAAATAATATTGGCTATGAGCACTACTGTGCCCATAACAGGCTTGTGTGCAGTGTGAGGCCCGCTGTATACTTACAGGTGCTGTCTCCTGCTTGTGCCCCCCCCCCACCTGTGCAAAAAGTCTGTGTCATATTATGGAGCTGCACAGAGACCAGAGATGAAGATTTATCTCCAGCTCTATCAATAAATGAAGATTATTGTTTATAGAAAAATAAGACTTCCTATCAAAATAATCCATAGTGTATCATTTGGAGCAAAAATTAGTATAAGACCCTGTCTAATTTTCGGGGAAACACGGTAGTAAACATCAAAGAACCAACTATACACTATTTAAATTACATTGTTAAAAAAAGTAATTTCTGAGAATAATTAACCATGCTAAGGGGCACTGGGCAACCCCCTGGCCGTTGGGGGTGTAGGTAATACCTTAACTTCGATCGCAATGTGGTAAAACCGCAGCATCACATTTCAGCCAAGGACTGAGGTTAAGGTAAGGTATTTTGGGGTGTTGTGGGGGTCAGGGCCGGCGTCAGCACCTGACAAGGCTCCTGGGGGGCCCACTGACAGCTGGCACAATGTGTTTTTTTGTCCCCCCCAAGCTCCCACTAACATGGCATCTGGCCCCTGCGTCGCCTCCCCCTATTGAGCCGGGTTGTCACTAACCTTGTAGCGAGGCAGAGCTCCATGCTCTTTCATTGTTGGTGTAGCGGCCCCGCCCTCTGCTCTGCCCTATCAACCCTGCATTCACTTGTGTGTTTCTATGATGGGTGCTGCCCTGTAGAGCTGAGTCTCCCTGCAAGCCCCGCACCCAGAGACGTGTCATCTCCCTGCTCCCTGGCCCCCAGCATTGCAACAGGAAGTACTGCACACACTGGAAGAAGGCAATGCAGGGTACACAGTGCACACACTTCTTTTCTTGGTCTTTCTGCCCCATCCAATCCATCCCTGTCCCCTCAGTCCCCTCTGTCTGTGTGTAGGGTTACACAGAGGGGCATCCAAAATCAGAATGCCCCTAGGGATCCTTTTCACCTGGCCCTAGATTCATTTAGACTCCCTGGTCAGATTTAAAGGTGTTTGTGTCAGACACAAGGCCTGATTATAGAATAAGCATGTGTATTATAATTGTATTTGTGTATAATGTATAGTCCAAGACCTGGGTGAGAGGTCACTCAGACTGTGTTTTGTGTATTCCAGTTTTATTGGGGGTTCTGTTGGTGGTACATCCGGCTTTGAAGTCAAAAGCCTTTGTAGCAGCAGGATGTGCTGTCTCTGGACTCACCATAAAAACCAAACTGAGATGAGGGACCTGAAAGAGAGATTCCCTCACCAGGCGGGGTCAGAGGGGAGGGGGATGAATTTAAATTGACCTAATAAAACCTAGATGCTAAACACATTCTGGTGTCAGAAACCTGAGTCATGAACCTCTGTCACAAGCCTGTGGCAAAAGCTGGACAAAAGACCCTAGTAAGGACTTTCTTTTTTGTTTTCTGAACTTGTCTTGCTGTACTCTTTAATGTATTTGTATACTGTGATACCTTTTTATCAGATTAAATGTTTAATTAATCAGCTCTGGTCTTTGATCTCTAAATATATGAGCTCACCTTTCTGAAGGAAGCTCTGGTGAAACACGTTTATCAAAGGGTTAATTTGGTGACTTGCTGGGACTAGTAGTGAATACCCAGGGGTCTGGTGGCTTTAACCCTTGCACCATCACACTCTCTCTAGCGTCTTGGCTGGGCTGATAGAATGCGATCATGACAGTTTGGTGCTCCTTAAAAAAGGACCCACACTAGAGTTTTGGTCCAAATAGCCTGATCCTCGGGGGCATCTAGATTTGGGATGGCCCTCAGTGTGTGTCCATCTATTCGCCGCAAAGGGGCCCACTGAGACCACGCTGCCCAAGGGCCCACATAAAGTTGGAGCTGGCCCTGGTGGGGGCTACAGCAATCTGTATGCCCTCCCTCCCAAGCCTGTCATAATGCCGTCCCACACCCGTTAGCTATGAAAACGGGTCTGGAACCGCTTTAAGGATTTAAACATTGCTTTTTAAGTTTCAATATGGTTAGTAAAATTGCTTAGTAAAACGCCCCCTTTGTAGAAGCTTGGACAATATGCACCATGGTATCCATGGTTTCAGACAGAGACATTTGAGACCATCTACTTTTCCTGCTCTCAAACATCTCCAGCCGGGGGCACATGAGCAGTCCTGCTCTAAGCTTTGGAACCTCTAAATAAAAAGTAAAACTAAAACGGAATTGAGAACAAACCTACCCCCAAACCCCAACAGGTGAGTGTGCTAATAATTAGGCCAGACTTTATAATGACCAACTAGAACTGTTTCTTTGTTTCTTTTTCACTTACCATAGATGCCAAGATGGGCAGGAAGAGAGTCGCAGTGGCAACATTGCTGGTGCATTCAGTAAAGACAGCGATCATTAATGACAAGATGATGGCGATGGCCCATGCTGGGATGCCGTGCAGAAATCCCATCTGTTCCCCAAGCCATGTGGAAAGCCCAGAAGCCTGTGGGAAAGGAAACAATGCTGGGCATAGTGTTCAGACACTGTGTACAATTTTGAGATACAAAGTGTAATGACTATATGATTTGCACATCTAAAGCCAACAATTACATTTCAGTTTACTGTAGTGAGATGATCTAAAGACCTCAGATGGCCTTTAATAAATGTTGTAGATTGAGCTCTGTGCTTTGCTGGCTTCCCCTAAAACCCTCTGCTTTAGACAGGCAAGGACACAAAACAGCCTATACTGATTTCTTCAATGAAACAATGCATGTGGCACGTGGCAAGTGGACCAAAACCCACGCCCCAACGGGCCGCTAGATTCCCTCCCCCAGGGCACTCAGAATCAGGATGCCCCCCTATGTGATACCCCCCAGGTCGCCCGGAAACTCACCTTCTTTCCCGGTCCAACGGCGCATGTGCCAGCAATGACCACATACCCGTTATCCCTTTAGCAGGACGCATGCCCGCGCCAAGCATTTATAAATGGCTGGTGCGGGTACGCTCTCTGTTAGAGGGTAGCAGGGGATGCGGCCGCCAGTGCGCTAGGAACTGCTCGCCTTAGGCGAGCTCTTAGACGAAGGGGCAGGGGCAGTCAGAACGTGCTGATTGAACAAGAGGCTGCGCATCCGCCATAGGACAGGGAAAGGATGAGTGAGATAGGGCCACCCGGGGGGTTTCACACAGAGGGACATCCCTGATCGCAGTGCAAGCACTATACCTCAAAATAGTCAGAATCTTGGGTTTTGGTGCACTTAAAAAAATATCTTTTTAATGTATAGAAACAAAAAAAAGCATAAGGCGCCCCTCCTGGGACTACCAGTTTAGTGCATTAAAGTGGACCAAAACCCACGAACTTGTGAAATACATTTGGCCAAAGCATCTGACGATACTCCGTCATTAGGATGTAGAACTAGAAATGGATATTTTTGCTTTTCAAATGGTGCCATGTGAGATGGCAGGCGAACAGTCATTGCATAGATGTGGCAATGACATTATTGCCACACACAACAGTGGCAATGAATAGAGGGGGCAGAGCTTTGCAGCTAAAACAAGGGCCATTATCTGGGATTAGAGTCAAGCAGGGGCAGTGAAAATTGCCAAAATGTACTTCTTATGAGGGGAGCAATTCAGGGGATGCTAGTTAAAAATGTGGATTTTGGTCTGCTTTAAGCATAGGTCCTGCTATCATCATGGCTTCATAATGAAACAGCTGGCATCTAGCCCTTCTGGTTGCTTTGGTGGAGCAGGGTGTGAGTGACCAGAAGAGGGTATTGGCGAGCCGCCTTCTTACCATAGCAGTAGCTTGCCATTATCTATCCTCTGAACTGGAAAATGAGTCACTGGGACCCGTTACTAGTAGAGCAAATTCAGAATAAAGACCACTCTCTTCATTCACCAATTTACTAAAATAACTTTAATAAATAAATCAATAATCCAGAAGTCTTTATATTTGTGTTATTTTCAGCTTTTCTGGGGTTTGGCTTGATCTAGATTTGCTAGAAGCACCGCCCTCTGCTGTTTCTTCATCCAAGGAGTACAAGTCCCCTGTCTCACCTCTATGGTTTCCAGCCAGATACAGGGAAAGCAGCCTCAGGTAGGGACATATATGCACCTTGGAAGCAGTGCTTTTCACTGATGTCACAGTGCATCATTGTTGCACCAGGAGGTCTCGGGGCCACATCTGAGGGGTGGGAGTGGCTAATAGTTGGCTAATAGTTCTCTGGCTGGGAGCCAAAGAGTGGAGGCCCGCTGCTTATTGAGCCAAGAATTGGCAGAGCGAACACTCTTCTAGTAAGCCAGAGGATCAAACCCAATAAGAAGGCTACAATCAAGACAGCAAATGCCAGATTAAAATGGCTAAAAAGGGTGCTTCTTTATTATTTTATTTTATTGTTAAGGTAATTTAAAGAATTGACCTTTACGATGTGGAAACATAACGTTCAGAGCTGGATATTATTGTGAAAAGGTGTGACGTCATTCCTAACTCGCCATAGAACATTATGTATGAAAACATTTCTTTCGTTCTTATTTCACTCTCTTGGCATTCATTCACTTGGCAGTATGTTCAGCCAAGCAAATGTTTCTTACCAAAGCTACAATTTTCTCTTAGTAACATTAAAGGACCTCTCCCAGATTTGCGTACATGGAGGCACCAGTAAAAGCACTGATCATGGTGCCGACTGGAATCACCAGAACGCCATTCAGTATGGGTCTCTATAAGCTTTATTAATTGCTATAATAATAAAAATAAACAAACATGTGCAGGCTCCTTGGATTATAACTGATAAATACTTACGTCACTTCCTTTTGCCAATGCAAAACCTCCCCCAAGAAGAAGAACAATGCTCCATGGCATCTTCTTATGAACAACCTTCCAAGTCAGTAATGGGGCTGCAGTAAATGTCTCCTGATCTGTAAATAGAAAAGCAATGGTCAAGAGCGCAAATAATACTGCTATATACAAATCTAAAGTACCGTATTTATTATTTAGAAATACATTTATCTTGGGAAGCTTATTAAAGACCAAGTCCAGTCCATACTTTGGTTTTAAAGTGGACCAAAACCCACGGGAATCTTATGGATTCCCAGGCCAATCAATTTCCTACCATGCCCTGCTGTGTGAAACCCCCCAGGTCGCCCATACACTTACCTTATATTCCGTTCCGGCGCATACGTGAGCCGCAGCTGCATCCCCGCAATCCCTCTAGCAGGGAGCGTGCCTGCGCCAGCCATTTGTGAATGGCTATTGTGGGCACACTCCCTGTTAGAGGGTAGTGGGGGATGTGGCCTCAGAGCCTAGAGTTAAAATAAATTTCATTTTCTATCTGCTGCCTCCATTTGCACTCCATTTTGGTGGTTTGGCCTCACTTATTTGTCTGGTCAGCAGAAATTCATGTAGCAGCGAATCCATAGGTGTCACTGGGACTGAAGGGTGGTAAAACTCACGATATGGGTTATTAAAGCCAAGCAAGACATTTGCGGGTCGGCCCTAGAATTTAAAACACTCCAGGGTCAGCCGCTAGCCTGCCCCCTGGGCCATCCTATAGTGTGAAACCCCCGAGGTCGCCAGTTAACTCACCTTTCCCAGCTGCTCCTGCGACAACCGGCCGCCGCATCCCCAGCTTCTCTGTAGCTGTGAGCACTCCTACACCCAGCCTATCTGATTGGCTGGACATAGGAACGCACTCAAATTGAAAGACAGCTGACCTACATTATCTGGCACTTTTGAGACCAGCCAATCGGAAATCTCAAAAGTACTGATTGGGCGTGGCTGCGGTGGTGGAAAACCATGCGTTCTTTTTAGGCCACAGCCTAAGGAGCAGCATTGCTGCAGGTACTCAGGCAGGGAGGGCGGGTGAGCAGGGCAAATAGGTTTTGCTCAACTTTAACTGTGAGAACTAATAAGCATGTCTGCATCTGCAATGTAAAATTCTAAATACCCTTACCCCTAGGCAAGCTGATTCAGTGCTGAGCTAACAGCAGGAGAGAACAACCACTTCTGTTATCAGCTGATCATCAGCAGTGAGTGCTGCAGGTTGTTTTCCTGGTCTTAGGCCCTTATTTATGAAGGAATGGCGACAGGTAGCGACTGGTGAGCGGCCGGTAATGACGGGCCCCGCCACGAGAGCGCCGGCTCCCCACCACAATCTATCTCAGTCGCTGCTTAGCGACTGAGATAGCGCCAGATCATTCATCATTATTCCAGCCTTAGCCCACAGTGCCAGCGTCCGACCTTGAACAGCGACAGGTATGACCTCTCACTACCTGGCGCTCTCCAATGCATTTCAATGGAACAATCTTTAAATATTCATAATGAATTGTTATTAATTTTTTTTTTTTTTTTTTTTAAATGTGAAAAATTCTGTGACCACTTCTGCCATTTTAAATAATTTTTTTAAGGTAAAAAAAAAAAAAATGTACAGAATTCATATTACAGGTCTGACATTAATGTATTCATATTACAAAATTATTTTAAAAACTTGTTTTTTTTGGTTTCCAAAAATATGGTTGTTTGGGGGTTAAAAAACTACTTTTAACCCATCGCCGCCAGCGCTCTGGGGTTTAAACATGCATTTTACAGCGCGATAATTTTTTGAGCGTGATTTGTTAATGAATATGGTGGAAGCCGGTCGCTCTGACCAGTCGCTATCATGCGCTCCCATACAGCGCGGAACCTGTCAAATAGCGACTCCTCACCCAATATTCAACATTACGGCAAACCGAATGAGTCGCTATCAACTACCGAACAATGGCCAAGCACAGCGACTACTAGCGTGCGCTCTGAAAATGCCGCTACAGTCGCTCAACTGTCGCTACCTGCCGCTGTTAATGAATCGGCCTCAGAGTCACATTGGCAGC
The DNA here is from genome assembly GCA_027917425.1 of Gastrophryne carolinensis. NCBI lineage: Eukaryota > Metazoa > Chordata > Amphibia > Anura > Microhylidae > Gastrophryne > Gastrophryne carolinensis. The sequence goes on from CM051236.1 coordinate 436,814,024, forward strand.
TGCAGATTACATGATCATTCAGGTTCACCAAGCCAGTGGTCACACAGATGTGCAGGTTTGTCCAACAAACCTGAATGTGACAGGCAGCTGGTGCTAGAACACAGAAGTTGTGAGTGTCATCTGCCTGGTCTCCAGGGCTTACTGGAAGATGATACGCAGAGGGGGCATCCCAAATCAGTATGCCACCCATGCTGCAAGTATCAAAAAAATATTTTTGACTTCCTGTTTAAAGCCACATATTCTCTTTATAAGGGGGCTCTTCAGCCAGGCTCCTCTATACATTTCATCTTTAATCCAGAGATAACAACACAGACACAACCTCCGCTCTGCCCTCCTATCCTGGTCACCTCCTCTGAGTCCCACCACCAGGACTTCTCACATGCCTCCACACTTCTCTGGAATGCCCTCCCCTACTCATTTTGACACTACCCAACACTCCAAGCTTTAATAAGTGCCCCCTAATACTCACCGCTTCAGAAAAGCATAAAACCTGGCACAAATAACTCTTCCACAGGGCACATGCTGCCAAACTCAATACTGACCATTTTTTATTCTTCCCCTTCTGTCTGCACCCCCAATCCTTTAGACTGTAAGCTCATAAGGGCCACACACTCCTATTGTATCCTGTTTAGTAAAGTTTGTAAAATTCACTTTGAACCCCGTAGCATCGTGTTTTTAATAGTGTATGTACTGCATGTTTTACCCTGTCTGTAATTACTACTTTGTTATATATATATATATATATATATATATATATATATATATATATATATATAATGAATACATAATAATAATGTAACGTTTGTAACATTTTTACAAGTACAGTGAAAGGTTTTTTAAAAGCTTCTTACCTTCCTCTTCAGACTCGTCAAGATCAAAGCTCTGCATCTTCCTGTGGCAAGTAAATGAGGGCTTTTTCGCAGGTAAAATAAAAAGGAGAACTGCTACAAATATGGCCACCGTGGCGTCAGTTACATACCTGTAGGTTAAAAAATGAATATATTATTTGCAAATAATAATGATTTACTATTATGTATGCTTTCTACTCCTACGTGTCGAGTTGTGTGCTCAAGCTTGTTACAAAGATGACACATGCACATATCTCTTCTAGTCAGACCATGATGTCCTATGGGTAGAGATATGGCTAGAATGCCACCTCCTATTGGGGTAGTTTAGACGTAAGGCAAAATAAAGCCTCCAGAGCTCCTGAATTGGGTTGTGGGTTCTACAAAATGGATGAGTACAGAGGTTTGGGACACGGCTCAAAGGTGAGTATATACTGTGAGTGATTTACCTAATTTTAGCATAACAGGGCTGATTCAGCACGTGAGTATTTTTTGGAGAGTAAACAGTCCAGGTAATGGGCATAATAAGGCAGCAAGGAGCTCATTTGAAGCCTGTCCTATATACCTCTCCTCTTGCAATGCACTGTAGATGCTGCATCAGGTCTCAAAAATTTGGCCCTGTTTTCCTTTGCATTTTACCATGGCCACACAAATGTAGTAGCAAGGGCACCCCATCCATCAGTGATCCCAGCGTGAGTGAACTTCTAGTTCTTGCTGCTTGCCAGGCTTGCTCAGGGACTGGGGTGGTCATGCCAAACTTTGGAGGCCTGCTACAGCATCTACACTGCAGAAAATGGATAAGAGGCACATGAGGCAGGCTACAAGTGAGCTTGATTCATGCTCCCCCCATATAGACTTTGTATGTTTATATGGATTTTACGCTCAAGGTGTTGCAGGAATAGTTTGAGACAAAACCAAGATGTTAATTATTCGCTCTGAGTGCCTCTGGCTAGTCTCATAGTAGTATGAGACCAGGTATAAAGACCCTGGGAAGAATAGTAGACCATGTGGGAGCTGTGGCAAGTAGAGATGAGTTAACCAGTTCACTAGAATCAGAGTTCACTCCGAATTTCGAATTTTGAACTTTCTTATTAAATCCTAACCAACCTGATCTCATAGCTGGTGCCCAGGCTGGTTTTGCTGGATAGGTGGGACCCCGTGCTGTTTGTTTTTAAGTTTTAAGGGTTAATCCCTTAAAAATGTTTTTTTTTTTTTAAGTGGTGTGGGGTTCCCCCCATCCAGCAAACCAGCCTGGGCATCAGTATGGGATCTGGTAGACCAGGGCTTGGAGGCTTCCAGCTTGCATTGCCCTTATGGGCCACGGGCTCTTCTGTCTTCCACCCCCCCCCCCCCCGGGCTTTAGGGAGACAGGTAATGGGGCCTGGGGTTAAAGCGGACCTTCACTCTGAATAAGAGTCTATCTTATATGTTTCCCACACCCTGTACATACAGATTGTCCACATTAAAAATCATCCTACCTGCATCTACTGCATGTTATAAGCCTTTAAACATCCAAGATGGCGGCTTATGGAAGCCACCATCTTATCAGGCAGCCTGCAAACAGGAAGTGCCTCCTGACTGTGCTGCTCTGCATTCTGGGACTGCTGACCTTTACCTGACCCCAGCTCTGCTCTGTCTTTGCAAAGCACAGCTATAGCCCGCCCCCTGTACCTTATCCCACTCTCCTCTCCTCAGTAAGTGTGATGCTTCTGAGTCAAGATGGCGGCGCCCGTATCCTAAATTCCTGAACAGAGTTGCAGCCCAGTGGGGGAAATAATAATAAGTTAGTGACTAAAAACGTAAAATATATTAATTTTAGATGCTGGGGAACCGTTTTTTAAGAGTTTGGGCTTTTCATTAAATCACGCTGAAGGTCTGGTTTAATGGCAAGTCACCCACATGCCACTTGCTGTCACTGACAGCAGGAGAAATCAGCGGACGCGCCAGAGAAATCTCTAGTAGCCAGTGACATAACTGAATGTGGTGGGAACATTAAATGGGGTCCTTTCACAGCTCAAACTGTAAACTTTTTTCCGTCTTTTAACTGGATGTGGCTAGACAACTAAAGGCAGCTAAAGATTGAAATAGCAGAGATGAATGCTGCTTCCTTTATCTAAAAGAAGCTAAGCGAGCACAAATATGATAAATAAGATGGAGGTGCAAAAATGATGGGCCCCCTCAAGCTACGCCCCTGCTAATGGCAAACAAGCAAGGTGGCCTCAGATATTGGTTTTCTGATCTGTGTAAAAAAAGTGAAGACTGAAATGAGATGTATTGGCCTTGGGAGATCTGTGAAGTTGTTTTTTGATACATATATAGCAATATGTAACAATGCAAGAGGTAAGTTGATGTTGGTGAAAAAGTAAACTATGGTACTTAAAGTGGACCAAAATCCACGGCCATCGGCTTCCCTCCCCTGGGGCATCCAAAATCGGGATGCCCCGCTGTGTGAAATCCCCAGGTCGCCCATACACTTACCTTCTTTTCCAGTCCAGCGGCACATGTGTGAGCCGCATTCCCCGCTATCCTTCTAACAGGGCGCATGCCTGCACCAGGCCTTTGTAAATGGTCGGCACGGGCACGCTACCTGTTAGAGGGATACAGGCGTCAGCGCGCTCGGAGACGCTCGCCTTAAATGAAGGGATCCGAGCGTGCTGATTGGACAAGTGGACTTGCATGTACTGTAGGACCGGGAAGAGGTGAGTTTGATTCGGCGACCTGAGGGGTTTCACACAGTGGGGCACCCCCGATCGGGTGCCCCGGGACAAGGAACAAAACCCAGGATAGTCAAAATCCTGGGTTTTGGTCCACTTTAAAACTAGTATTACTCCAAAATCATTGGAGGGCATCCTTATAGGGGGATGGCATAGATAGAATGCTACCCTTATTTGTTCACAGTTACTATAATTTAATACACTTAATGTATAACATTAAATCATGCCTGGACATGACAATCTAATTGATCTGACACATTGAAACTAGAATTAGCCACCAGTAGAGAAAGGAACAGGAAAAGAAACAGTGGAAGACGTTAATGGGGCACATTGACAAACAGCATAAAGCATCACTTACAATGTCAATACAATAATAATAATAGTAATAATAATGTCATATTCTTACTCCACATTGTTCTTATTGAAGAGAACCGTGGCCCAGCCTTTTACAAATCCGGGATCTCTTGTAAACCAAAGAATGACCAGCAGTGTGAAGAGCATAAGCACACTGAACTCCGCAAAGGAAACGTGTCCCAGCTTCCGGTACTCCTCTCGGATCACATTATAGGCTCTTCTTTCCTTCTCTGAAGTTTTAGCTCCACAGCCCCATGTCTTCTTTAAGCTTAATATAAGAAAATGTAAGAAGGCAACTCTTTAATTAGTCCAAATAGTTGTTAGGAGAACCTTATTTTCACCTAATGTGACATTCCTGAATGTCCTACTGTTTGATTAGACCACCATCTCTACCTGTAAGGAGGACAAGAAAAGAAATAGAAAGGGAAACTGAATACAAGGACAGAAAAAAAGTTACGAGAAAGCAGCAAAATATCAAAAGAATATTGCAGAAGAGATAGTAAGCAAAAATCACAGTATATAAGGTGAGGCATAGAGAAAGGGTAAAGAAGAGTATATAGGATCTTAGATAGGATTGTGATTATTAGAGGCCGATTCATTAATAGCGCCAGGTAGCGACAGATGAGCGACTGTAGCAGTATTTTCACAGCGCCCGCTAGTAGTCGCTGTGCTTGGCCATTGTTCGGTTGTTGACAGCGACTCTGAATATTGGGTGAGGAGTCGCTATTTGACAGGTTCCGCGCTGTATGGGAGCGCATGATAGCGAATGGCCATAGCGAACGGCTCCCACCATATTCATTAACAAATCACGCTCAAAAAATTCTTGCGCTGTGAAATGCATGTTTAAACCTCAGAGCGCTGGCGCTGATGGGTTAAAAGTAGTTTTTTAACCCCCAACCATATTTTTGTATAAAAAAAAAAAAGTAATTCAAAACATTTTGTAATATGAATACATTAATATGAGACCTGTAATATCAATTCTGCACAAATTTTTTTTTTATTTTTTTTTACCTTAAAAAAAATATCTAACATGGCAGAAGTGGTAACAGAAATTTTCACATTAAAAAAAAAAAAAAAAAAAAAGAATTATTAACAATTAATTATGAATATTTAAAGATTGTTCCATTGAAATGCATTGGAGAGCGCCAGGTAGCGAGAGGTCATACCTGTCGCTGTTCAAGGTCGCTCGCTGGCGCTGTGGGGTGAGGCTGGAATAATGATGAATGATTCGCTATCTGGCGCTTTCTCACTCACTAAGCAGGATCGGCTTGATAAATGTGTGATTGTGGTGGGGAGCCGGCATTCTCGTGGCGGTGACCGTCACTACCGTTCGCTCACCAGTCGCTACCTGGCGCTATCCCTTGTTAAATAAGGGCCCTAGTCTCTGGTGTCTTCTCAGTAATCTTCCTCTCCGAAGGAGTTTTATCATGGCAGCACTGGCTGCATTTTTCCGGTGGCTCTGTGTTTACACAGCAATAATGGATCCTTAAAAGAGGTAGTAAATCTAAAAAGTCTTAACTTCTTTTACTCTTTTCCTAATACTGGCAGCATAGGGCATCCAAGATCGGGATGCCTGCTGCACAGCCCGGAATGCCTGATACCTGAGACCGGGTTTGCCTGCATGGAAAACCTTATTGGTATGACTGGGTTTGCCATACCCCATTGCGTAATAGGGCATCCTGATCTATGCTGGTAGTAATTAGAAAAAGTATAAGAGGAGATCATGTCTTTTTAGTCTTTACTTCATCTTAAAAGAGACTCTAAGCCCAATGGCAATAATAAGCAACAAGCAGCTCATCTGATACCTGCCCTATGTGCTTCTCCCTCATTTCCAGTTAGAATCTATATCAGGGCTTCAAAGATTGTCCTTCTTTCAACTTCATTCATTCATGTATAAAAGTGGTCCAACAGCCACTCTGTCCCCTTGTGCTCTCAGTGTGAGTGAGCCTGGCAAGCCACAGTGGTCCTGCCCGCAGCTGCACCATGACATGCAATTCCCAGCTCAGACACAACCCAAAAATTGAAGTGAAGAAGTCACCTTTGCTTAGAATAAATAAGGTATAATCTAAGAATCTGAGATGTTTTGAAATGGCTTTTTTGCCCTGTTCCCAAGGGGGGTGAGTTGCTTGGTGGTCGGTTTTGTGTCCCCAGACAGGGGCTTTAAAGTGGAGGTTCCCTGCTGTGTGAAACCCCCTTTTTACCATTCCGGCAATACCATGCCACGCATCTCTCTGTCTGATGCACACACCCAGGCCTATGTTAATGGCCGGAGTGGGCACTCACATCCGGAGGGAAGCGGACCCATTCTCATAAAGCTTTCAATACCTTTTTTCCATAAAGAATGCCGATTGGAGGATAGCCAGTGCATGCATCGTATGAACATGCATCGATATAGAATGAGATTACTTTGATATTTGTTAACATAAAAACAACTAATACATTTTAAATAATAAAATATATTTAAGATCCATAAAATCATATTGCACAACAAATTGAGTTCCCAAACTATCCCTCATTTTGGTATGTTACTGTACAGCTGCTGCAGATACAAAAGAAGCAATGCTTTTAGATTATTTGAAATTTGCTTCTGCACACTCAATGGAGGGACATGTCCTACATCCTTTGGGGGAATCCACATGCAGGGTTCAAGCAGTAGCCATGTGGTTTCACTACTTCACCGGCACCCTTCCATTTTATATCTAGCTAAAATTCCAACTTTTCTGGGCTGTGTAGGGTCCTTTTTCAATGAACAAGGGACAAGGATGATTGTTGACCCTCCTGCATTTAGACCTTGGAAAATCAGGTTAAAAAATGTAGTAGAAAACGAACTATCAGCGCTTAAACCTGGAAAGACCGAAAACAACTGCTTCCTTGAGGCCCTAAATACCCCTAAAATGACTCCTTTCCAGTCGGACTGAATTCCAACTCCAACAGGATACCCTTCAGGGGAGGGAGGTAAAGGACACTTTATTTATGACTGCCTTTTTTCTTTTTGTTTCCGCACTTAATTGCAACTAATATTCCCATAATGATGTTATATCTTTTTAAACTTGAAAGCATATGGTAAGAAATGATTATCAAGCTAAATATCCAAGACTAATACTGAATGGCAACAATTAAAAAAAAAAAAAAATAAAAATAAAAAAAGGATGATTGTTGACTTTGGAAAGGATGTCCACCTCACTTGAAGTGTTCTCTACCAACATGGAATTTAAAACATATTAGGGTGGCTTCAGAGCCTGGTGAGATTTCTCACTCCATTTTAGGAGAGAAAACTCTCATTAACTTTTACTGTCTACCTTGGGGGTCATTCAGAGCCAGACGAAAATTTATACCCGGTAGACAATGCAAGTCAATGGCAGTTTCTCAACCCCCTTGTTATTTCTTTTGTAACGGATGGGGTGTACATACAGTAGCTCTGTTTGCTCTGTTTGTTAAGGAACCCCTTAGTGTTAAATGGGAAGAAGTGGAGGCTGCCAGCACGCAACATGGGATTGTAGTGGCTCCTTGGCTGAGAACTGAGGAAGGGATTTGTGAATCATATTAATGGTTTCTCAGAATTACAAACATGAATGCCGCTCAGTGCAGGCACTTTGTTGGCCTGTACTACAACACTGCTGCTGTAATTTGTCATCATTGGGAAGGTGATGCATTCAGATACTAATCACCTTGTTACCTTTGGAAATATAGTTATATTGATTACATAATTGTATATTGCATAATAACAGCGTAGTCATAACAAATATCACTTACTTTATTCCCATGAAGGAGAGCTGGAGCCACAGCCAAGCCATAGTGAGCATTATAATCATGTTAGGGAAGGCAAAGCCAAACCATGATGCAAAATTCAGGATATCCCCGTTGTTTGGAAAAAGCCTATAATACAATGAGAAAGCCAGCTTAAACTATTGTATTACATTTCAGTGTTGTGGAGCTGCTTCATAAAATTAGTATACTGCCTGTTCTATTACAAGAAATAATCAAGCGCAAACAAAACAAGGTAAATAAATAAAAAGCCAAGTTATTGTCTAGGCAACCCCCCCAAAAAAACGATCTACTCACCTATTGTCCCCTGCAGAAGATTGCTTCTAGTCCGGCGCTTTAACAACGGTGCCCCCCCACCATCTCAATCCTAGCACACCCCTCCACCATTGCACTGAACAGAAAGGGCGTTTTGACTGATGGTGGGCAGCCTGCTGTCGTGAAAGCAGTAAATCAGGCCCCAGCGACAGGAGACTAAGTGGGTTATTTAAGAAACACTAGTTCCATGTAGCGCCAGGTGAACGCCGGGCGCAGTGTGTGAAAACCATATGTATGAAAGTCAATCTGGTGAGCACCTCTAATAGCGTCATGTAGCGTCGGAGGTATTACTAGGGGCTGCTCAGTATGTTCAGGAGCGCCATGTAGCACCTTGTTAGGGTGAGCGCTGTGCGCCCATCTCGCAGCACTTCACTTACCTCCATGGCTGCATCCAGCCGTCATCCATTTTGCAGCACTTCCCTCACCTCCATGGCTGCTCCCAGCCGTCTCCTTTCCCCCCATGCTTCCTCCTCGCATGGTCAGGTGCGCGCACGTCCCCGTCCACTAGAGGAAGCGCATCGGATTCCTGAGATTTAAAGGGCCTGTACAGCACTGATTGGTGTCTGGTCATCCAATACTGCATCCACTTCCCCTATTTAAAGGGGCACTTCCTTTCCATCAGTGCCGGATCTTGGCCTTTCCATGCCAGTTGTAAATCAGTTGCTTTTGGATTGCTCACTCGTGTACCGACCTCTGCCTGTCCCCGACTCTGAACCTTTGCTGCCTGCCCCGACCTTGGCTACTCACCTTTACCACGAACCTGTGCTGCCAGCCCTGACCTCTGCCTGTACTCACTACGTCTTTTGCCTGCCACTTGTGTACCTCGCTGAACCTCGGCTGACTGTGGGACTGGGCCGCTGTTGGGGGGGTAGCGACCTGGGGGTCACTTGCCGCTACAAGACCAACCTGCCTTGCGGTGGGCTCTGGTGAATACCGGTGGCCTCTTAGACTCCGCTCCCCTGACACGGCACTCGCCATCAGTTCCACAGTCAAAGCGGATCCACATCCAAATCCGCTCCCCCCGGTCCGTGACACACCTGTTGCTCAGCAGCGTTATCCCATACATTTCAAAGGTGTTTTTTTGCTTGTGTCTAGTGTTTTAATTATTTTTTTTCTCAATTTTAGGATCAAATCATTGCGTGACCTCTCCTGCCCAGCAACCAAACACTTATATTGTTATATTTTGATTTTTTTTTGTGCAGAATTGTATGTGCAGGTCTGCCATTGTAGTGTCAGTGTTACAGTGTTAAAACAATGTCATTCCATATGTTTTTGCTCTGGTGCTGGTGACGCTAGAAGGCCCAGTTTTAGAGCACTGACGCTGGTTTTGTGTTTGATTTTCTTAACTATGACCTTCAGCGCTTAGTGCAGGACGCACTTAACTGGCGCTACCTATCAGTCGCTGCAGCGTTGTCCTGTTTTTATATGCGGCGTTGCTCTTTCCTTCAGGATGCTACATATGCATTGATTCAGGAAGAAGCTTCCACAGCGCCCTCCAGACATCACATTTATCACTGCTGGACAGGATACTACAGCGTCACTTGTACGCCCGCTACACTAGGTTATAGCGCCAGACATCCGCTTGCAGTGTCCACTAGTGGACGCTCTAAGTGCTGCTAGATAGACATGGCAATAAGTGGTGCTAATCTTAAATTAGCCTCCACATCTGGTAAGATCCACAGTGCCAGACTAGGAGTGATCATCTGTGGCGGATAAAAGGTGAGTATAGGGTTTGTTTATTTTTGCCTTCATAATTACTTTAATTCAGAGCTTAAAGTTAAGTACAATTATTTAAAGCCTACAATTATTCTGTGACCTTACACCCTTGAGGAGGTTTATACACCAGACCCCACACCCAAACCCATTTGGTTCTCTTTAAAGAAAAACTGTAGAATAATTCAACCTTTCCATTTTGTGCTAGTAAGAAAATGTCTCTTTATTTATTTAGTTTTTTTTCTGATCTCAGTATATATATATATATATATATATATATATATATATGTCTAAAAGTAGGCTATCCCCAGAAATAAATAATACCTGTGTCAGACTGGGGTGTCTGGGGACCACTAGTAGCAGTAGAAATGACTCACCCCACAATTAGATGCAAGTATTCCCAGATTACATTCAGGGCTCATGCACAGAAACATTATCCCAAGCTGTATTGTGTGTGTGTGTGTGTGTGTGTGTGTGTGTGTGTGCTTGGGATGCCACAGATAAGCTATACATATTTCAGGTATTGGCGGTGAAGGCCCTCAAAAGGGCCTACCACTGGCATTTCCTAGTAACCCTGCTTTTATGTGCAGCAATCTCAGTTGCTCTGGGGAGGGATGCAAATGAGCACTGTTTCCTGTAATGTTGTTGGCCTGGTTTAAATGTCTGTTGGCAGGGCTGTGCAGGCCAGAGGGAGCGGGGAACTTCAGAAAAGCTTTGGCGTAGCTGTCGAGGGGAGTTTATGGGGGACCAAGGGGTTTCCTATTGTGGTGCATCCCAAAGAGGGTCTCCTAAAGAGGGTCAACTTATGGGAAGCAGGGATGGGATGGGGGCATTTACAGCAGTGGACCAGACAGCCCTAAAGCAGTGTGAACCACTGGGAATTCTTCCGAGGTCTCCCTATATGCCCTGTCTGCCACCTTCAGGTATAAACTGAATCTAGGGTAAACCTAAATATCCTGCCTTCGCTAGCAAGACATAATTACAGAACCCAATCAGATACCATAAAACTATACTGGTACTACTATGCTCCAATATCTTTAAGGCGATGTTGAAAGTCTCACTGGGGTACTATCTAGGGCATATAGATACCCAGATCTGGGGGGTTGAGACCTTTCTCCCAAGGCTCTAGCTCTCTTGTCCAGATTTATCAAGACCATTTCAAGGGAAAAAGGGGGCAAACAGTGGAATCCGACTGGTGGCTTTGGGCAACTGCTCCAATTTTGCTAAATGTTTCCCTTGCCCTGGGTATGATTATTATTTCAACCATTATCATGTACTTACGAGCTAAACTGTCCTTTCAGCACCAGGTTTGGACCTGTTCCAGTTAAAGTTGCGGTGCCCCCGATACTGGCTGCATAGCACACACACAGCATCATGGCTTTGTTCATGAGCTTTTTCTGCTTTCTCTCTTTAGCGTCTATAGCTATTTCCTGCTTGTGACCATTTGCCTGTAACACCACTGGAGAAAGAAAGAAAGAAAGTCTTGTGACAGCGAATAATGTAAGTAACTCATCCATGGATTCCACAGCAGTGTATTAATCAGCTAATATGTCCAGGATCCAGATTTGAAACAGATTCTAAAACATCCTCAATTTTCGCATGGATTTTAAAGGCCGCCCTCCATGATTATTTTTCTATTCTGGTTGCATATTTTTAATGGCTTAATTTTGTTTTCTCACATTAAACACACACATTATAGTTTGTTTTCTTGTTTCTGCCCAAAGATAGCATTTATTAGCACAAATAAGAGCTACAGCGCTACAGATAATGAGTTTAGGGTTGGTATGTTCATTTTATTTTTATATCACGCAAATCCATTTATCAGTTATACACCCCTGCTGAACACTGAATACTGTTCTTATAGTAGGCTAGTGTTAGGCCTCCAGTTCTATGTCCCAGCTTTTGCTTCCTATGTGAAGCACGGGGAGGCCGATTCATTAATAGCGCCAGGTAGCGACAGATGAGCGACTGTAGCGTGATTTTTACAGCGCCAGCCAGTTTTCGCTGTGCTTGGCCGGCGTTTGCTTGATGACAGCGACTCAGTCGGTGTGCGGTAATGTTGAATACGGGCTTAGGGGTCGCTGTTTCACAGGTTCAGCGTTGTATGTGAGCGCCTGACAACGAATGGCCAGAGCGAACGGCTTGCTTCATATTCATTAGAAAATCACGCTCCGAATTTGCTGGCGCTGTCCATTCCTTGTTTAAACCCCAGTGTGCTGGCGGCGATGGGTGTTAACTAGTTTTTAACCCCTAAACAACCATATTTTTTGATTGTAACCTTATACATGTTTTTTGAATCATTTTGTAATATGAATACATTAATATCAGACCTGTAAGATCAATTCTGCACAAATTTTTTTTGTTATTTTTTTTTACTTTAAAAAAAAACCGAACATTGCAGAAGTGGTCTCAGAATTTTTGACATTAAAAAAAAAAAAAAAAAAAATATTACCAATTAATTATGATTAATTAAACATTGCTCCATTGAAATGCATTGGACAATGCCAGGGAGCGACAGGTCATACCTGGCGCTGTGAAGGAATTTGTAGCGGCGCTGTTCGTTCCAGGCGGCTTCATGATGAATCCCGCGCTAGCTGACGCTCTCGCCGGCGCTAGCCTCATTTAGCTTGATAAATGCGTCATTGTGACCGCCGCCGGGCGTACTTGAGTCGGTAGACGCCGATAGCTGGCGGTACCTGGCGCTCATCAGACACTACCTGGCGCTAGCCCATGATAAATAAGGCCCATAGTAGCTAAAATTCCTATTTGGGTATTGGCTAGAGTCAACCCTATGCCCCACCGACCAGTGAAAATCTTGATTTACAGGAATGGAGGGATGGCAAGTTTAAAAAGGAACAATGCTCCCAGACACCCCTAAATCCTTTACACCTATTAGAGCTAAACTTATTAAGGAAATTAAACAGTACAGGCAGGTTTATAAGCCTTCATCTTCTGCCATAACAGTGGTGCTCCTGAGACTGTAAATCTTGGTGGTTACTCATCTCCACAAATCCAGCCCTAGGTCACATTTCATTATGTATGAATTTTGTTATCAAATCATGGAAAGTAAACTAAAAGGCATAATAAGCAGTTAAACATGTTTTAAAGACAAGTCAGTCCTTGAATAATTTAGGCATCTGGATAATCTAGTAAAAATGCCCCCTGGGCCATTACTCCACCCTTCTTGAAATGTTTCCAGCCTCTTTGGTTAAATTACAGTCATGCTGCTCTTGATTATACTTAAAGCACAAATAGTACAGAAAGAGTATGAACATCTCATAAAAGTTGCAAAGCTGGTGTTCTAAAACGTAGCCATACCAGAGACATTTGATGCTGATCCTAAATCTCGGCCTCCTCCCAGGCGGAATTACACCCCCTGCATACCCACTCCATTCATTGCAATAGCGGAGGCATGCCTTGGTTGTGCTCTCCAGATGTCTTCAATGTCTTATTTCTGTATATGTGTTTTAATTGTTCATAATAAAGCTATACATATTTTTTAGATCCAGCTAAGTGATGCTTCGTGGGGGATCCGTGTGTAACACTGCCCCCCACTTTCCTTTGCATCTTTCTACTGTATTTAATTAGGTGGCTTTGAATTTTGTTTCCAAAGAAACAGATTGAGATGGTACATAAGCAGAATATTGCAAATAACTTGGCAGAACTTATAGAGCACAATAAATGCATGAACGGCTCATCACTATTCATAGATATGTAAATAGCATGCCGATAGTGGTTTAGCAGGATGATTTAAATGGTCAAAGGTTTGTCTCTTGAACAGGTTCCCATAGATGTTTAAGTAAAAATGTTAGTAAATGTTTAAAAATGTTAGTAAATGTTTATTTGCCTTAGTTCAGTTAACGAGGTATCTTTCTTCATTTATTATCCATATTTTAACTTTAAAAAAGCAATGGTAAACTAAGGAAAATATGTTTTCACATATCTTTATAAAGTTTAAAGTTCCTGTGTAAGATGCGGCATAAAATGAGGCATTTCAAACAATCTGATAAGAACGGTCTGAATAGAGTGAGTGGTCGGTGAGCGAAACCCCCCAGATCGCCCAGAACAGCTCACCTCTTCCCAGTCCAAAGCAGCATGTGTGAGCTTTCGTCCAATCAGATTGTGTATCAAACAATCTAGGGGAAATGGGGTCTCCCCACCTTAGGAGGCCCAGTGACAGCACATAGGGGCAGTTATGGCCTAAAGGTAGGCAGTTAAGTGTGCTTGTGGCCAAAGGTGACAGGTTTGATTCCCAGCCATGGGATATGACTGAAGTGCCCTTGAGCAAGGCACCTACCCCCCAATTGCTCCCCAGTCGCTGAGTTTAGGGCAGCCCACCATTCCGGGCACGTGTGGACTTCACTGCCCCTTAGTGTGTCATTCACCTGTGTGTGGTCACTCATATGGTGTTTATTCACTGGTGTGTTCATGGAATATGCTGTACACAAATGCACAGAAGGGAAAATGCAGAGGAAAAATTCCATGTGCGCATTAGCACCCAATAGCCAGCATTTGCACTATTACTACTGCACTATACAGAGGTAGAGAGCTGGTTTGGCGGGATAGAAGCAAAGCAACAAAGTAAAAGACCCTCAGCAATGTAAACATCCAGCAGCCACATCCTTCTTTCACATCCATCTTTGGGCTGTGTTTTATAGGCTACGCTCCCGATTGCTGAAGCCCTATATGTAAACAGAGCCTTTTTCTGAGCTTTACATATGACGAAAGCCCTTGCATATGTCCTTGGACAGGAAGGAAGTTGTTCTGGGTGGTTTCACACAGTGGGAATTTGGGATGCCCCTGGGCACAGAACAAAACCTGGGATAGTCAAAGTCCTGGGATTTGTTCTGCTTTAACGTTTCCTCTACAAGTAAAAGCTTAAACCGGACCTTCAGCATCATTTCATGAAAAGCCCAAACCCCTTAAAAAACTATTCCCTAGCTTCTTGTATTTTAAGTTTTTAGTTGCTTACTTCCCCAACTGGGCTTTGTTCAGGACTCTAGGACAAGGGCGCCGCTATCTTGCCTAGGAGAGGGGTGAAAAGTGCAGGGGGTGGGGTTATAGCTGTGCTTTGCACAGACAGAGCAGAGCTGGGGTCAGGAAAAGGACAGCAATCCCAGAATGCAGGTCAGCTCAGTCAGAAGACACTCCCTGTCTGCAGGCCGCCTGAGACTCTATCGGCTGCCATCTTGGATGTTAAAAGTTTTTAAAAAACGCAATAGGTGCAGGTTTTTGATTTTTGAGCAATCTGTATGTACAGGGTGGGGGAAACATACTAGATATGCTCTTAGTCAGGGTGAAAGCCCGCTTTAACTTGATAATTTCCTTCAATTTCATTAGCGCCTTTTCCCTCAGCTACCCTTACTTTGTTTTCTGAACTTCTCCCATTTAGTAACTAGTTATCTGCGGAATCCTTACTTGGTAGTTCTGTCATAGAAATTGCAATCTTTTCATCCACTTGTATTGATAGGTTCAACTGTCCATCCGACTCAAAAATGGAAGACTCCTTCTCCGTGTTACTAAGCTGACTTAAGACCGCCTGCACGATAGGAACCATCATGGCCGTAGTTGCTGTATTACTTATCCACATAGACAGGAAGGCTGTGACTCCCATG
Organism: Gastrophryne carolinensis; assembly: GCA_027917425.1. Taxonomy (NCBI): domain Eukaryota; kingdom Metazoa; phylum Chordata; class Amphibia; order Anura; family Microhylidae; genus Gastrophryne; species Gastrophryne carolinensis. Next base: position 436,829,345 of record CM051236.1, read on the forward strand.
AAACCAAACATTAACCTAGTGAAAGTATAAAGTATAAAGAGTAGGTTAGCTGTGATGAATATAATAATAATATATCATGTAAAATGAAAGCAGGTTGAAAGCAGAGTTTATCTGAAACCTTTTCTATGTCTAGCATCCACGCATTACAGTGTACCAAAACCCACCCTGGAGTCTATGAGATTGCAGGAAAGCAAAATCAATGCCCCCCCCCCCCCCGGGGTATCCAGATTCGGTATGCCCCGCTGTGTAAAGCCCCTGAGGTCACCCGAAAACTCACCTTTTTTCCTGGTCCAATGGTGGATGCGCGAACAGCAGCCGTGTCCCCGCTATCCCTTTAGCAGGGTGCGTGCCTGCACCAGGCATTTGTGAGAGGCCAGCGTTAGCACACTCCCTGTTAAAGGGTAGTGGGGGATGCAGCCGCCATTGCGTTCGGATCCGCTCATCTTATAAGAGCACTTAGACAGAGGGGCGGGAGAGCACCCGGGCGCCACGCATGCGTCATAGGACCGGGGAAGGGTGGGTGAGATTGGGTTATCTGGGGGGTTTCACACAGCGGTGCATCCCCGATCGTGGTGCCCCAGGGGCCAAGGCCGAAGCCCAGGATAGCAATATTCAACTATGGCCCTTATTTATGAAGGAATAGCGACAGGTAGCGACTGGTGAGCGACCGGTAATGACAGGCCCCGCCACGAGAACGCCGGCTCCCCACCACAATCACACATTTATCAAGCCGATCCTGCTTAGCGACTGAGATAGCGCCATATAGCCACTCATTCATCATTATTCCAGCCTCAGCCCACAGCGCCAGCGTCCGACCTTGAACAGCGACAGTTATGACCTCTCGCTACCTAGCGCTCACCAATGCATTTCAATGGAACAATCTTTAAATATTCATAATTAATTGTTATTGATTTTTTTTTTTTTTTTTTAAATGTGAAAAATTCTGTGACCACTTCTGCCATGTTAGATAATTTTTTTAAGGTAAAAAAAAAAAAAAAAAATTGTGCAGAATTGATATTACAGGTCTGATATTATTGTATTCATATTACTAAATTCTTTAAAATTTTTTATTTTTTTTTTCCAAAAATATGGTGGTTTGGGGGTTAAAAAAATACTTTTAACACATCGCCGCCAGCGCTCTGGGGTTTAAACATGCATTTCACAGCGCTTGAATTTTTTGAGCGGGATTTTTTGATGAATATGGTGGGAGCCGGTCGCTCTGATCAGTCGCTATCATGCGCACCCATACATCGCGGAACCTGTCAAATAGCGACTCGTCACCCCGTATTCAACATTACTGCACACCGACTCAGTCGCTATCAACAACCGAACAATGGCCAAGCACAGCGACTACTAGCGGGCGCTGTGAAAATACTGCTACAGTCGCTCAACTGTCGTTACCTGCCGCTATTAATGAATCGGCCTCTTAATCAGATCTCCTCATCCAGCTTGACTTCTTTTGTAGCATTTGCCTAAAATTAAGCTTGTACTTTATGGAAGTCTCTGTATCGCTATATCGCTATCTATCAATAGTACCAAGGATAACAGTTAAATAAACATGAAATAGTAATTCCCAAGTTCAGAAAAGTTTGACTTTTTAACAGAGACCCAGTAGATTATTTACTGCAGCCAGTCAGACCCTGGAAAAGTATTGCTGTCAGTGAAGTGTAGTTCAACTGGTCAAAGTACATTTAGGCCTCCATTCAACAAAGTCTGTAACAGGAAATTAGCCTGTTTTTGAGAAAAAAATTAAAAAATAGCTTTTTCAAATTTTTGTGATTCAACAAAGAAAAAACATTTTCTACACTATTTTTTTTTTTACTTGTCTTGTAAAATGAGTAATACAATTGTAAAAAATTTGTGTGGTTCAGCAATGGTTTTACTAGTTTTTACTATTACAGGTGCCGTGAGCAGGTGTAAAAAATACTCAGCACATTCCCTTATGTTTTTTTGTTTTGTGTTAGCAATTGCCAGCATGTTTTTTTTTTGTATAATCTTTTTTTTATTGAAACAAATAAACAGAAACAATACATAGGGAACAGTCCCTGTTTAGGTACAGAGAAAATCTGAGACACAGTAAACCAAAGACTTTTTAACAGCGAATAGCTCAGGACAACAGCCTTATGAGTCATAACATACCATAGAGAGGTCCCGGGCCCAACCGTCGTCCGAGTACTCCCCAGGTGCCTGGGTAAGGAGGGCGAGAGGGGCTCCGCTGCGGAGATACTCTTGATGTACCAAACAAGGATAGAGAGAGGAAAGTAGATAGAGAGAAAAGAGGAAGAGAAGAGGGAAGGGGAGTTTGGTTCCACTTGCTCCGTTGCCCGCCCCACCTTTTAACTTGACCAACCCCAAACCAGCTCCCGTGAGACCATTGTAACGTTACCCTAGCTGATTGAGCCTGTCTTTAAACCTATCTGAATCCCGTAGACTCTCCCAACAGGTCCAGGTTAGCGCATACTTGTCCCTGAGCCCCCTGTCTCCCCAGATCAGTTCCTCCGCCCGCCTGATCCGTTCCAGCTCTGTCAACCATTCCCGCAAAGAGGGAATCTCCCGTGATTTCCAGTGTCTGGGGATCACTGCTCTTGCAGCTGATAGGAAATGTCGGAGTATATCCGTCCTGTAGCGTGAAGTTGGCCCCTCCCATAAGGAGAGAAGGGTTAATTGAGGGGAGTTGCTGATTGGCTCGCCAGTGGCCTCCGTATATATGCTCAGTACCCCATCCCAGAAGGAGCGTATGGCCAGGCAACCCCACCAAATGTGTGTCATATCGCCCACCGCATCTAGGCATCGCCAACATTGGTCTGAGGAGAGGGGAGCAAATCTCTTGATGTCCGATGGGCATCTGTACCACCTGGAGATAATCTTGTAGCTCCTCTCCTGTGTGGCCCCCTCCACCGTCGCCTTATGCGTTAGGTAGAACATTTTAGCTTGATCCTCCTCCGAGAGGGACACCCCCAACTCCCTCTCCCATCTCGGGATAAAACCCAACGGCCCCGTATGAATATTGTTTACCAAGGCGGAATAACTCCTGGAGAGGGAGGGGGGTGTGGGGGACACAGAGGAGAGAAGCCCTTCCAACTCCAACAGCGGGCCCTCCATATTACACTCCACCTTCAACGTCAGAACAAATGCCGCCAGCTGCCCATGCAAGAACCAGGACATCTGAACCCCAAGGACGGGAGGCCCCCCCCCGCTCAGCAACTGACCTAGTCTCGGGGCCGTCTCGACCTTCCAGCCCAGGAAAGTCTCCACCCCCACCCCGGGCTCAAAACCAGGATTTCCCAGGATTGGCTTCAACGGACCTGGGCGTCTCACTAGCTGGCCCCTGGCAGTCATGCGGTCCCATAGTGTGAAAAAATGCTGAGTCAAAAACGGCAGAGATCTAAGCCGTTTCCTTGGTTGGGGGCTCGTCCACGGCAGAGAAACCAGCGGCCACGGGGAGAGCTCCCTCTCGATGGAGACCCAGATCTTTTTTGTGTCTCGATGGGCCCAGTCCAGCATTCTCATTAGAACCGCCACTGCATGGTAGAGCTTAAGGTCTGGCATGCTAAGACCTCCCCTCGTTTTATGTCGAGCTAAGGTGCCGAAGCGGATCCGTGGCTTCGAGACCGCCCAAACAAATTTGAGGAGAGCAGATTTTAGGATCCTGAAAAAACTGCTGGGGGGGGACTATAGGGGCGGTTTGGAAGATATACAAAAAGCGGGGAAGGATGTCCATCTTAATCACGTTTATCCTGCCACCCCACGACAAAGGTTTTCTGTTGTATTGTTTAAGATCACTAATTGTTTTGTTCAGTAGTGTGGCATAGTTAAGCTCGTATACTTTTGTTAAGTCATTTGGGACCTGAACTCCCAAGTATTTAATGCTCACCGGTTGCCATTTGAAAGAAAAGCTACTTCTGAGACCCGCCATTACTGTCGGTGATAAAGTAAGGTTAAGGGCCTCCGACTTCCCATAATTGATTTTAAAGTTACTCGCCTTTCCAAAAAGTTCAAATTCCTTCAAGACGAGGGGGAGGGAAGTCACCGGGGCAGTTAAATGCAGCAGAAGATCATCCGCATATAGGGATAATTTGTGCTGTCTACCCCCCACCTCTATTCCCCGTATGTCCGGATTGTTTCTCAGAGCTGTCGCCAGATGTTCCATCGTGATGATGTACAGAAGAGGCGACAGAGGACAGCCCTGGCGAGTACCATTGCTAATGGTGAAGGGGGCTGACAGAATGCCGTTCGTCCTGACAGAGGCCGTGGGATCCTTATATAGTGCCATAATTTTCCCTAGTAGGGACGGGTCAATTCCAATCTGTTGAAGCGAAGCCTGGAGGAAATCCCAACTCACACGGTCGAACGCCTTCTCCGCATCACAGGAGAGCAGACAGGCGGGGATTCCTCTTGTCTTCACATAAGAGATTAGAGTGAGAAGCTTGTTTATATTGTCCTGAGCCTCTCTGCCAGGGACAAACCCCACCTGATCCGGGTGAATGATATCAGGGATCTGTGCCTGAAGACGACTAGCTAATAATTTGGCAAAAAGCTTAACGTCGACATTTATTAACGAGATGGGGCGATAACTGCCACATACTGCGGGGTCCTTGCCGGGTTTGGGAATAACGGTAATCGTTACCGCCAATGACTGCCTGGGAAACGGGGTCTCCAGGCCCACTGCATTGAAGACCCTGGTCAAGAAGGGGGCCAGCCTTGAACCTAACTGTTTATAAAATCTAGGGGTGAATCCGTCTGGGCCCGGACTCTTCCCACCAGGGGTGTTTTGTATCGCTTTAAGTACCTCCGACACCCTGAAAGGGGCCTCCAAGGTCTCAATCTCCTCCTGCGGGATCCTGGGGAGCGGGGTTCTGTCAATGTATTCCTGGATGGCCGCGTTTGTAGTGGGGTTGGTCCCCCGGGAGGCGGAGCAGGGCAGATTATACAAAGAACTATAGTAATCTCTAAAAGCCCCCGCTATGCCCACTGGGTTGGAGGTCTCAGTATTCCCCTGCAGTTTAATGCTGGGGATGTAGGTGGCTGAAATACGAGGGTGAAGTAGTCTAGCAAGTAATCTGCCTGGCTTGTTGGCGCCCTCATACAGCATAGCTCCAAGCCTATCCCTGTGTCGTAGGTAGCACTGGTTGTAAAGGCCTTGTAATATCCCCCTCGTCCTCTCCAGCTCCAGCCACAGGGCGCTGGAAGGGGAGAGTTTGTGATCGTGTTCTAGGTTTTGGATCTGGGCTAATGTCTGCTTAATCAGAGCGGATCTTTCCCTTTTAAGCCTAGAACCGTGCTGAATTAAAGTGCCTCTCAGAACGCATTTTAGCGCCTCCCATTGGGTGGGGAGGGGCGTGTCGTCATTTACATGGTCAGAAAGGAAATGCTCTATGGTGTTTTCAACCGCTGCCAGGCAAACCCCGTCCTTCAGTAAGTTGTCATTAAGGCGCCAGTCCCATCTACTTGGGTACAATCCGGGCAGCTCAAAGGACAGGAAGATCGGGGCGTGATCAGACCAGAGGAAATTTCCAATGCTGGCCTGTGGTTCCCAGGACATAGCGTGGTGGCTTAACATGAGATAGTCTATGCGACTATACGAGTTGTTCGCGTTGGAAAAAAACGTATAGTCTCTGGAACCCGGGTGTAGGGCTCTCCACACGTCAACCAATCGGAGATCCGACAGCATACACTTTAGCTTTTTAAGTCTGGACATGGGGATGGAGGATTTGCCGGAGGAGGTGTCAATCTGCGGGTTTAAGGGCATATTCAGGTCCCCTCCTAATATGACTATCCCTTCTGCAAAATCAGCTAACTGTTTCAAGACCCCAAGACAGAATTGGGACTGATTCTTATTAGGGCTGTACAAGTTCGCCACTGTATAGATCTTTGTACAAATGGATAGTTTCAGAAAAATGGATCTACCCTTGGGGTCTATCTTGGAGTCTGAAACCTTGTGGGGAAGGGATCTGTGGATTGCAACCGAGACCCCCCCGGATTTGGCGTCCGGGTTGGGGGCATGCACCCAAGAAGAGAAATAACGGTCTCTAATGGTTGGGACTCGACCCTCTTTAAAATGCGTTTCCTGCAATAGAATCAGTTTGGCACCACATTTATGGAGGTCGTACAGAACTTTAGATCTCTTCTCGGGGGCATTGAACCCCTTCACGTTAAAGGAGCAAACAGTTAAATTTGCCATCCTTGCCTTTCTTTACTCCTAGTGGCTGAGGGAGAGGGAAACTGCCAAGTGGAGGTTATGAGGGGGGGAAAGGCGGGGACCTCAGTGAAGGGAAGGGAGGGTAAGGGAGGGAGAAAGCGCAGAAGACAGTAACAGAGAAGAGAGGGAAAGTAAAGGGGGGAAACAGGCAATAACAATGAAGTCAAATGGGGGGAAGGACAGTGGTGCACTCGGGCGCTCCCCCTCTATAAGCTATCCCAAATGTCTTTGGGAGAACTCAAGAGGATTCCCAATGGGGGAAAGTGGAAAGCGGCAGCCAATATGAGTCGCCCCGTCCGAAATATAAAAGGTTATCCTGAGGCCCAGGCCTCTAAGAAGCCTAGGCCTGAAGACAAGCCCACTGTTAGTAACCTTTACACTTAGGATTCCTGCAATTTGACATCTAAGTGCCCAATCGATTGGACTGCACATCAGTGAGAGCAAGTTAAACAACAGCAGTAAAACAGTAAAACAGTAAAACACAGTAGCTACAGTAAGACCCTTAGCTTAACGTGGCCTCAGCAAACCCCCGCAGGGGCGGCCAGCACGCAGCTGCCAATCGGGGGCAGGAGCCCCAACAGGGGTAGGAGGCGGAGGGGGCGCACCACCGGGAGAGACCGAGATAGAACAACCCATAGCCCTGTCTTCCAGTAATACTTCTCAGTCCGCCAGTGCGCACCCCCCGCCCCAGCGACGGGACCGAGGCACCGCATGACCGCTCCACACGGTCACTCCCATATATATCTCTTAAGGGTCAACAACTATGAGTATAATTCTAACTCGGCAGGGTCCACAGCAAACTGGCCAGAGGGGACGTGTATCACCGGCAGTCATCAGCACCATTGGGAGCCCTGGGACGGACCCCCCTGCTTCTTCGGGGCAGAGGATCCCGTCTCCCGCCCCACTACGCCCGGACGGGGCTCAACGAAGGTGAGAGCCAGTCCTCCAGCTCCACGGCTGGGGATCCCAGGAATTCGAACGCCCCTGGAAGCTGGGAATGGTGACGGAGTGTGAAGCTTTGGCCCCGTAGCTGAAGGATGAGATGAAAGGGATGTCCCCATCTATAGGTGGCGCCAGCCTGCTTCGCTCTTTCCAGTAGTGGTTTCAGGATCCTTCTCATCTGTAGCGTCCGTCGTGCCAAGTCGGGCAGCAGGATGAGCTGGGACCCCTTGTAGGATACGCCTTTCTTGGCCCAGGCAAGTTTCATAATTTCCTCCTTTATTTTATAAAAATGGACTCGACAAATGATGTCTCGGGGTCTCAGCGGGTCCGGGTTCCTGGGGCCCGGGGCCCTATGGACTCTGTCCAGTTCAATGGCTTCTCCCGGCGGACGGTCCAGCACCAGGTTGAAGATTTGGGTCACAATATCCAGTAAATTGGCATTCTCCGGAGATTCGGGGAGCCCCCTAATGCGTATATTGTTCCTCCTCCCCCTGTTTTCCATGTCGTCTTGATGTAGTAGGATATCAGCTATATGTTGCGAAGACTCCGCCTGAGCTCTTTCCAGAGAGCTGTGCGCTCTTTCTATGGTAGTCAACCTTTGTTGGACCGAGTCCTGAACTTGTTCTATCGCTGTGACCCTGGTTCCCACCTCCAGGACGCTCTTCGATACTTCATCTACCGCCCTCCTGAGGTCTTTATGAAGGTCTCAAAATCTTTTCTAGTGGGGAGTGAAGAAATAAGGGCTTTAATACTGTGCTGGTCAAAATCCATCAAAACTGCATCAGAATGGACGGAAATCTCCGTGCTCTGCGAGGGGGAGTTCTGGGGCCAGTATGGAGAGGCGGACAGTGCCACTGGTGAACCGGGTCCGTTGCTCAGACCTTCGATCGGCAGGTACTGTCCCGTCGCTGGGTTAGGGGAGCGCCCAGTGTGGTTTTCAGGGCTCTCCTCTGCAAGAGGCCTCCCCGCCTCCGACAACGCTCTCCACTGTCGGCGGCGCCGGGGGAAGGCAACGGCCGCACGGCCCTCCTCTCTCCTCCCGCATGTGTGTGCTGCGAAGGGGGGGGCTGATCCATCTCCTCTCCTGCCGTCGGAGCTCCCGCTCTCCCGCTCTCTGGCGCTGGCCCACATTGATGGCCCTGCTCCAGCCTGCGGCGCGATGTTGCCCGCGCCTCTCTCGCCTCCGGATCCACGTATGAGGCGGCCACCGGGTCCGGGACCTCCCCGCTCCGACCCTCGTCTTCAGGTACCTCCCGTGCGGGCCGAGGCGGCGAGCCCACAGCCTGCTGTCCTCCCGCCACCATTTGTCCACTCGAGGGGCCGTCCGCCATCTTGCGGCCTTTTCCTCCGCCGGATCCACGCTCTCCACCTTGAAAAAAAGTTGTAATGCGGCCCGCTTTGCTCCCGCCGGTCGCCGCTCGGGATCTCCTCCCCTTGGACATCAGGTCAGTCGAAAATATAGGGCACTTCTGACGTTTTTTTGGGGCTTTTGCACATACACTGGACGGAGCTCAGGATTGAGCGTCCTCACACGGCCATCGCCAAGCCACGCCCCCCCGCCAGCATGTTTTTATCACTGTAAAAGATATGTGGAATTACCTTTTTATTTTAAAAAAAAAACAAAAAATAAAAAGTTAACTCTAGTAGGTCTGCAGGAATAAATCTATGCTGTTTTTTTTTCATCCAGTCACCTTTCCCAATAGGCAATGTTAAATTTACACATACATCCAGTGGGATGAATAACAAAATATATGCAGCAAAAAAAAAACAGCAAGTCCTGTTGCCTTGATATATTACTCAATACATCTTATTATTAATTATATATATATTTTTTTTTAGTGCTTAACCTTGTCTAAAGGCCATGGGGCAGGTAAGCTTCCAGGGCCAGGCTGTTTGGCTTTTTGACCCTGGGCTTACTATGCCTGGTGCACCAGTCAGGGAATCTAGAGAAAGGGCCATGATTCTTTTTTTCATTTTATTTGAAACAGTTAAAAAGTAAAGGTTAACTCTTGAATATCTGAAGAACAAATCAAGACAACTGCAATGGCTGTTTTCTATTTACTTCAAGAAGTATCAAACTTTATCCACCTGCCTTTCCTAATAGTGGAATGAATAACAAAACATGTAAAGCAAAAGAAAACATCATGTCCAGTTGCCTTGATTTATAACGGGGAGGCCGATTCATTAATAGCGCCAGGTAGCGACAGATGAGCGACAGTAGCGTTATTTTCACAGCGCCCGCTAGTATTCGCTGTGCTTGGCCGTTGTTCGGCTGTTGACAGCGACTCAGTCGGTGTGCGGTAATGTTGAATACGGGGTTAGGAGTCGCTGTTTGACAGGTTCCGCGCTGTATGGGAGCGCATGACAGCGAACGGCCATAGCGAACGGCTTCCAGCATATTCATTAACAAATCACGCTCCAAAAATTCTCGCGCTGTGAAATGCTTGTTTAAACCCCAGAGCGCTGGCGGCGATGGGTTAAAAGTAGTTTTTTAACCCCCAAACAACCATATTTTTGTTAAAAAAAAAACAAAACATGTTTTTCAAAACATTTTGTAATATGAATACATTAATATCAGACCTGTAATATCAATTCTGCACAAATTTTTTTTTTTTTTTTCCCTTAAAAAAAAAAGCTAACATTGCAGATGTGGTCACAGAATTTTTGACATTTAAAAAAAAAAAAAAATTAATAGAAATTAATTATGAATATTTAAAGATTGCTCCATTGAAATGCATTGGAGAGCGCCAGGTAGCGAGAGGTCATACCTGTCGCTGTTCAAGGTCGCTGGCGCTGTGGGGTGAGGCTGGAATAATGATGAATGATTCGCTATCTGGCGCTGTCAGTCGCTAAGCAGGATCGGCTTGATAAATGTGTGATTGCGGAGGGGAGCCGGCGTTCTCGTGGCGGTGAGCGTCATTACCGTTCGCTCACCATTCGCTACCTGGCGCTATCCCTTGTTAAATAAGGGCCTAAATATATATCTAGCATTACATGGATGAATGTGATCCTTCAAAACAAAGTGACTAGTTGCACAAATGCAAAAAAAAAATTCATGGGGAGGTCACCTGACCATATAGTAAACAAACGCACCATTTGGGGTAAAGGCTTGAGAGCACCAGAGATACTTTCAGAGATTTTCCATTTTTAGCTGGAAAAAACATCGAGCCAGTTTTCCAGAAATTTTCGCTTACTAAAGCAATTTTTGCATGGAAGCATACATTTTCCCCCCGCATTTATGCGCCTATTCGACTGGACAAATTAAATTAGTCAGCTTTGTTGCATTACTCGAAGTTACTTTTTTCACATGCGATCCAATTTTCCAACCAAAATGATTTTTTTTCTATGGTTGTTAGAAACATAGAAGGTTGACGGCAGAAGGAGACCATACGGTCCATCTAGTCTGCCCTTATGTGTATACTGTATGTACTCTTTATCTTAGGATAGATGTGTGCTTATCCCAGGCATGTTTAAATTCAGTGACTGTTGATTTTTCAACTACCTCTGCTGGAAGTTTGTTCCAAGCATCTACTACTCTTTCTGTAAAATAATATTTTCTAATATTGCTCCTGATCTTCCCCCCGACTAGCTTCATGTTGTGCCCCCTTGTTCTATCATTAAGCTTCTTCTTAAAAACACTTCCCTCCTGAATCTTATTCAATGTTTGTTGAACCAAGAACTTAGGCTGCCAGCCAATAAATACTTATGTTCGGATTTAAATCTTAATCTGTTGTTACCGTACCTGTGAGCTCATTAGAAACACAATATAATCCAGAATAACAGGTGCTATCAACTAATCTGATTCCAGTGAAGACTTTTCTAGTTGTTTTTGATCAAAGAGTAAAAAGGTGCTGATTTTATAAAGAATGAGCATAAAGCTCCCCTGTAAATGGGACTAAAGATTTACTCAGACAGCAACAGCTAAATAAAAAACATTATGGATAAAATAATAGAACATTTTTAATAAATGGGATTGGAAAAACTATCCAATGGCCAGGCCCCCCCCCGGCCTCATCAGAACACAGGTGAAGGGATGTTACAGAGCAGACATCTAAAAAGTGCCTAGTGCTTTCTCTTGACTTCAGGGTCATTGGCTTATGGAGAACCTACACCCAGAGGATACGGTTACGATGGAACCCATGATCAGGTGGTCACATGTGAGGGACCAGCCGCTTGCTCCCTGTAATGTGCAGAGCAGAGACAGTGGAGGTCAGGAAGGCAGGGAGCAGTTAAACTCATCAAGTTCTCCATGCTGCTGCCTGTCTCTGACAGTTGACGCAGGTGTCACATGACAACTTCCCCCACTTGTCTGAGCCGCATAGGATGGGAAGCAGCATGCAGAGCTTGTTGGTGAGTTTAAAGTGGACCAACACCCAGGATTTTGACTATCCTGGGTTTTGGTCCACTTCGGTGGGGCACCCCGATCAGGGGTGCCCCGCTGTGTGAAACCCTCCAGAAAGCCCTGAAAACTCACCTCACCCCGCTCCAACGTGACCGCTGCAGCCAATCCCCGCCGCCGGACAAGCGAGAGGCACGCTGGACAAGCAGAGCGCGTCCGCCGCCGCCTCCCGCTCGTCCCTCTTACAGGGCCGGCGCGGGAGCGCGCCCTGCTAGAGGGACGCGTGGGAGGCGACGGCGGCGGACGCGCATGCGCCGCTGGAACGGGGAAAAGGTAGGATTGTGGGCTTCCTGGGGGGTTTCACCCCGCGGGACATCCCGATTTCAGATGCCCCGCGGGGAGGGATCTGATTGGCCCGGGTCCACTTTAACTGCTTTGTGCCTGCCCATCCTCCGCTGTCTCTGCTTTGTTCATTACAGAGATGCCCCTCCCAACATGCACCTCTGCAGGGCTCCCTCTGGATTCTGACAAACTGCCTCTTATGGCGGTTCTTGGGTGGGGGGATGTCCCACTGTCTGTTATGGGGTTCTTGGATTCTGCTACACAGTCTGATATGGGGTTCTTGTCTGTTATAGGGATTTTCATTCTACCATGCCCGTCTGTTATGGGGCTCTTGTGGGGTTGTTATTCCATGCTGCCTCTTATGGGGTTCTTGGAGGAGGGCCTGCCAAACTGCCAGGTATAGGTTCGGCCATACTATATTTTTGGGGGCTCCACTGACACTCTACAATATAATTATTCGGTCTGGTGGATCCAATGGTGCTTTGCTCTTCAAAGTGGACCAAAACCCAGGATTTTGACTATGCTGGGTTTTGGTCCTTTCCCCCAGGGCACCCTGATCGGAAGTGCCCTGCTGCGTGAAACCCACAGATCGCCGGCTGCTCGTCCAATCAGCACGCTCGGAGCCGCTGACATCATGTTGTCTAAGCCTTCATCTAATGCCAGCGGCTGCATCCCCCGTTACCCTCTAACAGGAACAGAAAAGGTGGTGGGACTGCCAGCACAGTCCCAAAAGCCTTTATCAAAGTGAGCCGCACTCAGTAGTTTAAAAATTGATATACCATGCCTTTATTGAAAACATACATATACAAGACTGACAAAAGTTTAAAAAACATTTAAAAAGGTGTTGGAAAAGGGGGACTTAATTTTATGGCTCTAATACAACAAATATCATGATGAATGCAGTCAATTAAAGTGAAAGTAAAGATTTGTGACACACGTCCTGACGAAGGGCTGGGTGACCCTGCACGCAACGCGTCGACGGTCTATGAGGCTGTTTGGTGAGGGGACTTGGCTCCATTTCCACTAACCTGGTGATACCATTTTCATCCTTATTTTTAGCAGTCATATCACAATGTATGTTGTATAGCACTTGGTATCTATATAGCACTTGACACTTTACTTGGTTGTACCTTAGATAGCACTATTTGCACTTTACCGTGCACATTGCACAGTGTTTGCAGAACCAGAGAATATTTTTAATTTTTTTACTTTCACTTTAATTGACTGCATTCATCATGATATTTGTATTTGTTTCCAACACCTTTTTTAATGTTTTTTAAACTTTTGTCAGTCTTGTATACGTATATGTTTTCAATAAAGGCATGGTATATCAATTTTTAAACTACTGAGTGCGGCTCACTTTGATAAAGGCTTTTTGGACTGTGCTGGCAGCCCCACCACCTTTTCTGTTTGTGTACATTTAGATGTCCCTTTATCAGCCAGCACCAGCATTTACATCGATTAATATACTTAATTTAGCAGTGCGGGACAAAAAATCTTTTTTAAGCATAGTACCCTCTAACAGGAAGCGTGCCCGCGCCGGCCACTCACAAATGCCTTGCGTGAGCACGCGCCCTGCTAAAGGGATAGCGGGGATGTGGCTGCGGCTCACGCATACGCCGTTGGACCGGGAAACAAGGTAAGTGTATGGGGCGACCTGGGGGGTTTCACACAGCGGGGCGCAGTGCGTTTTGGTCCACTTTAAAGGGTAATTCCACTTTTGATGGCATTTTTTAAAGTTTTCATTATTGCTTGCAGTAATTGTGTCTTCAATGTGTTGAGCTTATCTGTCTTTTTTTTTTATTTTCTATATGTTTGTAACCCTGTGTTATAAAATAAAAACATTTTCCCTAGCAACAATGTGTTTACCTTAGTAATGTACATCAATTGGTGCATTTGATGTACAGATCAAAAACTTCCTCACTCTAGCTTGCTAATCGTCTGATTGGCTAAGACACAGGCAACAGGCTTAACCCATTCTGCTGTAATACAACTTATTCAGATAGGAAGGATCCCAATCTTGTATTCAGTAGCTAAAGGGTTACTGGGAGCCAGCGGGGAAGCTGCTAAGGTGCTCACTCGCCAGAAAGAAAACTCCCATCTTAACATCACAGACACACAGGACTTGGACACACTTGGACAAAGCGTGCTGATAAGTTAAGTTAATCACAGGTCTGGGGGCACAAATTTTTTTTTTACATCCCAGTGGGGCATCCCCAATTACTCCGGGGACAAGAACCAAAACCTAGGATTGTCAAAATCCTGGGTTTTGGTACACTTTAACCATCTCTAAAACAGACAATTTAGGGTCCAATTTTAAAATGGTTATGATGCCAATACATTTTCTAAGGAATTAGGCCATAGATGTGTAATACAACAAGCATATAAATGCCCACTTTCTTTGGATGCTTAGAAGTGAAAGGCTTACAGCGGTGGTCTAACTCCAACAATGAGCAGAACTTTCAGCGCTATCCTCTTGTGTAGATTCCAGTGTTCCACAGCCACAGCCACGATTAATCCTCCAACAAACAGCATATTGGTGTCCATTAAATACTGCATACACACCTGCCAATACACCATTAAAATCCATTAATTACAATGAATGGAACTTAATTTAATGTGGAATTTTACCCCCACCCTCGGGCAACCAACGAGAAATGCCCGAAATCGGTCAGTTCTACTCTCCATTCTGCATTTCCACAGGGCTCGCTTTGAGCAGCAGCTTGAGGTTGACAGCCAAAGGGTTTGGCGGGTTTTTTGTGCCAGTAAATATACACATTACTTCCTTGTTTCAGCAACGGAAGAAAATCACTTAACCATCTGCACCCATTCCGATTTACTGTGAGGCTGAGCCCACAGTGATGTTAAAGACTGGCATATGATTGGCTGGTAAGTATTGGCTGCCAGGTCTCCAGGCTTGCCAGAAGGAGTGACCAGCAGGGCATCCCAAACCAGCAAGCCCCAAGCTACTGAGATTGGAGGAAGAAAAGGCTTGAAATTGGGATACTATGATGTGGGGGATAAAAATCTTCAAAGGTGTAGATCTAACATAAATCAAACCCTTTATTAAACTGGCAAAGATGTATATTACATCCTTACTCTAATCTTGTATTAGCTTAACAAGAGTATGAACTCCATCTCCTGCCAGGAATCTCTCAAGTTCCTCAAAGAGGTCCAAAACCCAAAATATTGGTCCACTTTAAGGTATATGTAAAGGGAAACTGTAAGTTTGTGAGCACCTTTAAATTTCTGTAGTTGAAGAAATAATACAAACCACTGGATAGAATATAAAAAATTGTAATATCGCACTCTAAAAGTAATGATATTATCTTATTATTGTGGAATAGATTTTATAATACATACAGTTAAAACGGGCTCAGTAGAACAAATAACTTAAAGAGGAACATCAGACCGAAAATAAAAAGGGGTGAAATCCATTGGCCCCTACTTACCTTTTGGATGTTGCCGCTGCCTGCTGTGGTGACATCTGGCTGCTTCAGGGCCCGATCCTCACCCTTCTGTCCACTTGGGGCCTTATTTATCAAGGGATAGCGCCAGGTAGTGTCTCACTAGCGCCAGGTATCGCCAGCTATCGGCTAAATGAGGCTAGCGCCGGCGAGAGCGTCAGCTAGCGCAGGATTCATCATGTAGCGGACTGCAACGAACAGTGCCGCTGCTAATCCCATCACAGCGCCAGGTATGACCTCTCGCTACCTGGCGCTCTCCAATGCATTTCAATGGAGCAATCTTTAAATATTCATAATTAATTGATATTAATGTTTTTTTTTTTTTTTTTTAAATGTA
The DNA here is from genome assembly GCA_027917425.1 of Gastrophryne carolinensis. Lineage (NCBI taxonomy): Eukaryota > Metazoa > Chordata > Amphibia > Anura > Microhylidae > Gastrophryne > Gastrophryne carolinensis. The sequence goes on from CM051236.1 coordinate 436,844,971, forward strand.
AAAAATTCGGTGACCACTTCTGCAATGTTATATATTTTTTTTAAGGTAAAAAAAAAAAAAAATTGTGCAGAATTGATATTACAGGTCTGATATTAATGTATTCATATTACAAAATGTTTATAAAAACTTGTTTATTTTTTTTAACCAAAAATAAGGTTGTTTGGGGGTTAAAAAACTACTTTTAACCCATCGCCGCCAGCGCTCTGGGGTTTAAACAAGCATTTCACAGCGCGAGAATTTTTGGAGCGTGATTTGTTAATGAATATGCTGGGAGCCGTTCGCTATGGCCATTCGCTGTCATGCGCTCCCATACAGCGCGGAACCTGTCAAACAGCGACTCCTAACCCCGTATTCAACATTACCGCACACCGACTGAGGCGCTGTCAACAACCGAACAACGGCCAAGCACAGCGAATACTAGCGTGCGCTGTGAAAATAACGCTACTGGCGCTCATCTGTCGCTACCTGGCGCTATTAATAAATCGGCCTCCCTGCCTTCTATTAATGACAAGCTCGTCAACGTCCCGCAGCGATCTTGCAGCTCAGCAAAGTCTCTTGGGATTTCAGGCGGCTCCATTGCATCCCATACATGAGATCAGGGGCTGCGCACAGTGGCTAATGCAAGGTGGCGCCGCTTGTCAGAAGGTCGCCCAGGAACCAAGGGGCCTAGAAGATAGATCCCTTGGCGTGGTGAGTATATAATGCTTTAAGGTAAAACTGGCTGGGGGGGGGGATGAGATCGGTGAGATTTGGGTGAGGTTTTAACCTTCCCCGATGTTCCTCTTGAAAAAACTTTTATATAAACCATATGGAGCTACAGCTCATATTCCACCACTCAACATAGTCTGTTAATCAAAGCCATAATCATTTAAAAATAACGTTCCGAACTTTGAGAAAATGGGATTCAAGCTTTCAGTAATTAAACACCACATGTGTCTTTCCGTCTTCATATACCATGACAACTCAACGTGCGTTTCGTTCCTGCTGCAGAACTTTTTCAAGGTTGGTGGAGGATTGGGGTCTGATCTACTTTTGGAGATTGGATATCTGTGGACTACTAGCCCCAGCTTTATGGCCGCAGGCAGAGAGATAGAAAGTGGACCCAGAGTGTATGTTTTTCACACAAGTGGAATTAATGTGAGTGCATATGTGGCATTTTAATTAGAAAAACTTTAGGCAATATTACACTATGTTTCGCATGTATATTTTGTAATACATGGGATCTTTGGAGGTCACAAAATGAGTGATTGAAGATAAGAGGATCCATTCAGTGAGGATTAACTATCAAGGATACATATTAAAGTGGAGCTAAAGAGAATCAAACTGGGAGGATTTAGATCAAGCTTATCTCTGGTAAGCAGTATATAAGTGCCTTACTGCATTGGAGGATTAAGCACATTGTCATAGTGTATAAACGGAGAGACACATGTGGTGTTTAACTAATAAAAGTTTGAATCCCATTTTTTGAAGATTTTGAAGGTATTATTAAATGATTATGGCTTTGATTAACAGACTATGTTGAGTGGTGGATTATGAGATGTTGCTCCATACAGTTTACATGAAAGTTTTGAAACCACTGGATAGCCTTGTATATCACATACTCAATGTCACATATGTGAGTGGGTGGGGATACTGACGCCAGTCTTCTCTGCCTATAGGCAAATGAGATGTTAATCTGGTTCTGATCGTTCTCATCATTTACTTGATTCTAACTATAATTAACATAGTTGGCAGATAACAAATTCACTTTACAAATACCTCTGTGCAATGGTTGGAAAAGACACAGGTTACTGAAAAGGAGTTTTCTAGTGTGTGAAACTGCCAAATAGCTCGAGGGTGATGTATTGCTTTATGTTTCTATTATTATAGTTGGCCTCAAGAACAAGTCTTTTTAGACATTTTCTGATGGCAACTTATTTTCTATAGTATTTTGATAGCAGTTACGATATGCAACTTTACTGCGAGCTTCTGGCACTATTCACATTTTGCTTGTTGCAACAAAGGAACAGTTCTCTCATATTAATATTTTATCCTGAGCAAGAAGTTATCTGATTGCTTTGGTGAGCTCATTCTCTCTTCCACTACTAGTCTACGCCGTTGTCTTGGGTGAGTGGGAAATCTAGCAGATCTATAGTTTCACAGATTCATGTATGGAGCACATTATGGTGGGGACATCCAGTGAAGCATGTCTACTACTGGAGGGGGAGCAATTGCCACACTTGTGTATAGATCTGTCTTCCCCCCCCCCCCCCCCCCCACAAGATGCTCTACTAGGAAAAGCTTAGTATCGATTTAATACAAGACTTACTGAGGGTGTGAGGGAGTAGGTTAGTTTAGTGTCCCTGTGGATCCTGATCCTCCCCAACACTGAGTTGCAAGGGAGGGTCTAGGTTTGTTCTAACAGTCAGTGGCCCAGGCTGATCTCTCTCTCTGCTTCAAGGAAAAGTCCACTTTTGAGGACTTTACCAAAGACTCCAAGCAGCCCCGGTTTATTAAACCTGTGCTTATGGGTTCCAGCTGTCGGGTGGGCATGGCCTATGTATGGAAACTACAAACATGGACAACCACGACTATTTGTGATCCCTTCCCTTTGTCCCCACCCCTGCATGCTCTGGTGGTAAACCGTTGATGCTTTTAAAGGCTTTAGCCTTTAGGGTTTAAACACATTTATTCTATAGCACATCAATATGGTAAAAAAACGTAGATTCAGGACCTATATTCTCTTTGCAGAACTGCTATGTCACCTAACCTTTCAGTCCTGAAGATATCTATTTTCTGTTAAAAGAAAAGTTCTAAAACTGTCCCATTCTGACCAATCAAAACTTTTTTTTCAGTTTTAAAGTTGGGATATAATTAGATTGAAAACGTGGAGTCATATTTATTACTAACGCCAAGCATCGGCGGATGAGCGTCTGTATAGCGGCGCTTAGAGCGACCGTTAGAAGACGCACATATGCGGGTATTGGGCGCTGTAACAGAGCACCTAGTAACCTGGCTGGCATTGATGAATGTGATATATGTTGGGCGCTGTAACACCAGTACAGCACTGCAGGGAGTGAAAGGTAGCGCCAGCTCAGTGCGACTGACTCTCTGTGACTCACACCACACTTATCAAAAAACTACACACACAGAGCGTAGGCGCTCTAAATCTGGTTGCTGTAGCACAGATCGCCAGACACTGTGTGATTAAAGTCTGTTTTTGAACACATATCCACCAGTAACAAAGAAAACACATGGAATTACATTATTGTAACATTAACCCTTTAGTGCCAGACCTGTAATGACAATTCTGCATAGAAAACAAAAAAATCAAAAATGACTTTTTCTAGGCCAGGAGCGGTCACACCATTATTTGAGAGAGAACAAAAAAATGCTGTTTATACAGAAGAAAAGGAGCGTCCATTGAAATGTATGGGAGAGCGACAGGTAATACCTGGCGCTCTGGAAGCTAGAGCGCTGGCACTATAAACTGAGCTACCTGTAATGATCAATCGGACGCTACATGGTGCTGTTAGAGTCGCTCACCAGATTTGCTTTAATAAATATGGTTTTGCTTACAGCGCCCAGCGTTCACCAGGTGCAGCCTGCCGCTACGAGGCACTACCTGGCGCTATCCCTTGATGAATAACCCCCATAGTGCTAGACCCTAAGTTCTAATCAGTCATATGTATAGTTATATAATTGAAAGAAAAGTGACTTCACCTTTTTTGATTCCAAGATGCCAAACATTGGGAAAAGAAGTACAGGTAACAAAGCGGTGACAGCGAGAGGGATAACCTCTGTACACCAATAGACAGCCATGAGGATGATGGAGTAGGCACAGCTAGCTTCCTAGAAAGAAACACATTGAACCAAAGCATGAAAATGATGACATCATACATAACAAGTGTGTAATCAATATTAACTGTACTTTTTTTTTATACTGTACTTGTGTTCTGTTTAACACACTTGTAACAGCATCTGTATCCTTTGATCATTTTGATCAGCTATATATTAAACACATAGATAAAGTTGTTGTAAGAGTATATTTTTGATATAAATTTTAAATACATAAGAAACCTTTAACAAAGCATTTCATTTGCAAAACACTGTGTCAGCTAAAACTACCCCCCCCCCCCCCGCCGTAGGGAACAGCTTCAGGGATTGGGCCTCTTTCCACCTGCCGAGGGGTTGCCTGCCCCTCCTGTCCCACGCTGTGTTGAGGTGGAGCTTTCCTATATTTAAAGGGAATTTTTATGCAAAAAGGTTAAAAAGAATAAACAGCAGCTTACCTTGCTAAGCGTTCCTCCAGCACTGTGCATCCTGTCAGCTCAGCACAATGAATGGGGAAATGTACTTCCTCACCTGCCCCTCCAGCCCCATCCCGCCAATGTGGGCCACCAATATTAGCTCAAAGAGCTAGTCCAGACCAAGCCTCTGCATGGATGGCTTGAATAGAAGAGCCATTCAAGAACCCCTAAAAACACAGCCAGGGAGATGCCTGTGTCCAAAGCAAGATCTCTGGCTCTTACAGACACCACCCATTAGGCTGCATCACAGCTCCAAGGGCCACTCCCAAATGCTTCAGAAGAGAAATGGTAAGGTAAAACTGTAAACCTTTATATCTCAGAAACCAGTTTAAGACAGTGCCAAACATAGCATGACACAGCTTTGCCTTTGCCTGTTTTATCACTTTAAGGACTTTTTTGTACTTTAATTACATTTGCTGTACTGCCCCTTCTGATGCTTCTGGTTTGTATTGATTTTAAGTGTAATTGTTCGGTGTTATTGTTTCGTGTTATTGTCAGTGTGTACATAGCTTTTGGATTTGTTAAATAAATTATATTTGAATTTTCATTGGATTATTACTTGAGTACTGGGAGTCATTGCATTTAGGATTTTTGGGGTTCTATACATCACATTAAGGACTGGTACGTGGAATCATAAACAGTATGAATAAGGGCTGCGGGTTCCGTCAGTTTCATGATTGTAATTGTTAGTGTTCCACACTTGTGTTAAGGATGCATATTAAAGCATGATTAAATAGCTACCCCTGGAGAAGCTCAAGTTGGTGAGTGAATTGTTGCCAGTCATCTGATATACTTACCTAGCTGGCAAACCCACAGTGTATGTGCAGTTGGTAGTGGCATCTCTTGCATCCTTCTTTGTCTGTGTGAGCCCTTTCTGGTGTAACTGAATGGCTGGCATAGCCACACTCAGCCAGATGGATGCAGGGGATGCCATCACTGTTAGAGTAGCTAAGCTCCCTGTCACGGACCGGGTGGAGCGGACTCGGGTGTGGATCCGCTTTAATTGTGGGACCGATGGCGGGTACCGTGTCAGGGGAGCGGAGTCTAAGGGGCCACCGGTATTCACCAGAGCCCACCGCAAGGCAGGTTGGTCTTGTGCGGCGAGTGACCCCCAGGTCGCTACCCCCCAACAGCGGCCCAGTCCCACAGTCAGCCGAGGTTCAGCGAGGTACACAAGTGGCAGGCAAAAGGCATAGTAAGTACAGGCAGAGGTCAGGGCTGGCAGCACAGGTTCGCGGTAAAGGTGAGTAGCCGAGGTCGGGACAGGCAGCAAAGGTTCAGAGTCGGGGACAGGCAGAAGTCGGTACACGGGTGAGCAATCCAAGAATGTCTGACTTTCAACAGGCATGGAGAGACCAAGATCCGGCACTGAAGGAAGGAAGTGCCTCTTTAAATAGGGGAAGAGGATGCAGGATTGGATGACCAAACACCAATCAGTGCCGTACAGGCCCTTTAAATCTCAGGCATCCAGTGCGCTCGCCCTCTAGTGGACGGAGACGTGCGCGCACCTGAGCATGTGAGGAGGAAGCATTGGGGGAAGGGCGGCAGCTGGATGCAGCCATAGAGGTAAGTGACTGTCTGTGAGACGGGCGTGCAGCGCTCGCCCTAACACTCCCATTTAGCTTATTTAGCCTTTCGTTTATATGCATGGCCAAAGAAGTTGATTGGAGTTGCATGTGTGCCGTTGGAACGTGGGGGCGGTATGTATATCGGGTGACCAGCAGGATTTCACACATATTGTGACACCCCAAGGGTACAAATCAGAATGCGGGATAGTAAAAATATCAGATTTTGTTCCCCTTTCAACTCAAAGCAGATCATGATACAGAACAAACTTATTATGGTTTAAAGGGATTGTCCAGGCCAAATAGTTATACTCCTCATTTGTTCAGTGCATCTCCATATCCAGACCTGCTGGTGTATCATGGACTTTGTTCTTGTGTAGTCTTACACCAGTGGGTACGCGTGGTATGTTTTTTTTGACAATCCCTTTAGTAACAGATGATACTAGCATTCATATATTGGCTCTATCACCCAAAGACCTAAACGCTAATGCTGCCTCTGCCTCTTGAGGTCTTGGTCCTCAAGAAAGCTAACCTACCTACTCCCACTTGCCTGTGAGCCAAAATTTCAGAGTTGCCTGTTAGGGATGATTTATTTCGATTTACTTTTTCCTTTTTGCTCTGTGACCCACATAAAGCAACTAAGAATCATACACTGTAATATAAGAACTGCATGTTCACAGAGCGTGTATTTGATAATCTGCTAAAAGTGTTTGATCACAAGGTGGCCGCCCATCCCGTATTTCACTGGGATCTGAAAGTAAACCAGACAGTCAGGCCAACATAACACCTTCACCATTAGGGTAATCTTAGGTTACTAGAGGTTCCTCCCACGTTCTCTCCAGCCAAGGGTGTGGAGCATCTTGGCTGTCAGCAGAAAAATCACACCTCCTTCCCTCCAAGAACATTTGGACCAAATAGCTCAACTATTTACCTTTTGTTAATCAAGTATTAACATTTAAACACTGGGGAAGCAGGGGAGAGAGGATATTAAAATAATGACTGAAGAGAAGAGTTTAAAATATATTTTGGTCCCAAGATCATTTAAACGTTGTAAATGCTGGGGACAAAGGATATTAAAATAATGACTGGAGATAGGAGTTTTAAATATATTTTGGTCTCAAGATCTTTACTCATAGATGACATAACATGAGACAGCGGTGGAGTCACTTTACACCCTCCCACGCATTTTCTATTTCTCCCCATCTCCTTTTGGATCTTATTTTCTACTTATTCAATAATAACCTGATTTATCCTTGTGAAATATATGTTGCAGCTCTTCTTCAGACACTAGTGCATGATCTGCATTGAGTTTCGTACCTTTTCTATTATAGATTCTTAAAGTGGATATAACCTTTCCCCTGGCATACCATAGCCCCAAGACATCCATGTTAGGAGTCCTGGTCCACTGCCCCCCATCCCCAATCTCATTCCCATGGAACTCCCACTATCCACATGACTTGCCGACAATCTATGAGGTTCACTACCTTGTCTTGTACAACCTCCTGAAGGCTAACCTCACTGGCTGCAGGTAGTCATGTGGCCAGCTGCTGTCCAATGTGACCACCATAGAAGCATCTCTGGTGGCCAGGGGCCTGATATGTTTTCCCAGAAGGTTTCAGCAGACTGTAATAGCACTTTCATTTATTCTGAGAAACTGAGAACCAATGATACCCAATATTCCAGAAATTCATTTGTTATGGTATGCATTTTTTGCAGTTTGTGCAAGCATGGCCAGTGTAAGTAATCTTTAGATTAAATGCAGCCTGTCTTCAGAGAATAGAAAGCCGTTTAGATTGAGATATGCAAGGCTATGGTCCAACAAATCTAAAGTAAACCCTGATTGTTCTTCATCTATTTTGCTTTTGCAGACAACAGCATGAAGGTAAACATATAAGCTCCCTCTGGAAATACACAAAACAAAGGGACTGAAATGCAGGGATATACTAGTAAAGCTCATTAGCTTCACTGGATTTATCAAGAAGCTTGTGGGTTCTGAATGGATCATTTCTTTATCAAATATTACATGGATTTTAGGCAAAACGGTTAACCTGCTTTTGTGAGGGGCTGCATCTAATTGAGCCTTCATCCATCTATGCTTTACATTTCTTGATAAGTCCTAGTGAATTCTCTCCCTTTTCCTGCCCCCTTTCATACATGCACGAGTCATGCCTATGCTGTTTCAGGCTAAGAAGGTCCTGACCAATGTAATTTATTGAGGTGGCTGTGTTGGACAAAGTCAACAGAAGCGAGCAAGTTCAGTAGGCCTTATATGAAATGTAAACTGCTGTGCATAAAAGATGCAGCCTTGAATGTTCCTTTACAATTCTATTTTTTTAATTTGGCCAATGGATATTTTTGTTTCTAATAACTGGAATAACACCCATATTGCATTGCAGTTGCCTATGAAGGTGTCCCTTATGTGAACGTATTACTGGTCAGGCTAGCAGTCCCTGCTAAACAATGGGTAAACTGACCATTTTTTGGGGGCCAGCTAAAACCAGTTTGTGGGTGATGGGCATGGTGGGGTGGGGTGTAGGGATGTGGCTTATTTACAGGCTTTTGAAGAACAAATATCCTCAGCATTCTATGCTACTCATGTATAAGCGGGTGCAGCCCCGCCCCTGATCACATGCTCCAGGGATCTTTGGCCCAGAAAAGATGTTGGTGATTGAGCCAATGCTCAGCCAATCCATGCGTTCCGCTATTGCCAGTTAGCCAAAGAGTAAGGGCAGGTGTAAACCAACCAGGCATCCTGCACGCTGAAAAGTGGGATATTTAGGTGTCACCAGAGTTTTCAGGGGGACAGTGGGACAAAAAAGTGGGACTTACCCCACTGAAAGTGGGCCATCTAAGCAGTTTAACTAGGGGTCCCCCCAAAAGTCATTTTCATCACAAATATCTGGTTTCCACCCTGCCAGCCCCCTGCACATAACCCCCCAGAACGCAAGTAATCCTTACCTTAGCCATGGTTCTCCACCGGTAATACAGCATTGTGATTGGCTGCCTGGCACTCAGTTGGGTAGATAGCGCATCCATTGTTCCCGCTGCCTGAAAGGCCCGTCCACATGAGCACCAGCGGACAATCGCGGTGCTGTATTCCCGATGAGGATTGAATAAAGGTAAGAATTGCAATCATTCTGCGGGGTTACGTGTGGGAGGGCTCTAGCATTCTGGATGCCCCGTCCCCCGGCATATAGCTCAGGTACCAACACCCGTACCTGCATGGGTGTTGGTCCGTATTAACACTGATGTATAGTGGGAATGCCTTTGTAGGCACTGCATCAGAATCACGGCTCTGCACAGAAGACTGCCATTGCTTGGACGTAATGACATGTCATGGCAACAAATGGTATCATCAGACTGAACATTCATGACATAACTTCACATCAAGAACAGTTAGATATCTGAGCCTCGGGCAATTATCTAGGACAAGGATCTCTCGGTAACCTTTGCCCTTCCACTGCCATTTTCTTACAAACTACAAAGGAGTCTATGTGAAAGGCTCTGTTATAGCTCCTTCTAGACAACATTTCTCCTTTAAACTAGACAAAAGGCATGTACGCCATCAGAGATGTTACACAAAAAGACATTTATCACAAGAGAAGGTATGTGTAGTACATGCGGCTCCAAATCATAAGAAAATTAGATTTAACTATAATTCCCGTGTATCCCTCTTCAGGAATCGCATCCTTCCATCCCTTATCCTTCCTCGACTGTCTTTAGATTTGGTCTTAAAGCAGAACAAAACACAGGATTTTGACTATATTGGGTTTTGTTCTGTGCCCATGGGCATTTCATTTTGGGATGCCCCACTGTGTGACACCCCCCAGATCACCCAGTACAACTCACCTTTTCCCGGAACACATGCATGGGGTCCATTCAGAGCCATTTGCTGTGACTATATCATTCGGCAAATATCCCTGATAGGCTTCAGTGTGGAGCAAGAGCGGGCGCATCCCCAGCGGCTTAGAGCTGTTTGCCAAATTACTTAGGCACAGCAAACAAACTCACATATTGTAATCCAATATTGCTACACAGCTTTGTCTTCATACAGCATTTATACGTGTTGAGGAAGTAGCTGATGTATGAGAGCCTTTAGACTTTATTTACTAAGTCAGTTTCACTCCAGTGATTATAGACACACAATGGACAATTCATCCAGCTTTTTAAATACAAAACTTCTTTCTCCCTGGCAACATTTTCTGACTTAAAGAGAAGAAGAATATAATATATATATATATATATATATATATATATATATATATATATATCAGAACCTTGAGCAAGAGGGCCCATCAGAGAATAGCCTATTTGTCTGTTAAACTTCAGAAGAAGCCGCTTTATATACATGACACTATGGCAGCAGACCTAGATTCAAAAAATACTTTAGACCTACTTATCCCACCTCTCAGCGCATCCTAATTTGGGATGTTAGATTGGTCCTAGCAGGTCTGATCTTGAGAAAGGAGCTTGTGAATGGTGCCTTGCCTGTATGCCCAGCAAGCCTAACAGGTTACCGGTGGTTATGCAGGGCATGGCCTGTTGTTTCCGCAAAACAGAATCACAGGAGGTTGATTATTAAAGCCCTAGGGGGCTTGCCAAGTCAGGAGGGCACCAGAGAAATTAAAGAGAAAGGTAGTTTGTCTAACTGGTTATGACCTACCGGTACCCCTGGTACAGGAGCCTCTCTAGACAAAGACACAAATGTTGATAAAGAATTAGTAAAGGAAATCACATAGTAATGTCCTATTGAGATTTCTCATCTACCTCCAAAGCATGGAGGCAACCTGATTCAGGATGACTACCAGCGACCAAATGGATTGCATTCACTGGGGGTAGGGGCACAGCAAGCCTGCAGGTCTGCACAGTGGTCACGTGACTTAAAAACCTTCTCCAACAGAAGGTAGAATCTGTTAGAAGCAGGGCCGACGTCAGCACCTGGCGAGGCCGGGCAGCTGCCGGGGGCCCCCACTCCCTGAGTGGACCACTGACCAGGCCGGCCTTTGGGGTGTGAGACGGCGCTTGACCGGGGTCGGACTGGGAGGGCACTGCCACAGCTGATGCCCACATCTCCTCGAATGGCAGGGTTCCACACAACGAACATCTCGATTTAGATTCCAGGTAAGGAAGTGCTGGGTTTTGTTCTGCTTTTAAGTTGCCCACCCCAGCTGATTTCTTATCCCTGGAGCATCCCAATCTGTGATACCCTACTGTGTGACCCCCCCTGGGATCGCTGGCATACCCACTATGCAAGAAATTCCACCCCTGGGTTTCGGTCCTCTTTACTGGTTTAGCTGTTAACTCAAACTGGCTATCCCACACTGCATTTACCAGTTCCAGGAAAGTAATGAACAAAGAAGGGGGGGGGGTTACACTCAGGGACATCCAAAATCAGGAGGATCTAGATTCGTTTAGACTCTGAGGTCAGGATTAAAGGGGTTTGCATGATCCTTAGGGGGCACTCAGATTTGGGAAGTCACTCTGTGATGTGACATGACTCCTCACCACAAAGGGGCCCACTGAGACCATGCCGCCCAAGGGCCCACATAAACCTGGAGCCGGCCCTGTTAGTGACTACACACAAGTGTATTACACTCAGGTCCTTATTCATGAAGGGAAAGCACCAGGTAGTGCCTGTACAGCGGCAGGTAGCATCAGGTGAACACCGGACATGGCAAGCAATTGCACATTTATGAAGCCGAATCTGGTGAGCGACTAGAACAACGCCATGTAGCATCCGATTCATCATTATCCCAGCCTCAGCGTACAGCGCCGGCGTTCATCCTTGCAGAGTGTCACGTCTAACCTGTCGTTACCTGGCGCTCTCCCATACATTTCTATGGACGATCCTTAAATCCCTTTCCTGATCCCAATTTCTTTTTTCCCTAAAAAAACACAAATCTTCTGACATGTTTTCTGGGCAAGAAAATGAAATTTTTTAAATCTTTTGGGATTAATAATATTTTTATGCAGAATTGTCATTACAGGTCTGGAATTAAAGTGTTCATGTTACAATGTAATAATGTAATTCCATATGTTTTCGCTTTGTTACTAGTGGATACATGTACAAAAACAGCCTTTAATCACACAGCCTCTGGCGCTATGGATTACAACTACATGATTTTGAGCGCTTGCGATGTTTGTGGCTGTTTTTTTCATAAATGAGGTGTGAGTCAGTCGCACTGAGCTTGCGTTACGGTTCACTCACATACAGCGTAGTATAGCGACTCACATATCATATTCATCAATGCCGGATAGTGACTGAGGTGCTCTGAAACAATGATCCATGGCCGAGCACAGTGACAACTAGCGGGCGCTCTGAAATCCGCTCTACAGACGCTCATCTGTCGCTACCTGCCGTTAGTAATGAATCAGCCTGCCTGTGGACACACCAGTGTTTAAACACCATATGAGTGACCCACACTAAGGGACAGTGAAGTGCACCTGTGCCCGAAGCAGTGGGCAGCTCTAAACTCAGTGCCTGGGGAGCAATTGGGGTTTAGGTGTCCTGCTCAAGGGCACTTCAGTCATGCCCCATGGCAGGGAATCGAACCTGCCACCTTTCAGTTATAAGCCCTACCTCTAGGCCATAACAGGTGTTGAAATCGCCAAAATCTCCCTGAAAAGTACTTGTTTTTGCTAATGGTGAACATGCTGAGGAGATTTAACTTTGTTTTCTGTCAAAAAGCAAAAAAAAAAAAACCCAAGTGGAACATAACTCTTGGTTTTGACTTGATGACCAGGTTCCACCTGTTTCTCTGGAATTGAGTTGACTAAAATAAAAGAACTAGTCTGGTGAGACTGACAATGAGATATGCACCAGCATCCTGAAAGAGCTCTCACTTTTCTTGAAATACATATCAGCTTTATCTTACAGAGAAATGCTGTTGATGCATCATAACCTTATGTGTGATTGCTGGGCCTCATGCTTGGAGCTAGAGCATGATCGGTTGTGGCTGCCATGGGCCTAGTCATTGCGTTATTGAGGCCCACACACTTGAGGCTCTATAATCTAGGCTCCTCCATTCCCTATATGCAATGGCTGGCCACATGTTTGGAGCATAGCTGCTATGTCACCCCGTCATCACATTATATGTTATAGGGGCCCAGTCACTATAGGCTGTACAGTCTGGCCCCCTCCAATACGATATATATTCCTATGGCTGGACCCCAAACTAACAGCATAATTGGGCATTCTGCATTTAGATTCCTCTGGGGAGGGGTTTTCACCTGGCCCTAGATTCTTTTAGTCTGATTAGAGGGGGTTTTGGTTGGCTTAAAAAATATATGGGAATGCCCCAGGGAAGGGGACATTGACCTCCCTGGAGCTTTATACACCCTTTTAAAGTGAGGTCGTTAATACAGTTTTAGGTGCCAGACAACCGGTAAGAACATAGATCACTTCATGGCCTTTAAAGCTAAACAAACCCAGGATTTTGACTATTCCAGGTTTTGTTCCTTGTCCTGATGTGTGAAACCCCCGCATGTCCCCTATATGAATGGCTGGGGATGGGAGCGCGTCTACAGCCCAAAATGCTGGGGATGCAGTAGTCAATATTTACACTGGCAAGGAAGCCAGGAATAAGGGGTTTCACACAGTGAGGCATCACAATTTGAACTGTAAATCAGACCTTAAGCCAAAAGGCCAATAGGGAATCTTTATCCTAAACCCATGGGGCACCCAAAATTTGGATGCCAGTCTACTGACGAGGCACTCACACTCCTGGTGAACCCTGTTGGCTGCTGCTGGTCAGTCACGTATGATACAGGCATTATGCTAGAGCATGGACTGGGTAGTATGAAGCACAATTTTAAAGCGGAACAGAACCAGGGATTTTGACTATATTGGGTCTTGTTCCGTGCCCCACTGTGTGAAACCCTCCAGAATGCCGTTTGCCAAGAATATGTAATGCTCAGCAAATGGCTCTGTTAACATGCAGAGCTTCGGCCAGATCCCCAGCAGCATGCGCGCTCCCACCCCCAGCCTATTTGTGTTCACAGCCCGAAGATGAGGGGATGCATTTGCCAGATGCCACATCACTGAGGGTGCCCCAAGAGGGTTTTACGCATGGGGCATCCCGATCTGGGATGCTGCTGGGGAAGGCCAATGGCCAGCCCTGGAATCTTTTAGATTACAGGGTTGCCCATAGTGGGTTTTGTTCCGCTTTAGGACTTCCTAGGGGTTTCAGGCAGCCGCCAAGTGTCTGCTCTCTGTCAATAGGACATCTGAGGTGCTCACATATTCATAGACTCGGTGTACTCTCCGACAAAGCCACACAAGTTATTCCGAGATTCTGAAAGCCGCTCTTACAAAGAAGTATGTTAAATGGTGGTTTGAATCCCTTCCAGTAATTGGAGAGGCAGAATGTGCTGGGCTCAGCCACCTACAAGGCTATTACATACTAACAGGACTATGTGGGACCTAACATATACATTTTATATTAAAAGTTTTTGTCATGTAAAAAAGATTCCACCTTCAATGTGACCTATAATCTGTGCAATTGCAGTCAAAAACAAACTAACATCATTTAGAAGGAGAAAAATAAAAATAACACCCACTTATAATTAGAAGTGGTTATGTTTGAATTGGGACGGGGCCTAGAGAGGTGGAGATGCACAGGAGCACACGCAATATTAGGGAACACATAAGGGTCGATATATTCTGCGAAAATTCATTTTACCAAGCCACGCTCGGGGTTCCACATGATTCATAGATGTCAAAATGAGATGCTGATTTGTTTTTGCGCCAGTTTGCACACAAGCATTCGCTGATGTGCCAATTTGTGGCTGAAATTTTCTGCTAACGCCATTATGGTGCACCAAATGTTCTCTGGCGTCTGATTTATGGTATATTTAGAGGTCAGAAAAGCTTAAGTGTGTCCATATTAGCACTTGCAAGTAGAGTTGAGTTTCATCTATTTGGATGTTTCATCGAGAGCTTGACACGCTAAGGAGTTGCTACTCTCATATTAAATTGGACCAAAACCCAGGATTTTGACTATCCTAGGTTTTGGTCCTTGCCCCGAGGGACCCCAATTAGGGATGCCCCGCTGTGTGAAACCCCCCAGGTCGCCGGATCTCACCCCTCCCCAGTCCTATGGCGCATGCGCGGCCTTTGTCCAACCGCCCCTTTGTCTAAAAGCTTGTCTAAGGCGAGCAGATTCGAGTGTGCTGGTGGCCGCATCCCCTGCTACCCTCTAACAGGAAGCGTGCCTGTGCCAGCCAATCACAAATGCCTGGCGCAGACAGGTGCCCTGCATAAGGGATAGCAGGATGTGGCCGCTGCTAGCGTATGCTCTGTTGGACCGAGAATCCCGATTCTGGATGCCCCAGGGATGTTGGGCCGCTTTAGGACAAGTAATAAAAAATGAGACTCCAGGATGAGAGAGCACATCACCTGGCTCATCTATCATTGCTTGTAATAGGCTTTGGGGAACATCAACACATAAAAAAAAAACATCTGTGGGAATGTAACCAAAAACGTCTGTTGATCATGTTTAGTCCTGCACCGAGCTGATAGTCTTGTGACCCACCAACCTGAGAGTCTGCCCCAGGGAGGGTGTAGGTCTGCATCGGTCAGTGACACAAGCAGACCAGAACCTTTTTGGCCAGCTGATTCCCTCCCATCAGGGCATTTAGGATTCCACACTGTGTGAGAGCCCCTGGGATCACTGTAAAAATTACAGCGAATGCACAGGCCTATCTGCATGGCCGTTGCGGAAATGCACAGCCGGAGCTAGTGACTGGTGGGAGGTGCCCTGGCTATCCATGTATTCTAAATAGATTGCCGGATATTATTATTTATCGCTATCTATTCTGATTGGCTAAAAGCCTGCACATGCGCATAGATCCAGTGATCACTAAGGCTTCACACAGGGGCATTCCAAATTGAGGTGCCCTTGTAAAGTGGGCCAAAACCCAGGTGAGTGAAGAACTTTTTTGGAAGGTTTTGATCCATTTTAAAGAGGAAAAAAATCCCAGGGTTTTATACTCTTTCAGATTCTTTTCCTCTTCCAGAGGAATCCTGATTTGGGATTTCCAGCTGTGTGTAAAACCAAAGAAAACCAAAATTTCCCACCTTGTCGGAAATCCCACAGGGCATGTGCCGACTCTTCCTTATTCAGCTTTCTATGCCATGTTTATTAATGAAAGGCATATAAATCTGATTAAGGAGGAGTGGCAAGCATCCCTGCAGACGCTTTCCTCCAACTGTGCATGTAGCAGCCGGAAAAATGCCAAAGATGCCACATAGATGCCATGGGATAACCAGAAAAGTAAGTTTTATGGTGATACAGGGAGTTTTGTACTTCTAAGCCGGTGGTTGCTCCTCTTGTCACATCACATGCTTTTCAGATGTTGCAGAAAAAAAATTGAAGATCCTGTGCTCCTGTGCTGTGCGGGAGCTTCCATGCTTCTATACTTGAGAGCCCTGCTTCCAGGGAAAGATGGGGATGTGTGTGCATGGGGGGTGGGATGAGCTTTCATTGTAGAGTTGCATGTGTGTGTGTATCTAAACATTCGGAGTAATACATTTTTTTTATTCCTTCTTGGGGAAGAAATACGTTTGCTCTAGGGAAGTTGGCAGAAGTATGTAGACTATAGAATGTGGAAAAACCACACAACAAACCACGCTCAAATAGCAAGAATATTTTGAGAACTTTTTCACCTTTCTCTACATACACCTACTTTAAAATCTAATATAATAGTTGAACCCGACGCAGGGAGTTGAAAAAAACAGGTGTCAGTCCAGTTTCAAAAGTATGGAAAATCTATGACAAAGGCATAGGGTTTAACTCCGCGGGGTATGCAAAGGAATAACAACTTCTTCTCTATGTTGAATATTCACCCGTAGTGCTCCAATCAATGTGAACCAATCACCAATAGCGTATAAATGATGTACCAGCTTTTTTTTATCGTGCGTGTCTAAAAACCAATTAAGGTCCTCTTGAATCCACTTCAATCATATATATGTGGATATTTAATATACATCACTCATTTTATCACTCAGAAAGTACCAGTTGGCAACATGAATAGAAAGGAAAATAAAGAGAACATAGTGTGATACCGCTTCAAGGATTCTACCAAAAAGACCAACCAATGCGCTTACCGTAAAAAATCTTTAAAACATCGCATAACAGATCAAAATGCAGTGACTCGCGGCTGGGGTACGGAGTGTGTGCTTTTGCTGGTACCTCATTAGATAGAAGAAAGTTTTTTACATCTACTATTTCTACTAGGAGTGAGGTGGAATATAGCCTGCATTTTGATCTGTTATGCGATGTTTTAAAGATTTTACGGTAAGCGCATTAAAGCGGTCCTTCAGCATCATTTAATGAAAAGCCAAAACCCTTAAAAAACTATTTCCCAGCATCTAAAATTAATATACTTAACATTTTTAGTCACTTACATTTTATTCTTTCCCTTACTGGCCTGCAACTCTGTTCAGGTGCTGCCATCTTGGTTCAGTAGCATCACATACATAATACATAACAGAGCAGAGCTGGGGTCAGGGAAAGGTCAGCAATCCCAGAATGCAGAGTGGCACAGTCAGAACACACTTCCTGTTTGCAGGCAGCCTGCACTTCCGTGGACCGCCATCGTGGATGTTTAAAGTCTCAGAAAATGCAATAGTTGCAGCCGGTAGGATGATTTTTAATGTGGGCAATCTGTATGTACAGCGTGGGGGAAACATATGAGATAGGCTCTTATTTAGGGTGAAGGTCTGGTTTAAAGACTTCTTTTTGGTAGAATCCTTGAAGCGGTATCACACTATCTTCTCTTTATTTTCCTTGCTATTCATGTTTCCAACTGGTACTTTCTGAGTGATAAAAGGAGTGATTTATCTTAAATATCCACATATATATGATTGAAGTGGATTCAAGAGGACCTTAATTGGTTTTTAAACATGCACGATAAAAAAAAGCATCTGGTGATTGGTGATTGGTTCACATTGATTGGATTGGAGCACTATGGGTGAATATTCAGCATAGAGTTGTTATTAATTTGCATACCCCGCGGAGTTAAACCATATGCCTTTGTCATAGATTTTCCAGAAGTATGTAGACTGCCTGCTTCCTCCTGTCCTGTCTCTTGTGAGCAGAAGAGGGGGTGGGGGACTTCCAGCAGACACAGGCTGAGCATGCCTGGAGAGTGCATGGTCCAATGGTATCAGTTACATAATGGGGTGGAAGCACAGCTTGGTGGAGGTCTATTGGCAGAAAAACTGTGAGATGTGGAATGCAGTGGTATGTGAAAGAGGAACAAAACCCAGGGGTTCCCTCTTGCAGGTTTTGGCCCTTATTCCAGTGGCATCCCGATTAAGGATGCCCTGCTTTGTAACCTCCCAGTAAACCAGGTTTGTTTACCTCTCCAGCAATCCCCAGGCACATGTGCAGGCTCTCCTCCAATCAGCGATCTAGGTTGCGCATATTAATGAGCCGTGGCAGACCATCAGTTATGTAAGTGTGGTCACTGAAGCCAGGACATTAAGCAAAATCTCCACAATGTAATCAAATAAATGTAAAGCAGCTGGTTTTAGTTAGTCTTTAATTAGCGTGGATGTTATAGCCTAATTCTGTAAATATGTTCATAAATACCTTGTACAGAACATATATTGTATCTATGACTGATGACGCTGTGAATCAGATGGGCAGGAGTCCAGCTGTATATGTTATTAGGAAGGTATAAGGTGTGAGTTAAATGTTGGATAAATTGATACCTGCTGAGCAGGTTGAGTCACTCCCAATAATAATCCAGCCTGGATAAGAGCCAATGAGCCTTGTTATCAGCGTATAAGGTGCTGCTACACTGCCTGCTGCCTGGGTATCTGCGGGGCTTGTATGGCCTAAGCAGGGCAGTTTCTAGAGTATACTATACATTCCAACGTTTCAGGGTGGGAAAGAGGGACAATATTTAAATTCAGCCACGCACCCTCATTAAGGAATGGATAGGTGATCACTTTGAATAGGCAAATGAATCGTTTATTGATGCAGATCTGCATGTCAAAGGGCCAGTCCAGACAGACCGCCTGTTTTAAAAGCTCCCCCTTGGCCTACAATCCAGCGCCGATGATCGACTGATCTCAGTGCAGGGCGTCGCCAACTTTCTTCAGCCGCCTGATGCCTCTTGTAGAGCGTGTTCCCCATGCTGTGATTACTCCCATCTGCCCATTCACTTAAATGGGTGGGAATGCGCACTATGCACAACCCTGTCCGCCCACTCACTTGAATGGACGGACGGGTGGGAGCGTGCACAGCGCAACATCTGCACTTTGTGGACGGCATCAGGCGGCCAAAGAAAGATGGCGCTGCAATTGGTCGCCTGTAGATTCCCAGGGCGATCGATTCTCTCCCCCGGGGCATCCCAAATCGGGATGCCCCGCTGTGTGAAACATCCCAGGTCACCCATACACTTTGTTTCCTGGTCCAACGCCGCATACGCGAGCTGCCGCCTGCATCCCTGCTATCCCTCTAGCAGGGGCATTTGTGAATGGGCAAGGGCACGCTCCCTGAAGGTAGCAGGGGGATGCGGCCGCCAGTGCACTCGGACGATGTGACATCAGTGGCTCCAAGCGCTCTGATTGGACGAGCAGCTGTGCATGCGCCATAGGACCAGGAAGAAGCAAGTTTGGCTCGGTGATCGGGGGGGTTTCACAGGGGAAAGGACCAATACCCAATGAGGACATTGGGAACAACAAGGGACCGACAGAGGGACATGGACGCCAAAGAGGGACAGTCCCGCAGATGGCTCTGGGCCACTGATAGGGCTGAAGGCCATACACTAGGCCCCTTATCCCCCCCTGCCTGCTAAAGAGGGGATGCAGCATGGCACATATGGGGCATCAGCAGAACCAAAGGATGGGGCAAATTTTATTTTCCCTTCTTGCACCGAGAGTTATTTCCCCTTAAAAGTACCCGGGCCAGAATCCTAAATCTGTCATTTTAGACACAAGCAAACAAACACCAAATTGTGCCACCAGACTCTAATCTGGCTCATGGAGCATGATGCACATTGGCTCGCAGCATAGTCAAGCCTAAGGAACGTATGTAAAGACACCCAATATAACATTTATAGATGCTTATAGATGGCAGCCAAGTGAGCTTGCACCAGGGGTGTCTCCAGTCCAGCGCTTGGCACTGACCATGTACCTGAACACACCTGAGCTCAGCCATTTACCGTAACTGGGCTGAATAGGAATTCTAATGATCTAAGTCCAGGTGTGTTGAGGTAAATGGTCGTTGTGAAGGGCAGCTGCACTTTGGGCACTAGACACTTTATTATATTTGCAAACTGCTACTTTGCACAACTTTATTAATCTATTAAAGTTATTATTATATATGTTTTTGTTGGCACGAGAATAGTGATCACTTTTCTATTTATTAAACTATTATATGCACGTGCACTAAGCACTCCATCCTATAAGCGCCAGCCAATATACATACATTAACATTCATTTTGGTGCTATGATGATTACTTATATTTAAATTAGATAGCCCTGGAGTTCCTCCCCACTTTGGTTTTTAATATTTGGTTTTATAATGTTGTGTATATAGTGTTGTGTATGTCGATTGGTTTATGAACAATTCTGCAATAAATTGAATCAATTTGATTGAAAGTGTGTGGCCATTGGTGTGGATATAGAAGTGGGTTAGTCCTGGAATCCCACTGTTTAAAAGAGTTTATGCGTTAGTGGGTCGCACAGACTAGCACCTGTTTATTATATTTTGCCTGTGCATATTCATTTTGAAGTGAAGTATTGTGAAGAGCAGGACTGGAAAAAGATCACCCTGCAGAAATGGGTCAGGTTTCCGTCCCTGAAAATGTTAGTGTTGCTCCTTCTGATGGATGATCAGGAAACAGCTACATACTGCAGGTCTGCACTACCTTTAATTGGAGGGGATGGCCATTGCTGTCAAGTTTAAACCGGACCTTCAGAGTGATTAAATGAAAAGCCCAAACTCTTAAAAAACGGTTCCCCAGCATCTAAAATTAATATATTTTACGTTTTTAGTCACTAACTTATTATTCTTTCCCCCACTGGGCTGCAACTCTGTTCAGGAATTTAGGATACGGGCGCCGCCATCTTGACTCAGAAGCATCACACTCACTGAGGAGAGGAGAGTGGGATAAGGTACAGGGGGGCGGGTTATAGCTGTGCTTTGCTCAGACAGAGCAGAGCTGGGGTCAGGTAATGGTCAGCAGTCCCAGAATGCAGAGCAGCACAGTCAGGAGGCACTTCCTGTTCGCAGGCTGCCTGATAAGATGGCGGCTTCCATAAGCCGCCATCTTGGATGTTTAAAGGCTCATAACATGCAGTAGATGCGGGTAGGATGATTTTTAATGTGGACAATCTATATGTACAGAGTGTGGGAAACATATAAGATAGACTCTTATTCAGAGTGAAGGTCCGCTTTATGGGCAATTTTCAGGTTACCTGTCAGCTTGATAAAAGCAAGGAGAAGGTTGGTATGTCAGTACTGCAAGGTGCGTAGATGGGAGGTAGTGGTTTACTGACAAGCAAACCCTTTGCTTCAGGTGCCCAACCCTCTCCTCAAGGGCCACCATCAGGTCAGGTTTCGTGTGTTTTCATGTAGCCAGCCCTATAGCTCTGCTGCTGCACCTGGGTTTTGGTCTGCTTGAAAGTTCACACCATGGCCAGTCGTGTTTAACTGTGTCGCTGTGGTGTGGATTCGGAATCCGGCTCTGTAAGTGAAACTAATTAACATTTTAATGAAGGGTGTTTCCCCCCAGATGCAGCCACATAACCCTCTCTGATGGTAATCACCTCATGTGACACTCCAATATTATGCTAATGGAGAACAAAACAATGCTCAGATTTAGCGTGCATATCTTTTTGGAGTCACTTGGAAAGCTATTTACATGTCACTACTTTAAAGTGGACCAACACCCAGGATTTTGACTATCCTGGGTCTTGGTCCACTTCGGTGGGGCACCCCCGATCGGGGTGCCCCGCTGTGTGAAACCCCCCCGAACTCACCTCTCCCCGCGCCGACGGACAAGCCGCGGACAAGCGGCGGCTCCGCCGCCACCTCCCGCGCGTCCCTCTTGACGCGCGCGTGCCCGCGCCGGCCATTCACAGACGGCCGGCGCGGGCGCGCGCACGTCTAGAGGGGCGCGAGGGAGCGTGAAACTGAGGTAAGGAGTTTGGGGTGTTTGGGGGGGTTTCACCCCACGGGACATCCCGATCTCGGATGTCCCGCGGGGAGGGAGGTGATCGGCCCGGGAATCTTATAGATTCCCGGGCCGATCACCGGTGGGTGTTGGTCCACTTTAATGTTTACTGTAAGTGATAAGATTTTAAAGCATAAATGCAGCTCCTGAAGCTCATTGTTGCCCTTGTATCTTATTGATTCCATTAGGCAGAAAGCATCATTTGTATTTGCTCTTAAAATGTTTAGTGGTCTAATTGTATCTACTTAAAGGAGCACTATCGCAAAAAAATGGGCCAATAATAAAAATCCATATAAATATGCTGTATGGCGGGAGGAGGGGTCATTATCAAAAAATATCCAGTCAGGCCTGTTTTTTATTTGTATTAATGGAAGGAAGAGGAAATTGGGTGACAGGTTCTGTCACCCCTGATACACTAAACCTGTCACCCCTGGATTTTATTCCTACCAGGAAATGAAAACCACAAGCTTGCCAGGAGTTTTATTCCGTTCGGGTTTATACGTGACCCCTCCTCTCATTAGCCGATAGGTTATATGGGTTTTTAATATTACACAATTTCGCAATAGTACTCCTTTGAAAAATGGCATCCTAGGGCCTGAATGTATTTTTTGTTTGCATCAAGCTGTGGGTAGATTTAGCTGCATACCACCTGGTACAGGGCAAGGTTGCTGGATGTTCAGCAGATCAGACTGATTCAGCCATTTTAGGGTTTCTACCCTAATTTGTCTGAAAGGGGCTGGCACCCCCTTTTGTTAAACCGAACCTTCACCCTGAAAAAGAGCATATTCTTCCCCA
Organism: Gastrophryne carolinensis; assembly: GCA_027917425.1. NCBI lineage: Eukaryota > Metazoa > Chordata > Amphibia > Anura > Microhylidae > Gastrophryne > Gastrophryne carolinensis. Next base: position 436,867,811 of record CM051236.1, read on the forward strand.
CCCTCTAAATAACTACATTAAAAATCATACTACCTGCATCTACTGCATTATCTGAGCCTTTAAACATCCAAGATGGCAGAACATGGCGTCCCAGGCTGCCTGCAAACAGGAAGTGTCTTCTGACTGTGCCGCTTTGCATTCTGGGATTGATGTCCTTTTCTTGACCCCAGTTCTGCTCTGTCTATGCAAAGCACAGCTATAACCCGCCCCTGCACCCCCCCTTTCATACTATCTTAAACCGGACCTTCACCATGATTTATTGAAAAGCCCAAACCCTTAAAATACGATTCCCCAGCATCTAAAGTTAATATATTTTAAGTTTTTAGTCACTTATTATTCTTTCCCCCACTGGGCTGCAACTCTGTTCAGGACTTTAGGATACGGGCGCTGCCATCTTGACTCAGAAGCATCGCACTTACTGAGGAGAGGAGAGTGGGATAAAGTACAGGGGAGGGGGTTATAGCTGTGCTTTGCTCAGACAGAGCAGAGCTGGGGTCAGGAAAAGGTCAGCAATCCCAGAATGCAGAGCAGCACAGTCAGAAGGCACTTCCTGTTTGCAGGCTGCCTGATGTTCCATGAGCCGCCATCTTGGATGTTTAAGGTTTTAAAGTTTAACATGCAGTAGATGCAGGTAGGATATGAGCAATCTGTATGTACAGGGTGTGGAAAACATATAAGATAGACTCTTATTCAGAGTGAAGGCTTTAAGTCCTGAACAGTGTTGCAGCCTGCGGGGGAATAAATAAAAGTAAGTGACTAAAAACATAAAATATATTAATTTGAGATGCTAGGGAATAGTTTGTTTAGGGTTTGGGCTTTTCATTAAATGATGCTGAAGGTCCAGTTTAAGTAATAATGAGCAAGGCCGGCTCCAGGTTTATATGGGCCCTTGGGCCCAATAGAGCTGGTAGGAGAAAAAAGAATAGAAGGACTGACAGATAAAAGAAAGAGAAGTAACGACAGAAAGAACAGAAGGAATGACAGATAGGGTACATAGGTAGGGGACTCTGTATAATGGTGGACAGGAACTAGCTGTGCACTTAAATGGAGCAAGGGTATTGGTTCAGATGTGGCTGCCCAATATGTGTGCTGCTGTTTCCTGCCCCCCCTTCATATAGGGGATCCCATAGGTGAAGTGGAGTTTCTCTCTAATGCAGATCCCACAGATGACAAGCACATTAGTTTAGTGTTTCTGTGGCCAGGGAGCTTGTAGGTCCACTTTAAGATTAGCTGGCATGTGGCTAATAATTGCATCAAACCCAATGTCAGTAAGAGCCAGTATGAGAAAGGAAGGTAACATTCAGTGTCCCCGGCACAATGCTCTGCAGGTCTAGGCTGGCCAGCTTTGTTCAGCACATATGACATCCGATTCATGGGTTAGTAGTTAACTTGCCACTAATGAATCACATTTAATAACCTTTTCCCGGTAAAGGCCAGTGAATGTTTACATCATAGTCTGTTTACTTGGCTCATAATGTATTACTACTGCCCTGCATTAAAACAAAATATCCACCCAAGCATGTAGAGAGAAGAATCATGATTGATGGGTTCTGCTTTCACAGGGAAGAACTGTTCAACTTGTGCTGTCATAACGGCTTATTGCTCTTCTTATGTGTATAGATGGTGTTAGCCATGATGCAACCCTTTGAGTAAATGGTTAATGCTACCGTTGCCCACAGGCTAGCTCAGGGAACAGGCAGTTAGAAGCAAGCAGCTCTCCCCTGTAAAAGTGGAATAGTACTCTGATTGGCTAGCGGACCGCACATGCACAATAGGTTTGCTAGAAAAATGATTTTACAAGTGATCTGGAAGATTTCACACATCCCAATTAAAACAAAAAAAAAACAGAAATAGTGAAAATCACAGGTTTTGTTCCTATTTAAAGAGGAGCAATCCCCTAAAATGATGACCATCATCCCATTTGACATGGCTCCTCAGGGACATCCAGATTTGGGATGCCCCTATGTGTGTGTGTGTGAGACAGATACTCCTCTCAATATGGGATCCCACAGTACATGCAATGTCTGGTATCCCTGCTGTAGTCACTCGCCTCACCAGCAATCTTAAAGTGGACCAAAAACCATCTTGGCCCTAGACAGTCTAAAGACTCCAGGGTCGGCCGATTCCCTTTCCCTGGAGCATCCCACTTTAGGATGCCCCACTGTGTGAAACCCAGCAATCACCACATTAACTCACCAAGCCACCGATCCAATGGCGCATGCACATGCTGCGGCCCATGCTTTACCTTTATCTAAGCAAGTACCCGGGGGGTGAGTGGGGATGCAGCCGGCAGGGCACTCATACCATTCGTAAGCTGAATGGAGCTGAGCACGCTGATTGGCTGCCCGCTCATGACTGTGCTGTGGGAATGCCGGAAGGGTGAGTTTTACCGTCAATACATGGAGATACACATAGCGGGCATCCCAAAGTGTACCAAATCTCAGGTGAGTTAAAAAACTGGGTTTTGGCCCACTGTAAACGTCTTTTTGCAGAGGGAGCTCAAAAGTCATAGTGTGCAGGGACACGGGCGGGTTTCACACTGTGGGGCAGCTGAAGTCTGTATGCCCCTAGGGCAGGGAATTGCCCGGCCCTGGAATCTCCAAGTTTTGGGGAACCTTGTTTGCTTCTCCTTAAAGTGGAATTGTCTGTAGTGAATGGAATCAGCCACTGCACAGTTAATATATATATATAATATACTAGTAAAAGAGCAAAAAGAAGGTTATTGCCTAATTCTGGAGCAAAGAATTCACATTTTTAATAATTCTAGGTTCAGAGTTACGACTGACTGGGGCGAGGTATAAGCCCCTACATATTTAGTATGGAAATAGAGGAAGTTTATCCCCTCCACCCTCAAGGTTGTTCAAGGATTCCCATACATAGTAATATAGTATGTAAGGCTGTATAAATACTTTAGTCCATCCAGTTCAGCCTTTTTTGTATCCTTCCAGTGGTCTTGTAGCCATAGCTGGAAATGTTATTACATCCAGGAAAGCATCCACGTCACTTTTGAACGTTTTTACTGTAGCCTTCATTACTACCTCCTCTGGCAGAGAGTTCCATAGTCTCTCTGCTCTTACAGAGAAGAATCCCCTCCTATGTCGGTGGAAAAATTACTATTCCTCTAACCTTAGTGGATACCCTCGGGTTATGGTTACACACTGGGGTATAAATAGATTGTGGGACAGAACTTTGTATTGACCCGAATATATTTATACATAGTTATTAGATCACCCCTCAGGCGTCTTTTTTCTAAACTAAATAAACCTAACTTTGACAATCTTTCAGGGTACTCTAGTCCCTGCACTCCTTTTATTAACTTTTTTGACCTCCTTTGAATGCGCTCCAGTTCTGATATGTCCCTTTTAAGCAAAGGTGCCCAGAACTGTACACAGTACTCCATATGGGGTCTGACCAGAGTACAGGGGTAAAATGGTGCTCTGGTCATGAGCACCTATGCCCCTCTTGATGCACCCGATGATCCTGTTTGCTTTGGCTGCTGCTGCCTGGCATTGATTACTACAGTTGAGCTTATTGTTAACTAGAACCCCTAGGTCCTTTTCCATTTGTGTTTACTAAGTGTTTCTTTATTTAGTATGTAATCATGACAGAGATTTCTCCTTCCCATGTGCATAACCTTACAATTATCTGTGTTAAACTTCATTTCCCATTTAACTGCCCATGCTTCCAATTTATCTAAATCTGTTTGTAGCTGCCTGCTGTCCTCTTTTGTTTTAATTACTTTACGCAGCTAAGTATCATCTGCAAAGATTGAGACTTTACTGTTTAATCCGTACCCAATGTCATATATATATATATATATATATATATATATATATATATATATTGAAGAGAATTGGTCCCAGAACTGACCCTTGTGGTACTCCACTAGTAACAGTGACCCAATCTGAGTATGTACCATTGATAACCCACCCTCTGCTTCCGATCATTAAGCCTATTTCTCACCCATCTGCACACGATTTCCCACAGTCCAAGAATTCTCATCTTTTGTACCAGCCTTTTATATGGCACAGTATCAAATGCTTTAGAAAAGTCAATATATATGATATCCAATGACTCCCCCTGATCCAATCTTGAACTTACCTCCTCATAAAAGCTGATTAGGTTTGTCTGGCAGGAGCGATACCTCATAAATCCATGCTGATATGGAGTAATAAGGTCATCTTCCCCAAGATGCTCCAGGATAGTATCCCTTAAGAAACCTTCAAACAGCTTGCCCACCACAGATGTTAAGCTTACCGGTCTGTAGTTCCCAGGTTCCCCCGAGATCCCTTTTTGAATATTGGCACCGCATTTGCCAAGCGCGAGTCCCTCGGAACAGCCCCTGTAGTTATTGAATCCACAAATATTTAAAAATAATGGTTTGTCTATTACTGTACATAACTCCCTTTAAACACGAGGATGTATGTCATCTGGTCCCGGTGATTTGTCGATTTTTATCTGCTTGAGATGGCGCTGCACTTCTTCCTTGGTTAGACCAGTGACATTTAATGGAGGGTTTTGGTTATTCCCCTGCATTTCACTTGGCATGTCATATTCTTTTGTGAATATAGAAGCAAAAAAGTTGTTTAGTAAATTTGCTTTCTCTTCATTCTGAGAATATTACAGTTGAGGTCCTCGCCTTAAACTTATGGCCTAAGTCCCTGAAATCATTTTTAAGGACCTTCCACCTACTTCTTCCTATGTCATTTGTGCCAATATGCACCATGACACTGGGTTCACACCAGCCCCTCCCAATAATCTGTCAGCCCGATCCGCTACATGCCGTACTCTTGCCCCAGGAAGGCAACACACTGTTCGGCGATCCCGGTCTTTGTGACAGATGGCCCTGTCTGTTCCCTAATAATCACCCACTACCAGCACCTGTCTTGCCTGCCCTGTTCTCCCATTTCCCTTCCCTTGCTTACTGGAAAAGACAGGGGTGTCTTGCTGCAGCTGTGCCATCCCTGAGCTAACATCCTCCTCATCTGCCAACCGGGCAAACTTGTTGGGGGGTGCCTGCTCAGGGCTAGCCTCCCTGTAAATTTAACATCTACCCTGCCTTCTAACTGTTATCCAGCTAGCTGCTTCATTTTCCTGCTTTTCCTCTCCCCCCATACTAACACCCTCTCCTGACCCAGAGAGTGCCAGCTCAGTGAGTTCCAGACTCTTTTGCATGACAACAATGTCTCTCAGTGATGCCAATCGCTTCTTTAGATTGTGAATAACGGCTTACAAATCTGCACCCTCAGGGTTGTTCAAGGATTCCCATCCATGTAATCATGGAATGAAGCACAATTAAAATATAAAACTCTAGGAAAACTGGAAGCGTAGGAAAACTGGAAGCGCAGTGTTAGTTTTGAATCTCCTGTACTACCCTGATGCTGGCCCTGGGTGACTGTTCAGTACCTGGGGCCCACTGGATGATCCAGTCGTCCTCTGGTGGGCCAATCTAGCACTATGTTTATAAATGTAACAGCAAATCGCAGTCTCATTAAAAAACGGACACAAAATATGGGGTTTCTGTGACTCTGCTCTGATCCATCTGACACTCATTTTTTTGTTAGCTGAACTTTCTCTTTGGTCACCAAAGAAAGTTAGACTATTCTAAAGTACAGTAAATACAAATGTTTACTGCAGTATAAAATAAAAAAAGCATTTGTTCCCAAAAGAAGCTGCCTTGGGGGTCTGCTCTTCAAAAGCCTAAGATTGGGTCCCTTCCGTGTAATGGCGGCAGGGTCTCCAGAAGAATGCGTGTTGTGAGACATGATCTTCAAGAAGGGTAAGTTTCATTTATGTATACATAGATCTGCACAATTGTTCTACCTTCACTATTTACATTCAGTCCTCACAGTTCTGTTATTCTTACATCCAGCTTCTAAATATGAAGAAGCTTCTGAGATTCAATGTGTGGTTTCTTAGTTGGGATGTCAATGTATTCTTTCAATGTGTTCTATACTCACAATCCCCTACATGAAGGAAATATTTAGAAGAACCTTTATCCTTTTATTATCTAGATCAGAGATCCCCAACTAATGGTGCTGATACTACTGGTGGTACTCTATCTACCATCTGGTGGTAGGACCAGTGGGGGTAAAATTGGGGGAACAGGAAGCACTGCAGACAAGCTACTGCTCCAAGAAGATGTATCAGGTGGCCACGAGCTGCAGGCTTAGAACATCTTAGGAGGATTGGATTGTTGGCAGAAGAACTTACATTGTTGGGCAAGTCCACTCTCCTAGAAAAGTCTGTATTAGGGGTGGTACATAGAAACTGCAAAATGGAAAGTGGTACTCCACCAAGTGAGGTTGGGAATTACAAATTCAATTACCAAACATTGATCCCTGACCACAATCAGGGCCCCATATTTTTCATGGTCATACTAAAATGGGCTTCATTACCTAACATTAAACACTGACTGAAACTGGGACCCCATACATCTCCACAAATTATTTTCATGATCACACTTCTATAGACTATATTGCCAAACACTGATCACTGACCACAACTGGGGCCCCATGCATCTCCACAATTTATTTTCATGGTCACACAATTATAGACTTCATTACTGAACACTGACCACAATCGGGGCCCCATATTTTTCTACAATTTATTTTCATGGTCATACTAATATGGGCTTTATTACCTAACATTAAACAATAACCACAACTGGGGCCCATACATCTCCACAATTTATTTTTATGGTCACACTTCTATAGACTTCATTAGCAAACATTAAACACTGACCACAATTTGGACCCTGTTTTTCTCCACAATTAATTTTTATGGTCATACTTCTATAGACTTCATTACCAAACATTAAGCACTGACCACAGCTGGGGCCCATACATCTCCACAATTCATTTTTGTGGTCATAAGTCTATAGACTTCTCTTGAACAGTTATGTTTTAGCATAAGCATGAGCAAAAATAGCCAACCATTAAGGCTTATTCTTCAAGGAACCCCAAGATATTCTACACACATTTCTTTATATGGGTCTTCATAGAGTGTCTGAAATATTTCAGTAGAAAGTCAATAGAAACACGGCAGCCGGCTTGCTAAATAAAGGGGACCTTGAGAACCACAAGGGGACAAGGCGGCCTGGTGCACATTGCCTCTGCCACCTCTGCAGTAGGTACCTGCCCATACTTACCCAACCATGCTGCCTCCAAGCTACCACCTTCCCGCTGGCTGAACTGCAGGACGCGGGCCCAATACTCTGTTGTCTCGCGTGAGCCTTATGTCTCTATCTGCGCCGCGTTATGGACCCGTCTGGTGAGCCGGTGAGTGTCCGCCGGGGGGAAGGGGGAGATGCTGCTGATGATGGGGGACTGTGGTGATGGCCCTGCTATAGGGCCCCATCTAGGATATGTACACCCCTGGCTGTACAGTGATTAAAACTCTCACTAAAGCAACGTGACAGCTCATTTCACAGTAAACCCTAAGTCTACTTTCACACATTAAAGAGGACCAAAACCCACCCTGGGGTCTATGAGGTTCCAGGGCAGACACTCCCCAATCGGTGGTGCCCCTCTGTGTGAAACCCCCCAGGTCGCCTGAAAACTCACCTTCGCTTCCAGTCCAACGGCACATGCGCGAGCAACAGCCGCATTCCCGCTGTCCCTTAGCAGGGTAGTGGGGGATGCATCTGCCAGTGCACTCAGATCCGCTCGCATTAGCTCCTGGACGAAGGGGCTCAAGCAGATCTGAGCGCGCTGATTGGACAAGCGGCTGCACATGCGTTGTAGGACCAGGAAGAGGTGAGTTTGTTCGGGCAACCTGGGGGGTTTCAGACAGGGGCAGGGACCAAAACCCAGGATAGTCAAAATCCTAGGTTTTGGTCCACTTTAAAGATCGCCCTGCAATCGCCAATAAAACACGGCCCATAGCAATCTAAAGGCACTTTCACATAGTGGTGTGGTGTCCATGGGGCGATTCTACTCAGTTGCGAAAAAAACCCTGCATACGTCATTTTTGCCATGTTTGTGATAAATTGCACTTGTAATCGCTATCGCTACTTAAACGCTAATACACAGGCAATTATGTTAGTGATAGCGATTATCGCTAACGCGTTGTTCGTGGAACCAGTGTAACTGTTACAGTCACTGCATCTTTTTCTCTGTCTGTAGTAAATAATCTAGTTGTTAATAACCAACACATGAGCACATTCAGGTATTTATAAACTCCTGTAACGTTCCTGAACGGTCACTCGCCTTATTCTGCAATGAATACAATTCTTTCTTTCAGTCAATATTTTAAGATAAATTGAACCAAGTTTAGAACTGAACCAAAACCTCTGATAAAATTATGCCCACTTATATCCATATGGAAAATAGAAGTTCTCCACCTTACCTTTGTGCCAATGATGAGTGGTAGAGGTAACAGCAGTAGCGGTGTAAGAACCAAAATGAAGCATCTCTTCCATTGTAGAAGCTGTTTGAGCCATGGTGCCATTCTCTTGCCAGGCAGATCCTGGTTCTGGTTCTATAAATAATATGATGGAGCGTTCAGAGGCAGGAGGGTGCTATCCTTAGTGCACTCAGAGGCAGGAGGGTGCTATCCTTAGTGCACTCAGAGGCAGGAGGGTGTTATCCTTAGTGCACTCAGAGGCAGGAGGGTGCTGTCCTTAGTGCACTCAGAGGCAGGAGGGTGCTATCTTTAGTGCACTCAGGAGATGTTTGAGGCTCTGCCAGGCGTACTCTCATTGATATAGTGCTGAGGTAGATAGTGGGAGGTAATCAAGGTGTGTTTAGAAATATCCTTCTGCTTCATCCAAGTCAGGTCACAGTCCAGCCTCACTAGACACATCCATGGGATGAGAAAGTCATTCTGCTTATATCCTAAAAAAAGAAAGGGAAGAAAGTTAAAAGCCAGCACCCTCATTGGCTGTGTTCATGTTTGGCATCCGCATATCAAAGCTAGCAGCACAATGATTACTGGGAGGGCTGTGTCTCTCAATCTGTTTTGGAATGGAGCGTCTCTATCCTGCTCCGTGCATGTGTCACAGAAGTTAAGCAAAGTTTTTGCTGGGAGCTGTCCAATCTCATCATCTCATCAGAACATTGCATCCTGTCAGGGTGGATGTGTCATTGACTGCCATCTGGTGGGCGACCCTGGAATTATCACCAATAATTGAATCCTGGTACAATGTACTTATAGCTCTGATTACCAAATACAGTATTTCATTTACTGGTGGCCTGCAATGTAACTTATGGCCCTGATCACCAAATATTTCATTTACTGATATCCCTGTGGCCTACAATGTAACGTATGGCTCTGATCACCAAATATTTCATTTACTGGTTCACCTGTGGCCTACAATGTAACGTATGGCCCTGATCACCAAATATTTCATTTACTGATATCCCTGTGGCCTACAATGTAACGTATGGCCCTGATCACCAAATATTTCATTTACTGATATCCCTGTGACCTACAATGTAACCTATGGCTCTGATCACCAAATATTTCATTTACTGATATCCCTGTGGCCTACAATGTAACGTATGGCCCTTATCACCAAATATTTCATTTACTGATATCCCTGTGGCCTACAATGTAACGTATGGCCCTTATCACCAAATATTTCATTTACTGATATCCCTGTGGCCTACAATGTAACGTATGGCCCTGATCACCAAATATTTAATTTACTTTTTTTTTCGTGTGGTAGCAAGACCTCCATAAAAATTATGAGAAAGGGGCTCTGAATCAACCCTATGGTCTTTATTTTCAGGGTATAAAGGAAAACATTGTATATTGAATCAGAACCTATATCTACTGGGAAATATAGTGAACGCAGACCTCAATTGAAGTACAGTAGGTAGCTCCATGGATGTCCCTCTTCAGTGGACATGCTGATACACTATGATTGATGCTAAATAGAGATGAGCGAGTAGTATTCGACCGAGTTGGTATTCGATCGAATACTACGCTATTCGTCATATTTCGATCGAGTACAGCGGCGATGGCGCACTCACAATTCGTTTCCCCTCCCACCTTCCCTGGCGCGTTTTTTACACCAATCACCATGCAGGGGGGGTGGGACAGGTCCTGGGAGGACGCTGGCATCGCGAGAACGGCGTCTACACGCATTGGCTGGAAAAACCATGTGACCTCGAATCTACAAAACTCAGCACTTCCTCTTCGTCAGCATTAGCAGCTTGAACTTAGTGAGGGATAGACGCTCACAGCAGGGAAAGACAGGCTGTAGCTGGCAGGGCCCCAGAAGCTCGGGATATCGCATTTACCACCATATATACCAGCTACCAGAAGACAAGAGAGTCATTAAGAGCCCTTATTAGGGCTACTATGCTGAACGGTATATAGCTCCTATGTAGGCAGGCAGGGCCCCAGAAGCTCGGAATATCGCATTTACCACCATATATACCAGCTACCAGAAGACAAGAGAGTCATTAAGAGCCCTTATTAGGGCTACTATGCTGAACGGTATATAGCTCCTATGTAGGCAGGCAGGGCCCCAGAAGCTCAGAATATCGCATTTACCACCATATATACCAGCTACCAGAAGACAAGAGAGTCATTGAGAGCCCTTATTAGGGCTACTATGCTGAACAGTATATAGCTCATATGTAGGCAGGCAGGGCCCCAGAAGCTCAGAATATCGCTTTTACCACCATATATACCAGCTACCAGAAGACAAGAGAGTCATTGAGAGCCCTTATTAGGGCTACTATGCTGAACAGTATATAGCTCTTATGTAGGCAGGCAGGGCCCCAGAAGCTCAGAATATCGCATTTACCACCATATATACCAGCTACCAGAAGACAAGAGAGTCATTAAGAGCCCTTATTAGGGCTACAATGCTGAACGGTATATAGCTCATATGTAGGCAGGCAGGGCCCCAGAAGCTCAGAATATCGCATTTACCACCATATATACCAGCTACCAGAAGACAAGAGAGTCATTGAGAGTCCTTATTAGGGCTACTATGCTGAACAGTATATAGCTCATATGTAGGCAGGCAGGGCCCCAGAAGCTCAGAATATCGCTTTTACCACCATATATACCAGCTACCAGAAGACAAGAGAGTCATTGAGAGCCCTTATTAGGGCTACTATGCTGAACAGTATATAGCTCATATGTAGGCAGGCAGGGCCCCAGAAGCTCAGAATATCGCATTTACCACCATATATACCAGCTACCAGAAGACAAGAGAGTCATTAAGAGCCCTTATTAGGGCTACTATGCTGAACGGTATATAGCTCATATGTAGGCAGGCAGGGCCCCAGAAGCTCAGAATATCGCATTTACCACCATATATACCAGCTACCAGAAGACAAGAGAGTCATTGAGAGTCCTTATTATTAGGGCTACTATGCTGAACAGTATATAGCCCATATGTAGGCAGGCAGGGCCCCAGAAGCTCAGAATATCGCATTTACCACCATATATACCAGCTACCAGAAGACAAGAGAGTCATTGAGAGCCCTTATTAGGGCTACTATGCTGAACAGTATATAGCTCATATGTAGGCAGGCAGGGCCCCAGAAGCTCAGAATATCGCTTTTACCACCATATATACCAGCTACCAGAAGACAAGAGAGTCATTGAGAGCCCTTATTAGGGCTACTATGCTGAACAGTATATAGCTCATATGTAGGCAGGCAGGGCCCCAGAAGCTCAGAATATCGCTTTTACCACCATATATACCAGCTACCAGAAGACAAGAGAGTCATTGAGAGCCCTTATTAGGGCTACTATGCTGAACGGTATATAGCTCATATGTAGGCAGGCAGGGCCCCAGAAGCTCAGAATATCGCATTTACCACCATATATACCAGCTACCAGAAGACAAGAGAGTCATTGAGAGCCCTTATTAGGCTACTATGTTGAACAATATATAGCTCATATGTAGGCAGGCAGGGCCCCAGAAGCTCAGAATATCGCATTTACCACCATATATACCAGCTACCAGAAGACAAGAGAGTCATTAAGAGCCCTTATTAGGGCTACTATGCTGAACGGTATATAGCTCCTATGTAGGCAGGCAGGGCCCCAGAAGCTCAGAATATCGCATTTACCACCATATATACCAGCTACCAGAAGACAAGAGAGTCATTGAGAGCCCTTATTAGGGCTACTATGTTGAACAGTATATAGCTCATATGTAGGCAGGCAGGGCCCCAGAAGCTCAGAATATCGCATTTACCACCATATATACCAGCTACCAGAAGACAAGAGAGTCATTAAGAGCCCTTATTAGGGCTACTATGCTGAAACGTATATAGCTCATATGTAGGCAGGCAGGGCCCCAGAAGCTCAGAATATCGCTTTTACCACCATATATACCAGCTACCAGAAGACAAGAGAGTCATTGAGAGCCCTTATTAGGGCTACTATGCTGAACAGTATATAGCTCATATGTAGGCAGGCAGGGCCCCAGAAGCTCAGAATATCGCATTTACCACCATATATACCAGCTACCAGAAGACAAGAGAGTCATTAAGAGCCCTTATTAGGGCTACTATGCTGAACGGTATATAGCTCCTATGTAGGCAGGCAGGGCCCCAGAAGCTCAGAATATCGCATTTACCACCATATATACCAGCTACCAGAAGACAAGAGAGTCATTGAGAGCCCTTATTAGGGCTACTATGTTGAACAGTATATAGCTCATATGTAGGCAGGCAGGGCCCCAGAAGCTCAGAATATCGCATTTACCACCATATATACCAGCTACCAGAAGACAAGAGAGTCATTAAGAGCCCTTATTAGGGCTACTATGCTGAACGGTATATAGCTCATATGTAGGCAGGCAGGGCCCCAGAAGCTCAGAATATCGCATTTACCACCATATATACCAGCTACCAGAAGACAAGAGAGTCATTGAGAGCCCTTATTAGGGCTACTATGTTGAACAGTATATAGCAGCTCATATGTAGGCAGGCAGGGCCCCAGAAGCTCAGAATATCGCATTTACCACCATATATACCAGCTACCAGAAGACAAGAGAGTCATTGAGAGCCCTTATTAGGGCTACTATGCTGAACGGTATATAGCTCATATGTAGAAAGGCAGGGCCCCAGAAGCTCAGAATATCGCTTTTACCACCATATATACCAGCTACCAGAAGACAAGAGAGTCATTGAGAGTCCTTATTATTAGGGCTACTATGCTGAACAGTATATAGCCCATATGTAGGCAGGCAGGGCCCCAGAAGCTCAGAATATCGCATTTACCACCATATATACCAGCTACCAGAAGACAAGAGAGTCATTGAGAGCCCTTATTAGGGCTACTATGCTGAACAGTATATAGCTCATATGTAGGCAGGCAGGGCCCCAGAAGCTCAGAATATCGCTTTAACCACCATATATACCAGCTACCAGAAGACAAGAGAGTCATTGAGAGCCCTTATTAGGGCTACTATGCTGAACAGTATATAGCTCATATGTAGGCAGGCAGGGCCCCAGAAGCTCAGAATATCGCTTTTACCACCATATATACCAGCTACCAGAAGACAAGAGAGTCATTGAGAGTCCTTATTATTAGGGCTACTATGCTGAACAGTATATAGCTCATATGTAGGCAGGCAGGGCCCCAGAAGCTCAGAATATCGCTTTTACCACCATATATACCAGCTACCAGAAGACAAGAGAGTCATTGAGAGTCCTTATTATTAGGGCTACTATGCTGAACAGTATATAGCCCATATGTAGGCAGGCAGGGCCCCAGAAGCTCAGAATATCGCATTTACCACCATATATACCAGCTACCAGAAGACAAGAGAGTCATTGAGAGCGCTTATTAGGGCTACTATGCTGAACGGTATATAGCTCATATGTAGGCAGGCAGGGCCCCAGAAGCTCAGAATATCGCTTTTACCACCATATATACCAGCTACCAGAAGACAAGAGAGTCATTGAGAGCCCTTATTAGGGCTACTATGCTGAACAGTATATAGCTCATATGTAGGCAGGCAGGGCCCCAGAAGCTCAGAATATCGCATTTACCACCATATATACCAGCTACCAGAAGACAAGAGAGTCATTAAGAGCCCTTATTAGGGCTACTATGCTGAACGGTATATAGCTCATATGTAGGCAGGCAGGGCCCCAGAAGCTCAGAATATCGCATTTACCACCATATATACCAGCTACCAGAAGACAAGAGAGTCATTGAGAGCCCTTATTAGGGCTACTATGCTGAACAGTATATAGCTCATATGTAGGCAGGCAGGGCCCCAGAAGCTCAGAATATCGCTTTTACCACCATATATACCAGCTACCAGAAGACAAGAGAGTCATTGAGAGCCCTTATTAGGGCTACTATGCTGAACAGTATATAGCTCATATGTAGGCAGGCAGGGCCCCAGAAGCTCAGAATATCGCATTTACCACCATATATACCAGCTACCCGAAGACAAGAGAGTCATTGAGAGCCCTTATTAGGGCTACTATGCTGAACAGTATATAGCTCATATGTAGGCAGGCAGGGCCCCAGAAGCTCAGAATATCGCTTTTACCACCATATATACCAGCTACCAGAAGACAAGAGAGTCATTGAGAGCCCTTATTAGGGCTACTATGCTGAACAGTATATAGCTCATATGTAGGCAGGCAGGGCCCCAGAAGCTCAGAATATCGCATTTACCACCATATATACCAGCTACCAGAAGACAAGAGAGTCATTGAGAGTCCTTATTATTAGGGCTACTATGCTGAACAGTATATAGCCCATATGTAGGCAGGCAGGGCCCCAGAAGCTCAGAATATCGCTTTTACCACCATATATACCAGCTACCAGAAGACAAGAGAGTCATTGAGAGCCCTTATTAGGGCTACTATGCTGAACAGTATATAGCTCATATGTAGGCAGGCAGGGCCCCAGAAGCTCAGAATATCGCATTTACCACCATATATACCAGCTACCAGAAGATAAGAGAGTCATTGAGAGTCCTTATTAGGGCTACTATGCTGAACGGTATATAGCTCATTCTAGCTATATACACACTGCACACAACGGCTGCTTTAGTGAGGGGTAGCTGCTGCTGGAATAGGGACAGAAAGACTTCAGTGGTGTATTAGCACCTATATACAAAACTATATACACTCTGCACAAAACGGCTGCTTTAGTGAGGGGTAGCTGCTGCTGCTGGAATAGGGACAGAAAGACTTCAGTGGTGTATTAGCACCTATATACAAAACTATATTTTGCACTACTGTTTTGTGTCCTCTGTGCCAACAAAACACTGTTTTATACCCGTTGCGTATAGGTACCATTTCACCTTCTGGCAGTATACGGCTGTATAGCCAGGTGTTCTCCTAAAAAATATATTTATATTTGGCACTACTGTTTTGTGTCCTCTTTACCAACAAAACCCTGTTATATACCCGGTGCGTATAGGCACCATTTCACCTTCTGGCAGTATACGGCTGTATAGCCAGGTGTTCTCCTTAAAAATATATTTATATTTGGCACTACTGTTTTGTGTCCTCTTTACCAACAAAACCCTGTTATATACCCGTTGCGTATAGGCACCATTTCACCTTCTGACAGTATACGGCTGTATAGCCAGGTGTTCTCCTAAACAATATATTTATATTTGGCACTACTGTTTTGTGTCCTCTTTACCAACAAAACCCTGTTATATACCCCGTTGCGTATAGGCACCATTTCACCTTCTGGCAGTATACGGCTGTATAGCCAGGTGTTCTCCTAAAAAATATATTTATATTTGGCACTACTGTTTTGTGTCCTCTTTACCAACAAAACCCTGTTATATACCCCGTTGCGTATAGGCACCATTTCACCTTCTGGCAGTATACGGCTGTATAGCCAGGTGTTCTCCTAAAAAATATATTTATATTTGGCACTACTGTTTTGTGTCCTCTTTACCAACAAAACCCTGTTATATACCCCGTTGCGTATAGGCACCATTTCAACTTCTGGCAGTATACGGCTGTATAGCCAGGTGTTCTCCTAAAAAATATATTTATATTTGGCACTACTGTTTTGTGTCCTCTTTACCAACAAAACCCTGTTATATACCCAGTGTGTATTAGGCACCATTTCACCTTCTGGCAGTATACGGCTGTATAGCCAGGTGTTCTCCTCAAAAATATATTTATATTTGGCTCTACTGTTTTGTGTCCTCTGTGCCAACAAAAGACTGTTATATACCCGGTGCGTATAGGCACCATTTCACCTTCTGGCAGTATACGGCTGTATAGGCAGGTGTTCTCCTTAAAAATATATTTATATTTGGCTCTACTGTTTTGTGTCCTCTGTGCCAACAAAACACTGTTATATACCCAGTGCGTATTAGGCACCATTTCACCTTCTGGCAGTATACGGCTGTATAGCCAGGTGTTCTCCTAAACAATATATTTATATTTGGCTCTACTGTTTTGTGTCCTCTGTGCCAACAAAACCCTGTTATATACCCAGTGCGTATTAGGCACCATTTCACCTTCTGGCAGTATACGGCTGTATAGCCAGGTGTTCTCCTTAAAAATATATTTATATTTGGCTCTACTGTTTTGTGTCCTCTGTGCCAACAAAAGACTGTTATATACCCGGTGCGTATAGGCACCATTTCACCTTCTGGCAGTATACGGCTGTATAGCCAGGTGTTCTCCTAAAAAATATATTTATATTTGGCATAACGCGTGGCCAAAAAAGTAAAACGTCTGAAATGCGGAGGGCTAGCGCAAAGGGACGTGGACGAGGACGGGGGCGCGGAAATGCTGGTGGGGGCACAAACCGCATTGAAGCCAGTGGGGATACAATGCGTGCTGGTGAGGGGCAGCCAGCATTACGCTCATCCAGCTTCCCTGCCTTTATGGGACAGTTATGCGGGGGGCGGGGTACACCTCTGTTGAGGCCTGAGCAGCGTGAACAGGTGGTGCAATGGATGGCCGATAACGCTTCCAGTCACTTGTCCACCACCCAGTCATCCACACAGTCTCACTCTGACCCTCCTTCCTCCCAACCTGGCCAACAGAGTCAGCCCACCCTTGACCCCTCCCAGGACCTCTTTTCGGGTCCTTTTCCAGATGTGCTGCAAGAATCCCAGGAGCTAGCAGAGGAATTTGTTTGTAGTGATGCCCAAACACTTGAGTATCCGCCATCTCCTAGTGATGTGGACCCGGAACCAGCATCTGCTATCATGAGCGATGATGATGAGACGCAGTTGCCATCAAGGGAGGCTGTTGGAATGTCCAGTGGGCAGGAGGAGGAGCAGAGAGAGGAAGTGGAAGAGGAGGTGGTGGACAACGAAATGACCGACCCCACTTGGACAGGGGTGATGTCCAGCGGGGAAAGCAGTGGAGATGCGGTCTGCGCATCACCGAATAAGGCAGCAAGAGGCAGAGGACAGTCCAGAGGCAGAGGACAGTCCAGACAGAGAAGGCAGGCCACAGCCAGCAGGGCCGAAGCTCTTCCCGGCAGCAGGCAGTCGCGCGAAGCTCCCCCATCGAGGCCTCGTACTTCTGTGGTGTGGAGATTTTTTAATGTTTGCGCGGACGACAAACTGAGCGCGGTTTGCGCAATCTGCCACTCAAAACTGAGTAGGGGCTCTGAGAAGAGCAATCTGACCACCTCAGGCATGCGCCGTCACTTGGAAGTCAAGCACTGGGCTGAGTGGGAGAGAGCAAACGCAATACAACCTGCGCCCGGTCTTGCTGCCACTGCCTCTTCCCCTTTGTTGTGTGCTGCCACTGCGGTCCAGACCTCCAGACAGGACACCTCCACATCTGCCTCTGCCTCGGCTACTTTGGGGCCTTCTCCTTCAGCCCCCCCTTCCCCCGCATCTTCGTCTGCACCTTCCATCTCCTCGTCCCATCAACTGTCCATCTCACAGGAGTTCAACCGCAGGCGGAAGTACGCCTCCAGTCACCCCCAAGCCCAAGCCTTAACCTGCCTCATCTCCAAACTGCTGGCCCTGGAGATGTTGCCGTTTAGGCTTGTGGAGACGCAGGCCTTCCGCGACCTGATGGCGGCTGCCGCACCTCGCTATTCCGTCCCTAGCCGCCACTATTTTTCCCGGTGTGGCGTCCCCGCCCTGCACCAGCACGTGTCGCGTAACATCAGGCGGGCCCTGAGGTACGCAGTCAGCGCAAAGGTCCACTTGACCACCGACTCGTGGACAAGCGCTTGCGGCCAAGGACGCTACATCTCTTTGACGGCACACTGGGTGAATGTTGTGGAAGCGGGGACGGGGTCGCAAACAGGGACGGCCTACATACCACCCCCGCCCAAGATTGCCAGCACGGGTTCTGATAGACCCCCCTCCTCTTCCTCCTCCTTCTCCTCTGCCTTAACATCGCCCTCAGCCCCTAGCTGGAAGCGTTGCAGCACTGGCGCGGGGAGACGTCAGCAGGCGGTGCTTAAGCTCATCAGCTTGGGCGACAGGAAGCACAGCGCCGCAGAGGTGAGGCACGCCATATTGCAGCAGACAGAGATGTGGCTGTCGCCGCTGCAGCTAGGACCAGGCATGGTCGTGTGCGATAACGGCCGTAACCTGGTGGCGGCTCTGGAGCTTGCAGAACTCAATCACGTACCATGCCTGGCCCACGTTTTTAATTTGGTAGTACAAAAGTTTCTAAAGACTTACCCCAACCTGGCAGAGCTACTGGTCAAAGTGCGGCGCTTGTGCGCTCACTTTCAGAAGTCAACTGTAGCTGCTGCTAGCTTAAAAAAAATCCAGCAACGCCTCCATTTGCCTCAACATCGGCTGTTGTGTGACCTGCCCACTCGCTGGAATTCCACCTATTGCATGTTGGCCAGGGTGTGTGAGCAGCAGAGAGCATTGATGGAGTACCAGATGATGCATCCACGCGTGCATCCAACTCAGCTCCCTCAGAGTTTGCCAACCACGAGTGGCCATGGATGGCAGACATATGCGATGTATTGCGTATCTTTGAGGAGTCCACTAAGAAGGTCAGCAGCGAGGACGCTATAGTGAGCGTAACCATCCCGCTCCTATGCGTCCTTAAAGAATCGCTCATCGCAATAAGGGAGAACGCATTGCACACAGAGGAGACGGGGGTAGGAGGAGACGCAACGCAGGTAGACAGTCAGACCACACTTTTGTCTGCTGCTCGGTGGCAGTTGCAGGAGGAGGAGAATGAGGAGGAGGAGGACAACGTGGAGGTGGCTGTGGAAGAGGATGCTGGCGGCGAGGGTAGCAGTACAGGCTGTGTGCGTCCCATTGGTTCAGCGTGGATGGGGCGGAGAGGAGGAGGAAGAGGAGGAAATGGAAAATGATCCTTCTGGTGGGGGCAGTGACGTCATGCCTACTCAGAGTCTGGCACACATGGCTGACTTCATGCTGGGCTGCTTTTCCCGGGACATACGTGTTGTCCGGATATTGGAGAACAAACTATACTGGGTCTTCGCACTCCTGGACCCCCGGTATAAAGATAACTTCTCCTCTTTTATTCCGGTAGAGGAGAGGACGAATCGATTACTGGAATACCAGAGGGAACTCTTGCAGAACATGATGCAGATTTTCCCACCCAGCATCGCTGGCGGCAGAGAGGAGAGTGTCTCCCAGAGTCTGACAACATCGATCAGGCCCACAGCCACCAGGGGAACACTCTCCAAGGTGTGGGACACGTTCATGTCACCCCCTCGTGCAACTTCCATCACTGCGGGGCCCGCTATCAGCAGGAGGGACAAGTATCGGCGGATGTTGCGGGACTACCTGGCAGACCACACCCCTGTCCTCCCCGATCCCTCGGCGCCCTACACTTACTGGGTCTCCAAGTTGGACACGTGGCTGGAACTGTCCCTGTACGCCTTGGAGGTGCTTGCCTGCCCTGCCGCCAGCGTGCTATCAGAAAGGGTGTTCAGCGCAGCCGGGGGCATTATAACCGATAAGCGCAGCCGCCTGTCAACCGACAGTGCAGACAGGCTGACGCTAATCAAAATGAACAGCAAGTGGATTGACCCGGACTTTGCTTGTACAACAGTGGAAAGCAGCCAAGAGTGAAGTGCCATCTGTATGAAGTGCCATTTCCTCCTCCTCCTCCTCCTTAACCGCCGTAGAATTGCTGTATTAATAAAAAAAATTATGGCTCACCTCTTGGGCTTAATACAATCAATTTTTAAGAGGTCTCAGCTCTTGGGCCTCCACACAATGTTTGAGAGGTCTCAGCTCTTGGGACTCCACACAATTTTTAAAAGGTCTCAGCTCTTGGGCCTCCACACACTTTTTAAGAGGTCTCAGCTCTTGGGACTCCACATAATTTTTAAGAGGTCTCAGCTCTTGGGACTCCACACAATTTTTAAGAGGTCTCAGCTCTTGGGCCTCCACACAATTTTTAAGAGGTCTCAGCTCTTGGGCCTCCACACAATTTTTAAGAGGTCTCAGCTCTTGGGACTCCACACAATTTTTAAGAGGTCTCAGCTCTTGGGCCTCCACACAATTTTTAAGAGGTCTCAGCTCTTGGGCCTCCACAAAATTTTTAAGAGGTCTCAGCTCTTGGGACTCCACACAATTTTTAAGAGGTCTCAGCTCTTGGGACTCCACACAATTTTTAAGAGGTCTCAGCTCTTGGGCCTCCACACAATTTTTAAGAGGTCTCAGCTCTTGGGACTCCACACAATTTTTAAGAGGTCTCAGCTCTAAGCTTCCCTTACTGCTGGGGTGACACACTGTAACAAACCTCCTCCTGTAAGCTTCCCTGACTGCTGGGGTGACACAATGTAACAAACCTCCTCCTTTAAGCTTCCCTTACTGCTGGGGTAACACACTGTAACAAACCTCCTTCTGTAAGCTTCCCTGACTGCTGGGCTGACACACTGTAACAAACCTCCTCCTGTAAGCTTCCCTGACTGCTGGGGTGACACACTGTAACAAACCTCCTCCTGTAAGCTTCCCTTACTGCTGGGGTAACACACTGTAACAAACCTCCTCCTTTAAGCTTCCCCGACTGCTGGGGTGACACACTGTAACAAACCTCCTCCTGTAAGCTTCCCTGACTGCTGGGGTGACACACTGTAACAAACCTCCTCCTGTAAGCTTCCCTGACTGCTGGGGTGACACACTGTAACAAACCTCCTCCTTTAAGCTTCCCCGACTGCTGGGGTGACACACTGTAACAAACCTCCTCCTGTAAGCTTCCCTGACTGCTGGGGTGACACACTGTAACAAACCTCCTCCTGTAAGCTTCCCTTACTGCTGGGGTGACACACTGTAACAAACCTCCTCCTGTAAGCTTCCCTTACTGCTGGGGTGACACAATGTAACAAACCTCCTCCTTTAAGCTTCCCTTACTGCTGGGGTAACACACTGTAACAAACCTCCTCCTGTAAGCTTCCCTTACTGCTGGGGTGACACACTGTAACAAACCTCCTCCTGTAAGCTTCCCTGACTGCTGGGGTGACACAATGTAACAAACCTCCTCCTGTAAGCTTCCCTGACTGCTGGGGTGACACAATGTAACAAACCTCCTCCTGTAAGCTTCCCTTACTGCTGGGGTGACACAATGTAACAAACCTCCTCCTGTAAGCTTCCCTGACTGCTGGGGTGACACAATGTAACAAACCTCCTCCTTTAAGCTTCCCTGACTGCTGGCGTAACACACTGTAACAAACCTCCTCCTGTAAGCTTCCCTGACTGCTGGGGTGACACACTGTAACAAACCTCCTCCTGTAAGCTTCCCCGACTGCTGGGGTGACACACTGTAACAAACCTCCTCCTGTAAGCTTCCCTGACTGCTGGGGTGACACACTGTAACAAACCTCCTCCTGTAAGCTTCCCTTACTGCTGGGGTGACACACTGTAACAAACCTCCTCCTGTAAGCTTCCCTTACTGCTGGGGTAACACACTGTAACATACCTCCTCCTTTAAGCTTCCCTTACTGCTGGGGTGACACAATGACACAAGAGGACATGTCTGACCACATCTCACACACACACACACACAATGACAATTAGGGGTGGGGTCTATTTATTTTCCCCCTTGCCTATGCCACCTGTGGTTGTCATTAGGCAACGTGATTTTAAGGGGTGCAGAATTTTGTTCTTCTTTTTTGTACAGTTTGGCTTGGGGTCCATGGCAATGTAGAGGAAAGAAGGTTTCCTTGTCTTGTCTCACTTTACGTAGAAGTTATATTGTGTTTGGAGTGTATTGTTGAGTGGCTGTGATAGTGGCGTAATAGTGCGACTTGGGCGCGTTATATGCACCCAGACATGCTTCCCCTGCTGTCCCAGTTGCATTCCAGCAGTGTTGGCATCATTTTCTGATGTTTCAGGGTGGACTTGGTGACCTCCAAGTGGTCGAATTGAGATTTCCAAGTGGCGAGCATTTTTTTCCCATAGACTATAATGGGATTCGATAATCGGTCGAGTAGTCGAGTAACGCGGTCTATTCGAATCGAAATTCGAAATTTCGAATATTTCACTACTCGCTCATCTCTAATGCTAAACAGTTATCTCAAGATAGCAACAAACTATTGTGTCCCTGGCAGAAACAGTAAACATGCTAGACAACAGAATCAGACTGGATGGCACTTGGGGGAAGAACATGGTAATGTTGGCTGCTTTTGTTGCCCAGGAACCTTTTGTGCAGATTTAGCACTTTCTGTGTAAAGCCAATCAAAACCCCACAAACAACTCCATCTATTTTGCTTCCCCACCCCACCCCAGGTACATTACTGTTTGGATGTTTTCTGCCCTCAATGCTGCTTTATATTCCCGTTATAGTGATTTCAATTCTCATTTTCCCCAGGTATGCCATTGGTATGCCATTGGTCTCTGATAGGACACCATTGCTCTAAACTAGCTGTTTAAACCCAGGATCTTGACTGGCTTTTGGTCCTTGCCCCCGGGGCACCCAGATCAGGGATGACCGCTGTGTGAAACCCCTTAGGTCGCCTAAACTAACTCACCTCTCCCTGGTCCCATGGCACCTCTTGTCCAATCAGCGCACTCACAAGCCTTCATCTAATCCGAGTGGAGCTAAGCGTACTGGCGGGCGCATCCCCCGCTACCCTCTAACCGGGAGTGTGCCCGAGCCGGCCATTCACACAGGTACAGGCTCTGCTAAAGGGATAGTGGGGATGCACCCGCTACTTGCACATGTGCCATTGGACCGGGTAAGAAGGTGAGTCTCTGGGTGACCTGGGGGTTTCACACAGTGGGGCATCCCGAATTTGGAAGCCCCAGGGGGAGGGAATCTAGCAGCCCTGGAATCTTATAAATAGATATTATAGTTTCCAGCGCTTCCGGGACGTGGGTTTTGGTCCACTTTAAGCCCCTCTTCTCGCAATCTCATGCAGGGGGCAATTTCAGTCAGCACTTGAAAAAAGTGCTAGAAGGAAGACAAGAGTCAAAAGATGATTTCATTTTCCCCTACATTTCCCCCAATGTTTTCTTTGCAGCCAATGTTTTCTTTGCAGCCATAGTAACATAGTTAATGCGGTTAAGAAAAGACACATGTCCATCAAGTTCAACCAAGGGTGTTGGGGTAGGGGAAATTATTTTTTATGATATTTAATAGGGTAAGCTATTTATTTTATTTTCTGTTCTTTTGCTTTTTTTTTTACTGATAACCGCTAATAGTAACTGTTAATGTTATTTTCTTCTAAATAAGCATCTAATCCTTTTTTGAAGCTGTCAGCAGTTGATGCTGTAACAAGCTTCTATGGGAGGCTATTCCATAGATTTATAGTTCTTATGGTAAAAAACGATTGTCGCCTCCGGAGACTAAGGCCCTTATTCATCAAGCGATAGCGTCAGGTAGTGTCTGACGAGCGCCATGTCCCGCCAGCTAACGTCTGCTACCGACTCAAGTACGCCCGGCGTCGGCCACGATGACGCATTTATCAAGCTAAATGAGGCTAGCGCCGGCGAGAGCGACGGCAAGCGCGGCATTCATCATGAAGCCGACTGCAACGAACAGCGCCGCTGCTAATCCCATCACAGCGACAGGTATGACCTGGCGCTACCTGCCGCTCTCCCATACATTTCAATGGCAGACGCTGCAATGATTGTTTGAAGTGGTTTTTGTGTTCTTTTCTTTGGCACAAAATTCAACACATGTTTATAGTGATATGTTTTATTAATCTGGCTGGTTATTTTTATGTTTTTGAAGTTTTTATTAATTTTTACAATGTAATGTTGTGAGTGACATCTAAATTGCATCTCCTCCAACCAAACTCATTGGCATCAAAATCGCTTGTTTTCACCACACACGGGGCTTGTAAAGCTATTTTTTAGCCTGTCATGTTGGGCGGTCACGTTCGCTCTTCGAAATTGTCAGCGCCCAAGCTATTCGGCAGCCCTGTCCTTGATGAATCTGTGGTGGTCAGAGTTTGTGCAGTCGCTGTTTTAATTCGCTATGTGGCGGCGCGAGCGGCGCTGTGCTTCGCTGCGCTGCGTTGTGTGGCGCTGTGCTGTTCATACATGTGCCCTTCTGCCATTTGCAAGGAATTCGCTTCCCGCGACCCCAGTCGTTCTTAATGAATACACTGTAGTTGTGAGCGTGCATGGCCACATATTGCAGGATTAACATTCAGTCGTACAAGCTCATAACAACCCGTTATGCATTCTCATGTGTGCCACATTATCATGTAGTTGTATAGTTTGATTTTGTGATGATTTTAGGAAGGAATAAGATTTGTATATTTAAGCACAACTTTGTTTGCTTTTCAAGGACCTATGCATTACAGTATGTCAAACCCCCTGCTAAATCAAGCTAATAATTAGTTGCACCTTGGGCCCTAGCTTGTTTTAAAGCGTCATTTTATTTTTTCCGCCACTTAGCTTGCACATAGCTGATATTAGCTTGTCCCTGGTGCGCGCATCTTTTTTTTTGAATTTTTAATCACAGTTGCTTTCGTCATATCCGGTTCCGGTATCCTCCTTTGCGTTTCAAAGCCACCTAAAGCTAAAAATGTCTAGCGCTTATGCCAATAGCTTGTTTTAAAGCGTCATTTTATTTTTTCCGCCACTTAGCTTGCACATAGCTGATATTAGCTTGTCCCTGTTGCGCGCATCTTTGTTTTTGAATTTTTAATCACAGTTGCTTTCGTCATATCCGGTTCCGGTATCCTCCTTTGCGTTTCAAAGCCACCTAAAGCTAAAAATGTCTAGCGCTTATGCCAATAGCTTGTTTTAAAGTGTCATTTTACTTTTTCCGCCACTTAGCTTGCACATAGCTGATAATAGCTTGTTCCTGGTGCGCGGAGCGTTTATTTATTTATTTATTTTTTCCCATGTCGCTTTGGTCATTTCCGGTTCCTGTTTCCTCCTTAGCGTTTCCACCATGCTTCCAAGAAGACGAGTCATGCGCCTCCCCAGCTCCTCCTCCGACCCCACCACCCCTCCCCCACCTCCCCCACCTAGCACCCCTCCCACCCCTTCCCCTCCTGGGCAGGCCAAGAAAAGGCGCTTCCGAGTGGATAGCCGCGTTAATGGCCAGGTGGTCAAAGTGAGTATTTGTTTTTGGTATTTTAGGTTTAAAGTGGAACAACACACAGGGGGGATTGGCCCTGAAATAGCAATTTTTCTGGGCCAATTGGATCACTCCCCGTGGGGCATCCCCATTCTGGATGTCCTGCGGGGATGACCCCCCCTGGAGGGCCATAAAAATTACCTCAGCCCCGTCCCATCTGTGCATGCGTGAGCTGCGGATGCCTCTTGCGCTTACCTCTAGCAGGGTGTACCCCTGCGCAAGACATTTGTTAATGTTGTGTGCAGGCGCACTCCCTGTTAGAGTCAAACGCCACATGCGTACTTTGCCGCGCAGAGCCAGCTGAGCTGGTATGCACGTCCAAACGGCCTTGTATGCGCATACCACAGCGGCGCAGAGCGCTGTGCTAGGCTGGCGCAGTCACGTGGGAGCGTGGTCAGTGGTGTATTTGTGGCCTTCCAAGGGGGTTTCAGACAGCGGACCACCCACAATAGGTGTGGCCCACCAAAGTGCACACAAACCCAGAATAGTGATAATCCTGGGTGTGGGTCCACTTTGATCTGGTCTCTGTATAACTGTTTATGCCATTGTTCTGATGTCATGTATTGATTTGTGTTTGTTTTTCATTTCTCATAGGATTTCTGCGTGAACCAGTACGACTATGCCCGTGGGGGAAAAAAAAGAATTGCCATGGAGGTGAAGGCCACAGTGTCCCGGCGCTTCCACACCGAGCTCTCCATCAGAGCAATACAGCAAAAGTGGTCAGACTTTAAGCGCCGGGACCCTGAAGGCGTGTACCGCCTATATGATGCCTACGCATCAGGTAAGTTAAAGCTTATGCTATGTTTATACTTTTTGGCTAATCATCTGCTAAGCTGTGTCCATTTGTGCTCTTTATATTAATTATTTTCTTTCACCCCCTCAACACAGATAAGCGTCCTCCCCTGGGGAAACGTGGGAAGGGATTCCTCCCCCGAACCAGGCAGGCGGACTCGGGGGAGTCATCGGGGGGAGGGTCCCTCCCACGGGTCCTATTTAGAGGACCCAGGGGAGGAAGGGGATGACGCCCCAGAGGAGTGTGCTGCTGGGGGGCTGGCAGGATCAAGCCTCAGCTCCTCACACTCTGAGTCTGAGGAGTCTCACCAGGCAAGGGGCCACTCTCAAGTGGGGAGTCCAAGTGGGGTGGTAGAAATGGACTCTCCCACACTCCCTGAAGGAGCAGGGAGTGAGAGGGAGGAGAGTGGCCCTTTGCCTGGTGGATCTTCCGACCAGAGTGTGAGGAGCCGAGGCTCCCCGCCTCCTCCTCAGAGCCCTCCCTGGGCTTCAAGTGGCGGATCATCCCCTGGTGAGTGTCCTTTTTTTCATTGTTAGTCTATGACAGGTTTCATCTGGCCATTTGTACTTAGCCCTTGCCATTTCTCTCTAATTTGCAGGGCATCATATAGGCGGCACCTCCATGGCCTTTTGGAGAAGCATTCTCCACGGGCATAGTCGTGGTAAGTGTTTGTTGTTATCCATCACATTCCCTATGTTATGACATTCCTTAAAGTGGACCAACGAACATTGTTGATAGTGCTTTGATTCTCGAAGCTTCCATGCAAAATCACATCCCTCACCCAGGGCACCCCCCCAAAAAAACCCCCACAAACTCCTTACCTCTTTGGGGGTTGCAGAAGCCACCGTCCCAGCCTCCTGTGTGCCACTCTAGATGTGTGTGCGCCTGCGCTCTGTTTCCTAATGGGCTGCGCGTGCGCACACACTGGAGGAGTGATGTGCGGAAGGCAGCGGCGGCGGCGGACATTGTCTCACTCAAATTGTGGTGCTCTGCCAAAGCGGACCAAAACACAGAATAGTTGCAATCCTGTGTCTTGGCCCACTTTTAACAGACACATGTTTCCTGGTCCATTGTCACAGCTGGTTTGATAATGTACCTTAACCTCACAAACCCCACTACAGTGCTAGCCAACTGGCAACCACCCCTATGTTTCTGCCCACACCATGATGGGTGTTATCATTTTTTTTCTTGGGTTAAGTTGTTCCGGCTAACACATGTTGCACACTAGTAACATTAGCCAATCAACTGCTAATGAGTCCTTTACATTGCACTGTCTATGTTATTTGCACATTATCTTTAGGGATACATGTTGCAACCATAACTAATTTACATTAACTCATGGACCAGGAAATATGCTAATTTTGGTCAACCTGTATGTAACCATGCAAGCATTTGATTTTTCAGACTCCATAACCAGATGGATGTCAAATAGTCAGGTGTCATTGGCCCACTAATTGTGTTTTTGTCTTTTGCTTTCTGTTGACAGATGTTGCTACGCAGACGGAGCCAGAAAACCTCCTCCCCACCCCAGCTCCAGGGACGGCCAGCAGCATGGGCCCCCGCCACAGCTGCGATGGTGAGTACATCCCACTTCATATGCCTAAAGACTTGTGAAACCTATGTCTTCTAGTCACATCTGCAGACATTTAAAATGTACCTATGTGTTAATTTCACACACATCTAGATTCCATGTGTTTGTACAATAATCCAACATGCCTGTCTGCATGCTTGATTGTTGCCTCACATTCTTCATTTGGCCACATAGAGACTATTTGTGCCTTAGACACAACCAAATGGGCCGTATTAGGTCTTGACCTCTAACATTATAGGGCAAACTAGTTTACTCGTTAGGACTTAGGCCCTGATGTTTGGCTGTGACTAAACACGTAAATGGACACACTGGGACTTATACCTTCCTTGCTTCCCAAGAGTTAAAGTGGAACAACAACCAGGATTTTGACTTTCCTGGGTCTTGGTCCACTACGGTGGGGCACCCCTGATCGTCACCGCTGTGTGACAACCCCCTGAACTCACTTTTCCTCCAGCCGACGTACAAGCCGCGGCAAAGCGGCTCCTCCTCCTCCGCCTCCCACGCCTCCCTTTTTACGCGCGCGTGCCCGCGCCGGCCATTCACAGACGGCCAGCGCAGGCACGCACACGTCTAGAGGGGCGCGAGGGAGGGGCCGGCGGCCGTGCCCCACCGAAACTGAGGTAGGGAGTTTAGGGTGTTGGGGGGGTTTCACCCCGCGGGACATCCCGATCTCGGATGTCCCGCGGGGAGGGAGGTGATCGGGACGGGAATCTGATAGATTCCAGGGCCGATCACCGGTGGGTGTTGGTACACTTTAAGAGTAAATGTATGCTTGGGATGTGTTGTCCAAATTCCTGCCAGTCAATAGTACTCATATAATGTTAACAAATAAGAGCACAGTGGCCAACAATGTTAATGTGAGTGTCAGCTAATTGGACACACTGACATTACATTGCTACATCTGTGTCTGTTGAGGTCACATTCAATTTATTAATAAATTGTTGTTTATACATCTCTACAGCTTGTGAAAACCAGCATCGCAGACTGTGGCGGGAGATCAGGCTCCTGAAGCTGATGCTGCTGGCCAAGAAGAGGCGCCGGCGGCGTCGTTAGGGTGGGGGGATGGCTGGCCTGTTGACGCCCTTTGTTGGGCAATGTTGGCCCTGTTGGCCACCTTTGAAATTAAAATGTTTCTATTTACATCATTACAGTGTGGTGCCTTGCAAAGCATAGTTTAACTGTCTCAAAACCCATTTGTGTGTAAATTTAGCCATACCTTTGGAGCCATTTCATGTGTTAACCATAGTAAGCTATGGTCTCAAATGTGTGGCCTAAATTTACAAATACATTGACATATCTAGATCAAGATACTCATCCCTGACTGTGTTATTAGCTATGTCTTAGGAAAAACACAATTTAGAGGTGGGTTAAGCCAATATATTTACAGAAACAAAAACAAACAAAATTAATATTCTTGGCTGGGTGGCCGGGGAGGTTGGGAGTCATTGCTAGGGGCGGTGTTGGGGGACAACAGTGCAGTAAAAAATATAGACTGCTGTTGTATGAGCTGTTGTATCAACAACAAAGTTTGGTCCTGCCGCTGTATCGCTTCTTGCTGCTGCTGGATAGATTGTTCTATTGTATTGGCCAGCCGACCAAGTTCCTGGTTTTGGTGAAGGTTATGCATCAACAGGTCGATCTGGCGCTGCTGGGCCTCATGTTGTTGCTGACACATCAGCACCTGCTGTTCCAACGCCGCAATGCGCTCATTAGTTCCATCACGCGGCTGTTGGCGACTGTAGTCCTCCAGCATCCGGACCCCTAGCTGGTAAAAATCGGCACTGGTTGGTGCAACACCTCCTCTTGCTGGGGTTTGAGGCTAACAAAATAGAAAACAACATTTTAGACAAACAGAAACAATGCATGTATGCCCCTCAAAATCATTTGCCAAAACAGTCACTATACAACTTACCCTTGTCTGAGCCTCGGAAGCTTGGCCACATGGGACTTGGGAAGAGGTCCCAGGTTGGGGTTCTGGTTCCGCCTCCTGCCAAAACGACAAAGAAAGGAAATGTGACATGTTGCTTCATCCACTACCCACGAACATGGCAATGTGGTTATAGGTCCTCTAAATCAGCCATGTTACCTCCGTGTCGTCCGCCACAGGAAGGAGCGAGGTATCGCTGCCAGAGAGGGGCAATTCAACATCAGAGATGTCCGGCAAGTTGGCATATGCTAAACAGGAAAGTCAGGTTAGTAGGTCAGTGGACCAAACTCAAATGTAACATGGCTAGGCTATCGAGGCCATACCTCCACAAAGTGCAAAATTACACACTAGACCAAAGGTATCTGTTAAACTCAGATTGTTAACATGTATGTTAGAGGACTAAGAGGCAATAATTTGAGCAAATAAGATCAGACACATTGCTTAAATTACACATACCCGCAATCTCCCAGATGTCTGGAGTGGGGCCCTCACTCGAGCTTGGACCTTTAAAATACATGTGGACACACAAGTTGCCAGAAGCAAGTGCCACAAAAGTAGAGCCAAAATACAGACTAGAGCAAGGCAAAACAACTTACCCTCATCTCTGGCAGCCTGAACTTGAGGGGCCCTTTCCGGACAGCCACTTCCGATATTCTGGTCAACTAAAAAACACAAGTAATGGCTCTAAATATTCATCAAACTACTACGGTGAATGTTTGTCAAAAAATATGTCCTACAAAATGCATTGCTATCACTCCAAGAACTATTAGACTGACCCTGGGGAGGGAATAAGCACTCCCAAGAGGCATCTTCAAGTTGACAGAGCAAACATGTAGATTATTAGAGTAACCAAATTGAACCAGTGTAACAGAAACAGCATAAAGGATACATTATGTATTGCTATACACACCAACAGGGTCCTGTTGACCTGCAACATCGGAAGTGGGGTCCAAAGATGAACCAGTCACTTGGCCTACCAATAAAAAAGAGGAATGAGACACATGCACTTGGGTTAAAGTGGAAAAAGCAAGGTTGACACATGCACTTACCGACATCCAAAGAGTAGCTTGGCTCCTGAGGAGAAGCTGGGGCCAATGGCGGGGGAGCTAGGCAAAAATCAAGCAAACATTGAGCCATTGTTAATGTGCGTGCAAAAATACAACATGCATTAAGGTGTGTGTGAGCAGCTCATTCACTAATATTCACTAATCAAGGCCAGTGTGGCTTCCACATTTATATGCAGATATATGGCCACACATCTCTGCCTTCCAACATAGCTACACATGTTAGGGCCTTGTTAGTTAGTTGCTGTGAGTGTTAAAGTGGGCGTGAAATTAGGCCGCAGGTCCATATTATTAATACTCAACAGTGCCCCACTCGATTGTTGGAGCTGCTCCCACACCCATTTGTTCCCCAAACAACCAGCACCTAAATTAGTGGTAAATACCTTCAATGGCAGACTGGGTTAGGCTTGAGGTTGGTTGAAGGGCAGGAGTTTGTGTGTCCTGAGGCACATCCTGGACAGCAGCATGTGCACCTATGCAGAAAGCAACAGACAGGAAAGTAAAAAATGTATGAGGTCTAATGTACTACTTCACAGGTCCTACTGTTAGTTGGGCAGAAAGAGAAAATGCTAATCACATACATTAACAGTAGCTTTTATAAAAAGGCATAAAATATGTACCTTCAGTCCAACCTGTGGTGTCATCCCCAGGATCCACACCCTTCAGCCGAGCCAGTGGAATTTTGGCCTTCAGCATCTCCTCATACGTAGGTACTCTTTGGAGCCTGGATGGTCCCACTGTCCACATCAAGATCGTGATTCATCTTTTTCATAAGGGCCCCTCTCAAAGTGTAGAAGCGTTTCCTGCAGGATGGGCCACTACGTGGGTGTTGAGCAGTGCTACTAAGCTCCACACCAATGGCATCCCACAGTTTGCTTCTTTCTTGTTTGCCTATGGACTTGCTTTGGGAGCCAAAGAGTAGCTCCCATTTAGCAAGTGTAAAGCGCAGAAGATGATTATTCTCCGCCAAATTAAATTCAGGCTCCCTCTTGGCACCTGGGCGCTTAGCCTGGGGTGCTGCCCCACCTTCAGGCTGGGCCCTTTTCCGTAAGGGAGGTCTGCGCACAGCACCCACCAAACTCCTACTTGGGCCTGCTGTGGCCGGCAGATGTCCTGAATTTGGCTCCATCCTGTAGCTGCACACACACACAAATACACACCCAACAAGCACGCATGCAGACTACAGAATGGCATGGCACTCTCTTTGGGTTGGGCAGGTTTTATGTGCTCTAACAGCCAATCACAAACCAGCCCACTTAATTGATTCACACATACAGCCCAGTTCCTTCTAGCCACACCTCCACTGCACTGACTGAAGCATGTGTGTTAGCCAATTAACTAATTACAGACCTCATTAACCAAACAACACACACCCAAATACAACAATGGACTGATGTATCTGAAACCCTTGTGACATGTGGCTAGCCTAACGGCTATTTAAATAAACAGCAGCTTACCTTTCATTGGCCCACCACTGAATTTTCGCCCATGTCCGTTAATGCACGCAAGTTTCGGCTCACGTACGCTAGTAGCGCTACTAGCGTGCGAGTGCGCACTCCGTTTTACGCACACCTGGGTCGGCTAATTGGGAAATAGCAGAGCAACGCAAAAGGCGGCAAAGCGGACCTGTCCTTTTTCAAAGTGAAGTATAAATGGAAGGAATTTGCAAGCTTCTGGTATTCTTACACTGTGGCAAAGGCTGTGGTGTGGTGCGGTGCTTGTTTCCCTTAGCTCATTTGAGTCTCTGTCTGGGTTCTGTCCTCACTCTCTGTGGCTTGTTGGGTGATTTCTGACATCAGTGCTGTTTCTTTAGGAGATTGTTTTTGGTGGCATATGCAAATATTGTGGAGCATACAGCAAGGGAGGCTTGATTTTGGGGCCTTTTGTGGGCTGTGCAGCAACTCCCCTCTTGGTTGTGCCTAACTTAGAAAGCTGTTTTTCAGCAGGCTGGTGGTTTGGACCACTATAGTTCTGGTTTTGTGGTGAGCTGCATTGTAGCGGGTGTGTGAGGAGTGTGATTGTTTGTGTGTGTGTGGTGTGTTTGTGGTTTTTGTTTTTGTTTTTTTGATTTTGTATATCTGTTGAGTGTGTGTGATGGATAAGAGGGTGATGTATGGTGTCTGGGTGGATGGATGTATGTGTATGCTGAAAGAGCAGGAGGAAAGGGTGTGGGGTGTTGTGAGGCTTAGGGCACGCCGCTCCTTTGCAATCCGCCTTTCAGTATGGGACTTAAGTGACGAGCAGATCAGGAGCCGCTTCCGTCTGAATCGTGCTGCACTACAGTCCCTATATGATCAGATTAAGCACAAAATCGAGCCATCCACCAAACGCACTCAATCCATTCCAGGCATAGTACGCCTGTGTGCCACGCTGAATATTTTGGCACGAGGGACCTTCCAGGCAACCTCCGCCCTCCTCAGCGGGATAAGCCAGGCTACTATGAGCCGCATACTAATCCAGGTAGTTCTGGCGATTTGTGATTTAATCCCAATTTACCTCAAGTTTCCTGAGGATGAGGAAGAGGTTGCCAAAATAAAACATGCTTTCTATCTCATGGGAGGGATCTCGAATGTGCTAGGGTGCGTTGATGGTACACATATCCCTCCCCGTGCACAGGAGCTGTATTACAGAAACAGAAAGCAATTCCATTCTATAAACGTCATGCTTGTCTGTGACCCAGACATGAGGCTGCGGGCGGTGAGATCGGGGTTCCCCGGCTCATGCCACGATTCTTACGTCTTGCAGCGGACAGTCCTGTGCCGGAAGTTTGAGAACAACGAAATGCCAGCTGGCTGGCTACTGGGTAAATAATTAACCATGTCAAAGTATTTTGACTCAAATATGTGGCCTAGTAAGCCAAATTTGAAAAAAAGATAAACAAAACATGTACTAGTACTAATTGCTGTCTCTCTCCTTGTGTTTTTTCTACAGCGGATAAGGGATATGGGCAGAGAACGTGGGTCATGACTCCGGTCAGGAGCCCACGGACCTCTGCCCATGAACGCTACAAGTACTGCACTACTGGGTAAATGTATTTGACCTCCCATCAAAATTAGAAAAAAAACACTCTAAGGGGGGTGTAAGATGACCCAAACCACTCTAAGGGGGGTGTAAGATGACCCAAACCACTCTAAGGGGGGGTGTAAGATGACCCAAACCACTCTAAGGGGGGTGTAAGATGACCCAAACCACTCTAAGGGGGGTGTAAGATGACCCAAACCACTCTAAGGGGGGTGTAAGATGACCCAAACCACTCTAAGGGGGGGTGTAAGATGACCCAAACCACTCTAAGGGGGGTGTAAGATGACCCAAACCACTCTAAGGGGGGTGTAAGATGACCCAAACCACTCTAAATGGGGGTGTAAGATGACCCAAACAACTCTAAGGGGGGTGTAAGATGACCCAAACCACTCTAAGGGGGGGTGTAAGATGATCCAAACCACTCTAAGGGGGGTGTAAGATGACCCAAACCACTCTAAGGGGGGGTGTAAGATGACCCAAACAACTCTAAGGGGGGTGTAAGATGACCCAAACCACTCTAAGGGGGGGTGTAAGATGACCCAAACAACTCTAAGGGGGGTGTAAGATGACCCAAACCACTCTAAGGGGGGGTGTAAGATGATCCAAACCACTCTAAGGGGGGTGTAAGATGACCCAAACCACTCTAAGGGGGGGTGTAAGATGACCCAAACAACTCTAAGGGGGGTGTAAGATGACCCAAACCACTCTAAGGGGGGGTGTAAGATGACCCAAACAACTCTAAGGGGGGTGTAAGATGACCCAAACCACTCTAAGGGGGGTGTAAGATGACCCAAACCACTCTAAGGGGGGGTGTAAGATGACCCAAACCACTCTAAGGGGGGGGGGGTGTAAGATGACCCAAACCACTCTAAGGGGGGTGTAAGATGACCCAAACCACTCTAAGGGGGGGGTGTAAGATGACCCAAACAACTCTAAGGGGGGTGTAAGATGACCCAAACCACTCTAAGGGGGGGGGTGGAAGCTGAACAACATAACAATTAGGGTTGGTGTGCAAGATTGACGCAAATGTTGGTTAACAATGAATGCAATATTTTTTTACAGCGAAAACACCAATTTAAAGATATATACTAACTGCACTTTTTTTAATTTTTCAGGCACCCCGAGATGCACCGTGATCCAAATTTTCCTTTTCTTGAACATTCCTGTATTTTCCTTTCAATTCTAATTTCTGTTTGATTTTTCATTTTCATTTTCATTTCTGTTTTAATTTTAGTTCCGTTTTAGACCAAAAATAAAAAAAAAACTAAAGATACATGTGGCTATGTGTTTAATTCTGTTGTAATTTTCCTTTTCATTCTAATTCCTGTTTTAATTTGCCTTTTCATTCTCATTTATGGTTTAATTTTCCTTTTCATTCTCATTTCTGGTTTAATTTTCCTTTTCATTCTCATTTCTGGTTTAATTTTCCTTTTCATTCTCATTTCTGGTTTAATTTTCCTTTTCTTTCTCATTTCTGTTTTTATTTTCCTTTTCATTCTAATTTCTGGTTTAATTTGCCTTTTCATTCTCATTTCTGTTTTAATTTTCCTTTTCTTTCTCATTTCTGGTTTAATTTTCCTTTTTCTTTCTCATTTCTGTTTTAATTTTCCTTTTCATTCTAATTTATGGTTTAATTTTCATTTTCATTCTCATTTCTGGTTTAATTGTAGTTCCTTTTTCTTAAAAAAATAAAAAACAAATAAAATACATGTGGCTATGTGTTTAATTCTGTTTTAATTTTCCTTTTCATTCTAATATCTGTTTTAATTTTATTTCCTTTTCAACACAAAATAAAAAAAAAAAAAACTAAAGAAACATGTTGCAATGTGTTTTATTCTGAAGGTACTTGATTCCCAGCCCACAGCAAAGCAAAGCGCAGGCGCTGTGTTGAATAGCGTGGTCAAACTGACTGACAGCGCCTACAAAGCTGAGCTCCAACATCATATTCAGCAATGTAGGCGTTGTTCCCAACAACGCCAGGTAGCGACTGAGGAGGCCTGCTATAGCGAATCGCTACCGCCCGCGGCGTACGCTAGCGGCGCTCATAGCGCCATACTTCAGTCGCTCATCTGTCGCTACCTGGCGCTATTAATGAATCGGCCTCTAAATTTATTTTTTTCCAATAGAAGGCCGTGCCCCCTTGTCTTTAAAGAGGATTTTACCTGAAATAGTGTTCCCCCATATTTTTTGTATGGGCCATTGATATATTTATACAAGTTAATCATGTCCCCTCTCAGCCGTCTCCTCTCAAGACTAAACAGATTAAATTCTCGTAATCTTTCCTCATAACTAAGATCTTCCATTCCCTTTATTAGTTTGGTGGCTCTCCTCTGCACTCTTTCCAGAGTCAGAGCGTCCTTTCTATGAATGGGCGCCCAGAACTGGACGGCATATTCCAGGTGAGGGCGCACCAGTGCCTTGTAAAGAGGCAAAATTACATCTCTATCCCATGATTCCATGCCTCTTTTAATGCATGATAGTATCTTGGTGGCCTTAGAAGCAGCTGCTTGGCATTGCATGCTGTTATTTAGTCTGTGATCTACCAGTACCCCCAGATCCTTCTCAACAAGTGACTCTCCCAGTTTTACTCCCCCGAGGACATATGTGGTCTTCAGGTTATTAGACCCCAAGTGCATGACTTTGCATTTTTCCACATTGAACTTCATTTGCCAAGTGGATGCCCAGACACTCAATGTGTTCAAGTCAGCCTGAAGCTTGTGAACATCTTCAATAGACTGCACTGTGCTACGTATCTTTGTGTCATCTGCAAAAATAGAGACAGTGCTTTTAATTCCATCTTCTATGTCGTTTATAAACAAGTTGAATAATAGTGGGCCCAGCACTGAACCCTGGGGTACACCGCTTACAGCCGGTAACCATTCAGAGTAGGTATCATTAATCACAAATCGCTGCACACGATCCTTCAGCCAGTTTTCAATCCAGTTACAAACTGCATTTTCTAATCCTGAAGATCTCAATTTTCCCAACAAGTGTCTATGGGGGACAGTGTGAAATGCTTTTGCAAAATCCAGAAAAACTATATCCACAGCCACCCCTCTGTCCAGGCTTCTACTCACCTCCTCATAGAAGCCAATCAGGTTAGTCTGACAGCTTCTGCCCTTAGTAAAAATGTGTTGGTTGTCAATTATAATATTATGGATAGTTACATATTCGTGTACGTAGTCCCTTAAAAGCCCCTCAAGTTATTTCCCCACAATGGATGTTAAGCTAACCGGTCTGTAATTGCCCCGGAGAAGACCTCGAGCCCTTTTTAAAAATGGGCACCACATTTGCCTTGCGCCAGTCCCTTGGCACTATACCAGTTGCTAGTGAAAAATTTGCACACCCAGAAAAATTAAATATTTATAAACCTCTTAGAGCAGGCCAAAGCCCTTTAAACCCAGGCTCTAGGGTCAAAAGACTCCATGGGCGAGTGAAATCCCTCCTCAGGGGAATACTTATTTGGAATGCCCGCTGCATGATCCCCCCCAGTTTTCTGGTTGTGTAACTTGAACCAGCAATTCTACAGTTCCACCTTGCATGCACCCTGCTCCAAGCATACCTGAATGGCTGGCAGCGGGTGTGCACAGCAGCAGGGAGCTACCTCACAAGGTGCAAGGCACAGATCAGTCATTTCAAAAGAAAGAAACACACTAACCGAGAGACTTAATCCTTAAGAGTAAAAAGGAAATAATGGGGGCTTTCACTATACCCTATTTAATCTGTAGAGGTGCCACTCCCAAAGCTGCAAAAGAGCTCAAACCAGGAACAAAAAAAACATGTAGAGAGGCACTCTCAACTCATAACTTTATCAAAAATTACATTTTTATTAATTACATATTTATAATCACTACATACAATACACTCAACATATTAAAATCCCTTAAAAACACATAAATCGGACAATAACACACAGGACAAACCAACATAAAGGTGTGGTAGGCGGTGGGGAGACTTCACACATGTTATTTTCATGATACCTTGGCTTTATCTCTGGTGATGTTTTTTGTGATAGACTTGTGATATTATTTTTTGATTGGTATTGTGATGTACATCAGTTGTTTCCCCTTTGGGATGCCTAATAATATATACAGGTGAATATATTTTCATTGGTGAATAGAGTAGGTTGATATGTTTATGAGTTGTTATGGTTGGGAATTCTTAATTGATTGTTTGACTAGTAGCACTTGCACTTTATAAATATATAGATTTTATAGT
Source organism: Gastrophryne carolinensis (assembly GCA_027917425.1). Classification (NCBI taxonomy): domain Eukaryota; kingdom Metazoa; phylum Chordata; class Amphibia; order Anura; family Microhylidae; genus Gastrophryne; species Gastrophryne carolinensis. Next base: position 436,905,852 of record CM051236.1, read on the forward strand.
GATCCGGATCATATGCAGGATTTGCACATGTTTAGTTGCACTGTTGGAACACTTTGTTGAATGATTTAGCACATATATCTAGGTATTTGATATCAATTAGTGTGGTGAGACTCTTCCCATCTTCCCATCGCCTACACACCTTCATGTTGGTTTATCCTGTGTGTTTTTGTCCGATTTTTGTGTTTTTTTAAGGGATTTTAATATGTTGAGTGTATTGTATGTAGTGATTATAAATATGTAATTAATAAAAATGTATTTTTTGATCAAGTTATGAGCTGAGTGCCTCCTTACATACTTTTTTTAATCCTTAAGAGTCACTTAATATATATCTCTTAAAATGTAACAGGATTGTAATTCATCTGTATCCAAAGCTTCACAACCTCTTTGCAGATTATTTTACATGTTAAAGCAAACCAGGGTCAGCTGATTTCCTCTCCTCGGGGCATCCCAAACAGGTGGTGGCATCACTTGCACCCTCCTTCGGTTGTGCACGGCCACACCCGCTTCAAACGAATTGTGTGTGGCCGCACACAGCTGAAAGAAGTGAGGGATGCTGCGTCCCACCGACGTGTGTGGTTGGGGATACCGTTCAGCTTCTGGAGCCACATATTAATATACACGTCTGATGAATCTGACTGGATAAAAGCAGGGCTTGTGCCAATGAACCGAGAAGAGGGGGGTTTTACAGGGCATCCCAGACCAGCATTCTTTAAGTAAGAGAAGAGAGTTGAATCAACTCACTGGCATCCCGAGCCCACCAGCAATAGCAGGGCCTCAGGGACGACATATCCAGTTTAGCTTATATCAATTTTAGCTGCTAGGCATCCCCTCGCGTGAGCACTCCTTCCAAGTGATAAGCTGTGATAGAACAAAAGAGTCTATCAAGCCTCAATAATAAAATCAATATGTCTTTATTGTGTTAGAGTACAAGACAAACACACTGCATGCCTGTGATACCAGTGAAGCTTTGGATACTGATGAATTACAATACAACTTATTTCAGATTCCCGTGTGTTGTTCCTCCGTGGGGCGGCATCCTGAATTGGGATGTCCCTCTGTGTGTATTCGTGTGTGGGCACCTGAGCTGCGCCGAAGGGAGCCGAGGGCACCGCCAGCTGCATCCCCCGCTCACCTTGCAGCCGAGATGTGTCCACGCCGCTCATTCAGAAAGGCTAGAGGTGTGGCCACAGCAGCAGGGATGCGACGAGGGCGCAGGGGAAAATTAGTGGATCTGGGCATCTAGGGGGTTTCACACTGTGGGGCATCCCAATTTGGGAACCCCCAAGGACAGGAACCCGTGCGCCCTAGGAGTTTTTTATGGCCCCCGAAGTTCCTCTTTAAGAGACATTAAAGTGACTCTGGTGGATTAAGTCACTTAATTAGCACAATCCTTTCTTATGAACTTTTACTCCATTAATTAATTGTGAGGATGTCTATGTCCACCTCCCACTTACACCTTGCCCCCACCCAGACCAAACAATGTAGGTCCATCTATAAGAGGGACACAAGGTCATGCTGAAAAAATAGCCAAAGTATGTTCCACTACTACTAGTATAAATGTTTAATAAGACATATACAAAAAAACATGCCACCCACACGTTAAAATAGAGATGCCCACCCACATCCTGCCCAGTAATAAGCAGATGGAACAGTATCCAATAAATAGTGAAGTGTGCAACAAGGGTGCAGCCCAAACAATGCAGGTCCATTTATAAAGAATAAAGAAAAAAATGGCAAATAGGAAAAGTCTAGTGCCCCTAATGTGAAAAGATGCCACACCCTGTTCGGCCGATTTATCTGAACACCCGAAAAGCCTTCTGCTGGGTAATTATACATCAGCTGACTTTCTGTAGAGACTGGAGAACCAATTGTTAACAAAATAATGGCCCATTTCTTTGCACAGATACAGTGAGAACATCTTTGAATCAATATATTTTGCCATTCCAGGAAAAGTGTTAAAGGGGCAGTCCCCCCAGACTGCCCTATGCCCTATCTGAATCCACCCACCAACCCTGACTTCCATAATAAGCGTGAAAGCAGCGCTAATGTTCTAAAAAACAAAAAGACTCTTATTAAGGAAGGCAGGGTGGAGGTGGATTCAAATAGGGCTGTCTGGCTGGATTGGCCCCTTAAAGCGGAACTTCAGTCAAACTATGACTCTCCTGCCCTGCTACCCCATCCTGGCCCTGAGGCAGGAGGAAGGGGGTTACAAAGCAAAAAACCCTTACCTTACCCATGTGCCAGTGCTGCTCCTTCTGAGCCCATATAGCGGCTGCAGGAAAAGACACAAAGCTGCATCCCCCAGGCCCACACTCTCTCCCACTGCTCATTCATTGGAAGCATTCCGGGAGCCGTGGGATGGGGCTCTGTGATATTGACATGGCGGCTCCCAGGATCCGGAACACTTCAAGAGTGGCGCTAGCTCTTGCGCTGGCTCCTAGATAAGGAGTGCCACTGGGTAGGGTGGCAGGGTGGAGGGGTGATAGTTTGATTGAAGTTCTGCTTTAAATTAGCCTGCTTACTGTTTGCTCCATGCTGGCTGTCAGGGGCGGCATCTTTCATTCACCAGCACTTTGCATTCCCCTATCAAACTTGCTAGCTTCCGCTGACTCATTTTTCAGGATTTCCAAAAGGAATTGAGGGGGGCTGAGACATTGGAACATGCATGGATAAGTCATCCTCTAACAGGAAGCGAGCCCGCGCTAGAGGGAAGCGCGTGACGCGGCCGCGGCCCGCTCATGCGCCGTTGGAACGGGGTTAAGGTAAGGTTTCTGGGCTTCCTGGGGAGTTACACCCCGTGGGACATCCTGATTTCGGATGCCCCGCGGGGAGGGATCTGATCGGCCCGGGAATCTTATAGATTCCCGGGCTGATCCCCCTGGGTGTTGGTCCACTTTAGGAAAACATAGAAACAAATAGGCCTTTAGTTGACACAATGGTGTTAAATGTAATATTATAAAACAACAATGAGATAAGTCACCTCCTTTTAAAAGGTTTAAACAGTTGGCAAACTTTTTAAAACCACAGTGAATGTCCATAGCAGCTGCTGGCTCTGGGATTACTAAGGTAGTTGTATACATATACTGTGCCTTGAAAAAGAATTCAAAAAAGAAGCAGGTGAGGGCACCACTAAAAAATAATAAACTATAAAGTCCTACATCCGGGAGGTGCACTCTGGGCTCCCTACAAATATACAGCACAAGCTAAGAACAACCCAACTAACATCCAAACAGAACCGGGGCACTCAACCAGACAAATAATATATATAAAAAAAATGATTTTATTGTATAAACTAAGCCATCAAGGAATATGAAAAACACAGAAGACACAAATACAACACACGTTAAAACATATATCTAGAACACCCGGGAGATAGCCAACAAAAATATATATAATGTTAATAAAGACTTAATTAATCGAAATTATATTAATATTATAATAATTCATAGTACATGAGGCTACTAATCATACTACAAATTGATAATACACCATCCTAATTCCTAAATGAAAAAATGATAAATCTAATGTGATAATAATTATTATTAGATTGACCCCCTAATTAAATGTAAACATACTAAAGTGACCGTGCTAGATAAGCTACTAGTGCCTAATATAAAGTGCTATAAAGAAAAATATACTTCAATACTCAATGAAATAAACTCAAAATCTTATTTATATTTATATAACTGTTCAATCCATAGACTTAAGTGCTGGTGGAATAAATATTGAATAAAAGATGCAAAAGTTGATGGTGCATAAAGTTAATGTACTATCTATGAGCTCCCTTGGTAATCATAAGGAAGCCATAGCAGTCTGGACAATTGAATCACAACAATGACAAGGAATTAGAAGCAAGATTACAATACCGCCATGTACAACAATAATCTGTCCCGGGTGTATCTGTTAGGCTCCCCTGCGCGCTCCGCCGTGTTCCGCTCTGGTTGAGTGCCCCGGTTCTGTTTGGACTCCTTGGTTGGGTTGTTCTTAGCTTGTGTTGAAAAAGAATTAATCATACCCCTTGGAACTTATCCAAATGTCTAAATGTTACAGCCACTTTAATGTATTTTATTGCAATTTTATGTGATAGAGAAACACTAAGGGGTTTATTCATCAAGGGATAGCGGCAGGCAGCGTCTGGTGAACGCTGGGCGCTGTACACAATACCTCAATCTCAATCCCAAGGCATGTTTTGATCTGCTCTAGAATCTTTCCCTAGAATAGGTTAATTCTTTTGCATTGCCACAATAGATGTAACAGAGTTGCCAGCTTTTATTTACATCACCAGCATATTAGTGGGGGGCATATGTTATAATCGGGAGTCAAGTATGCGTGTTGAATAAATTTGCACAAAAAGGTCTTGGTATTAGGGTCGCTATACTAAAAAACGTGGGAAGGTAATGTTTTTTAGTATAGCGTCCCAGGTACCAGAATTAAAATAAGTTATCATGTATTTTTCCAATCTTCTGACAGTTTTTCCTGGAAAGGGGCAGCATGCAATTAGGATAGCGATATCAATTGGGGCTAGTCTGATATAAGCTAGTCTTTGTTGACAAAATAGGCGTTCGAAATTTTAGAGAATATAAGGGTTTTGTAACCGATAGGAGTAACAAGAAAAATAACTGATCATCTGGGCCTGTAATAAAAAGTCAGAAGGCTTTAGACCGAGACCGAGTTTTGCTGATACATTCTCGTCATTGGTGGACACTGGTATAGCCAGTGGCAGTAGTGTATCTGAGTACTGACGTTGCTATTTTCATATGTTTAGATAAAATTCAGGATTAGTAGCAAAAGGATGAGTTATTGTAATATATATATATATATATATATATATATATATATATATATATTATAATTATATAATTAGTGTTCTAAGCGTACTCTATATTGAGAGGGAGATTTCTCAGTTCTGCCCTTACCCAAGGTTCCTTAGGTTGTAGTAACCAAGTTTGCCTCTGTGTATCAGGTTGACGTGATAGTAAATAAGGAAATTTGCTGAGCCCAGCCCTCATTCTGAGGTCGGTCTGCTTAGTATGTGCGCATTTACTCATGTGCATTAGTTGTCGCCAGTAATATCTAGAAAGTTAAAACAGGAAATCAGGATAAGGATTGGTCAATTCTGAATCAAGCAAATAAAGCTTGGCAGGATTGACATTTTTATCATAGAAACTCTAACAAACACATTTAGGTGTAAGTTCATTTATTCATTTAATTCAATATGATTTTTTTTATTACTATATGATTTTGATACATTTATTTTGAAGTGTGAGTACTCTCCAAACATTTCCAGTAAGTTCATACAATGTGGCAGTGATATAAGAGGTTCTGTTATGCACAATATAATGTCATTGGCATATGCCAATGTTTTGATTTCGAGGTTATGGATAGTAATATATGATAAGTAGGTTTTTTGCAATGTAAGCCAAAAGCACTTCTAAATTAATATTAAAAATATTAAAAAGCAGAGGAGAGAGTAAACAGCCCTGCCGAGTACCATTTGGCATTTAGATTTTTGGCGTATTAGAATGATTTATTTGTATTCTGATTTTTGTATAGAGCCATGATTTTGGGCCCAAGCCTACCCTTGCCAGGACCGATACCAGGAAGGACCAGGACACCCGATCAAATGCCTTCTCTGAATCTATTGTGAGCAGGGGAGCTTCTGTGTTTGTCTTTTTAGGTTGATGAATTAGGCTAGTAACTATATTTTGTTTGGTTCTCCGGGCCTTCGTAAAGAGAGATAATTTGTGGAAGGACAGGTTCTAGTCTTTGTACTAAGATTTTGGCAAATAGTTTTAGCTCTATATTAATTAGAGAGATGGGCCAGAAATGTAAACAGTGAAATAAATCCTTGTCAGGTTTTGGAATCAATTTTAGCAGAAAGCCGTTGATATTTGTGGAAATCTGATTGTAAAAATTTTTGTAGGTGTTCATCTATCTCTAGTTGTAATGTTTTATACAATTTAGATGGTAGTCTACCTGGCCCTGTTGATCCATTATTTAAGTATTTAATTGCCTCTAATTCTTCTTTTTAGCTAATTGTCTTATCTAAAGTCTGAATATGGTCTGCTGATTTGGGAGGTCTATATTTTTAGCTTAGATAGACTAATGATTTATAAGTGTCCTCTTCATAGAGCCCCTTGAACCTTTTTTTAATTCTATTTTATTCTCATGTGGAGATGTAGGATCTGGCGGGCCAGTGGGTTAAGCTTGGCCAGTGGAGTCCAATGGCAGGTAATCAAAAGCACCACCCTCTGGTCACAAGGCCGCTTCCTTACCTCTAGGCGATTACTGCCCCTTCATCGCTTGATCGCAGCGAATGCTTTAATGATTTTTCGTTTGATAATCACAATTCTGCCGCTCACTTGTTAAACTGATCCATCAAATGTACAGAGTATTTTCATTTAAATGTTAAAGATTTTTTTGTTGTTGTGTGTATGTGTTGTTTCCTGAAACTCAGCTTCTCCAAATTATTTGGATGAACCTCACCGGTCTCCTTGGAAAATCAATAAAGATTAGAAGCATGTTTACTTTTTTCAGAAGAATTAATCATGATGACTTTGCAGAATGTGACTTTCAGAGCAAACAATGGCAGAATCACAGTGTGCCAACATGTAATGGCAAGGCTTCATTCTTTTAAAGAGGAACAACAGCCTCTATGGAGTTTAAAAGTCTCCCTGCAGTGTGAAATCCCTGATATACTTTCATAGCCTGTGATCCCACGGCTCGTGCCGCGACTCAGCTATACCTCTATCAGGGACGTGTTCACAAATGGCTGGCGGAAAGGAGCGGGGGGTGTCAGAGATTACTTTATGTCCCTTTTAACACTCCTCCTGGGGCATTCCAGTTTGGGATGCCCTATAGTTAAACCAGACTAACACCCTTACAAGAATTAGTACTTATGTGCCTCCCTCCCCAGGGCAATTCAGATTGCTGCACATAAAAATGAATTTACCTTTTTGTAACTCCTGCCGTCATAAATATAATTATGCCTCCTGCTGGCATAAATATGACCGGGCCCAGGAGCAAACATTACTGTCATGGCCCATATAGTGCCCATTTTACTGTTATTTTAACTCAATTGATTACAACTAGACAACTAAAAACTGAGCAAGCCCTGTCAAATTTTTTCCATTATATTTGAAAATTAGGGTTGAGGAGCAACGATGGGCCCCCTGACTTGCCTCAATGTGGCCAGTGCTTCAGTATGGCTGCGATCAGGAGAAGTTAAGGACTCTAAAATCACACTGGCTGCCGCGTGATAATGACAATGTGATAATCTTCATGCTCAACCTTTGACTGCACATGTAGTGTATCATCCAACAGATGGCGATAAAACCGAAGAATCCGTTCTCTGCCTTATAACCCTTATTAGTGTCCTTGTTCATGTCAATAGGATTTAAGTTTTGACCCAATTTTTAAAATGCAGCTGAAATATAATGCCACCACCACCCCCCGTCCCGTACACACAGGTTTCCACGTAAGGCCCTTTTGAAGGCATGGGCCTACTTCACAGATTTCCTTCTTTGCCATTTACACCCCTGAAGGAATCCTGTCACATTAGCAATGACCTAATCTAGAAATCTAGTGAGCAAAATGAAAGGACAGTGGTGATAGGATCAAGGCGACAGTTTTCTTTGTGTGTTTATTCAAATTGCATGTCTGAATCTAAATCATAAAAGAAAAACATTAGGTGACAGAATTCCTTCAGTAGGGTAACTGCCACTGAAGGGGGCCTGTAAAGTGGGCCCATGCCTTAAAATGGGCCACATTTAAAATCCTGTGTGCATAAAGACTGGATTGGGGAGTGTTGCCGGCTTTGCAGTTCAGCTGCATTTCTACATTGAAAGCATAATAAAACACAGTTTCAAGGCAGGATTCCTCGACGATGCAGAAAGCCTTAAAGGGACTCTGTAGGCAAAGTGCATAAACATCATTCAGCAGCTCACCTCCTATTGGCAGCTCACTACCTATTGGCAGCTCTCTCTCTTCCTGCCAGCACTCAGATGCTCCTGGAAGTAGAAATAAGCCAAAGAGTTTTGGTAAAATCCTGAATTCCATTGTCATAGACCAACAATTATACAGCTCTCCTAATGGTTTATAGCTCCACCCCATCTGTCAGCCCAGCTAGAATGAGCACATAGTATTATGCAGCCTTTGCCAGCACAGCCTTTCCCTGCTCCTTGTGCATTCTACCCTTTGGCCTACTTAGCATATGGATAGCCATACTGAATTAGCATTTCAATCACTGCCATGCCTAATTAGCATCTCAATCACCTGTGGTCTCCTGTGTGCCTGTGGTTGTGATTAGGTGAAATAGTCACATCTTTGGAACATAACAATAGAGCCTGCAACCTCACCCTTCACTACTGATCGTTAGTATGGACACTGTTGATTAGAAATAACACTGCTGGTGTGTATAAACTGATGTATAAGAATACTAGCAACAGGGAGGAGCACAGCCAGGGTGTTTGAAGCATCATATGAGTTTCTTACAGACCCCACCTATTATGTTATTTAATATGAAGCATCACAACTCAAAGGGCCACGCACTCTTGCTTCAGAAAATAAGTCATACAGTGAAACTTTAAACCTTGATATCATGCCCATTTCTTATTCAATTTATCAACAGAAAACAGTTTAGGACAGTGGCAAACGTAGCCCAACAATGGCCCAACTATTGTCTTTGCTTGCTTTATCCCTTTAAAATTATACCAACTTAAAGAGTTTGGCAAGTCAAAAGTTAAAAAGTAAATATCAGTAGCTTACCTTACATTGACTGCCTTGAGCACTATGCTCCCGCCTCTGTCTGTCACTTCCTCATTCTGCTTTTAATCCTCACCCTGTTGATCTGGTTCATCAATCAACCTTCAGTGGACCAAGAACGGAAACACCCCCCACATCCTGCCCAGACATCCTGAATAGCTGCCTCTCTCTGCAGCTCTGAAACCCCGCCCTCCTCTCTCCTCTCACACTAATCACAGTGTGCCTACATCACATTGCTGTTGCCACGCCCACTGTTTCTCTTCATTTTTTTCTCTTCATCTCCAATGCTCTAATACTTTTACTAATAACTTAGGAACTACAGGGTCTTTTTGGAAATGGATTGAAGTTTAGGACAGTGTAACGTGTAGCCGAGAGAATGAGTATACAATTGGGATTGCCTTTAGTATAACTTTAACATATTCATATGCCATCTGCTGCTGGAAGAAGTGTATAAGTTTATTTTCACTACTTAAAAATAGAAATTCAGCTGTTATGTCCCACGACGTACATTTTGTTTTACCTGGGTAACAGTTTTGTATATGTTTATTTATATAGGCTGAACAGTGTGCTTTTAATTCCCCTTGTCCCCTCCAGGCTCCTTTAGTCTTGCTCTGATGCAAGTAACTCCTCGCTTCTTCTTCTCCCTTTCTGCCATTTCCACTCTGACATCCAAGCAGTGCACACTGCTGCTACCTTCTTCAGCTATAGTTCTTTTACCTGTTGTTGTTGTATGGATTACACCACAAGTTCCAGCTGTATTGAAAGTGCATGTCTGCTGTATCAAGATTCTGTACTGAAATAAAGCTTTGAAAACTTATCACGTGATCTAACCAACAATTGAGTAAGCTATGGAGTGAAGAAAACATCCAGCACAGACACACACAAGGATCGTGGAGCTGTCTACAGGATTCCATTTGCTGCCATCTGGGTGAGTCAGAATATCAGCCAGAGCAGGAGTCAGCGTTAGCTTTCTCACAACAATACAATGGTTGAGGGACTATTAACTCTTCTGCTGCTGTAGCTATCAAAAAATATATATTATTGACCGAATATTTCATAACATGACTCATAGTAATCATACTCATAGTAATCAAACTCATAGTAATTTAAATACAGCTTGACGACACCTAGTAGAGACACGCCTCTCTATAAGAAACACCTCTTGAAGTGAACTTACCACTAAACAGGAAACAATACGTTTAGCAGAAAAATTGCCCTTTTGTTCTCCTCTTCCATGATGTAAAATACTAATTTGTGTTGGAATTGTGGATTGGGTCCCCAGACCTGTGATTTAATTATCAGCATGCTGTTTCCAAGTTTCCTATACTCGTGTGGCTCTGTGTTACTATAGTGAGTGTGGATTGCCTGGCCTTGAGTAAAGCCCTCTAGTATAGCAGCTTATCACAAATCCCATAATTCTTTCACTGACAAACATGATCCCCCCCGCCCCCCCACACACACACTCACACAAAGCAAAGTTTGGAAAAATCAGGCAGACCACCTGGTGAGAATTCTGCCAGTAAACCTTTATATCTACTGTAACAAAAGATTGCGATCTCCTCATCTGAAGAGACCAGGGCAAAACTATAGGAAGTGAAAGGGATGCAACTGCACCGGGGCCCAGGAGGCCCTATCATTGTTGCTCCACCAAAACCTTATTTTTCAGATTTGTACTCGCTAGGCATCATTTAGTAAGGAAGCACCATTCATCTCTGCTACTTCGGCCTTTAGTTGTCTAGTTGCACCCAATCAAGTTAAAAGACAGAAATAAGTTTACTGTATGAGCCTTGACAGGGCCATATTTAATATTTGCAGCAGGGCCCCATCACATTTAGTTACACTACTCTTCCAGGCTGAATTAAAGGAGTGTCGTCTCTGATAATTATCAAGCCAGAGGCAGGAAGTCTCCGCTCTGTACACCAAACGGACTAGTTAGTGTATTGTTGCTAACACAAATACATTGTTGTTATAGTAAACTTTCTTTATAAAACACAGTTGCAAACACATAAAAATAAATTGAAATGAACAGATAAACTTAACACCTGGAGGACATCATATTGGCACACAATAATGGACACTTATGCCAAGTGGAATTACCCTTTAAGGACCGTTAAGCCTTTTAACCCAATCCATGCAGCTAGATTATGTGAGAAGCATTGGAAGATACTAATAGGGATAGAGAATGACAATAACTCACCTTTATAGGAGAGCGTATGAAGATCCTGGTGAGGCCTCTGAGGCTGGGGGAAGGTGCCTCCTACTTCCTTCCTCTTTGTTTTAGACGTGTACTTGGCCAGATTTTTAATGCATTCCCTGTGACACATTTCCGAGGAAAGGCCCGAGGCGTTTGGCTGCTTTGTTGTGCTCCACTTCATTCCCTTCTACATGAAAGCTCTTATTATGAGCCCAATTCAATGGCCGCCAGTGAATCCAAAGGGACACAATGTGGCTGATTCACACTATCTGGACGTGTAGTAACCCGGGACCTTTGCTCCTTTGTATGGGAGCAGCAAGGCTTTGAGCAGCAGCTCTACGTGTCCTGGCATCTAAGCTGGAGAGCGGAATAGCTGCATGTTCTAGGGAGAGATCCTCATTTCACATTCAACGCCAAACTGCCTAATAGTTCCTAAAACAAATAACATAAGAACATAACATAGAAAACAATTTATAACAATTTATATTTATTATATTTATTATAAATAACAATGTATAATATTACAACATCATTATCATACAACAGGAGCTGATGGCTGGGATTGAAACCTCCAGTAAGAGTGATTTCATGAAACTCGCAGGCTGATTCATTACTAACGCCAGGTAGCGACAGACGAGTGTCTGTAGCAGGCATTTTAGAGCGCCCGCTAGTAGTCGCTGTGCTCGGCCGTGGGTCACTAGTTCAGAGCGACTCAGTCGCTGTGCAGCAATGATGAATACATTGTGGGGAGTCGCTATATGACCAGTATGGGAGCTGTATGGGAGCGAATGTTAGCGACTGGTCAGTGCGACCCACTCACAAAATATTCATCAAAAAAACAGGCTCACACACCGCCGGCGCTCAAAAATGCTTCGCTGTAGCCCAGAGCGCCGGAAGCTGTGTGATTAAAGGTTGTTTTTTAACATATATGCACCAGTAACAAAGCGAAAACATATGGAATTACATTGTAATAACATTGTGACATGAACACATTAATGCCAGAAAAATATTTTCAAAAATGGCTTTTCCTATGCCAGGAGAGGTCACAACATTATTTGAGATTAAGAAAAATATTAATAATAAAAACCCCTGTTTAAAGAGAAATAAAAGAACATCCAGTGAAATGTATGGGAGAGCGACAGGTAGCGAGAGGTAATACCTGGCGCTCTGCAAGGCTGAACGCCGGCGCTGTACGCTGAGGCTGGGATAATGATGAATCGGACGCTACATGGCGTTATCCCAGTCGCTCAACAGAATCTGCTTGATAAATATGTAATTGCGTGCTGTGTCCGGCGTTCACCTGCCGCTACCTGTCGCTACCTGTCATTTAAAAGGCACTACCTGACGCTATACCTTCATGAATAAGGCCCTTGATCAGATTCATTATTGGCATATAGCTACAGGGGCAAAGAGCTAAACAGAAGTTATACCCTGAATAAGAGCCTATCTTATATGTTTCCCACACCCTGTACATACAAATTGCCCATATTAAAAATCATCCTACCTTCATCTACTGCATTTTATGAGCCTTTAAACATCCAAGATGGCGGCCCATGGAGTCTCAAACTGCCTGTAAACGGGAAGTGTCTTCTGAATGTGCTACTCTGGATTGTGGGATTGCAGTCCTTTTCTTGAATCCAGCTCTGCTCTGTCTGTGCAAAGCACAGCTATAACCCCACTCCATGCACTTTTGCTCCCTCTCCTCAGTATGTGATGCTACTGAGGCAAGATGGCGGCGCCCGTATCCTAGAGTCCTGAAGATTTCCAGCCCAGCGTGGGAAAGAATAAAAAATAAATGACTAAAAACGTAAAATATATTCATTTTAGATGCTGGGGAATAGATTTTTAAAGGTTTGGGCTTTCATTAAATTCTGCTGAAAGGCTGGTTTAAATGAGCCTACTTTCTGCTCTCCGCATGCTGGCTGTCAGGGGCTGCATTTTATATTCATCAGCACTTTGCATTTGCTGATAAACCCTCAAGAACATGTTCCTTTATGATGACATATCATACTCTGTCCCCACTGTGAATTTCACTTCTGAGGGACCTTTATATTCACATGGTGGCACTGTGATGAATCCATGCATGAGGATGCCATCGGGAGTGAGAGAGTTCCCAGGAGCTTGACTATCCTGGGTTTTCGGAGCACCCTGATCGGGAATGTCTGATGTCTGCGTGCCTGAACAAACTCACCTCTCCCCAGTCCTATGGCGCATGAGTGGTCTCTTGTCCAATCAGCATGCTCGGATCCACTCTTGCCCTTCGTCTAAGGTGAACGGATATCAGCGCTTAGGCAGCCACATCCCCCACTACCATTTAACAGGGAGGGTGCCAGCGCCCGCCATCCATAAATGCCTGTCACAGGCATGCGCCTTGCTAAAGGGATATGGGAGATGCGGCCACTGCTCGTGCATGCACTGTTGGACCGGGAAAGAAGGTGAGTTTCTGGGCAACCTGGGGGGTTTCACACAGCGGGGCATCCCAATTCTGGATGCTCCAGGTGGATGGAATTAAGCGGCCCTGGAAACTTATAGATAGATTCCTAGGCCAATCTTTGTGGGTTTTGGTCTACTTTAATAAGAAATAAAAAACAGGCTGAATAAAAGATGCAGTCTCCTACAGCTAGCGTGGGGAAAGCCTGCTGACCTTTTCCTGTGAGTTTTGTGGTGACCCGGGTGGTTTTACACAGTGGGGTATCCTAATTTGGGATGCCCCGCTGTGTGAAACCCCCATCCGTTGCCCTGGCTCCCCCGGTGGTGTAAACATTGGTGGCCACACCCCCAGCATCTCTGGGCTGAGACACACTCCTGCGCCCAGCCATTCCGGTAGGCAGGGACGAGAGCAAGCTAAAGGGAAACTGGGGATACGGCCACTCTTGCAACCTAGTTTTTCTGCTCTGTATCTAAACAGAGACATATGCCGGGCATTATTATGTGTGGCATGTGGCCTTGATTGGACGAGACACATGCGCTGGGGAAAGGTATGTTTTTAAAGTGATCTGGAGGGTTTCGCTTAGCAGGTCACCTCTAAATTTGGGGCAAGGATCAATACCCGGGCTAGTGAAAATGTTCCGCTTTAACCTTCTGCCTGGAATGTCTCATTTAGGGGTGTTCCTTACTGGGACATACCTAAAGCCGATTATCCCGCTTACTCCTTGCAGGGGCATAACTGTACCGGGACCAGAAGGTCAGGGGGCCCCATTATTGTTACTCCTCCACCCGGTTTGTCAGATTTGTGCTGATTTAAAAACATGTAATGGAGAAAGAAACACCGTTTGTCTCAGCTGTTTCAGCCTTTAGTTGTCTAGTTGTATCCAATTGAGTTGAAGGTATAAGCCATGTCAGGCCCTATGTAATGTGCGCACCAAAGTCCCATGACATTTAGTTAAAGTGGACCAAAACTCACACACCGCCAGATTCCCTCCTCCTGGGGCATCCAGAATGAAGATGCCCTGCTGTGTGAAACCCCCCAGATCGCCCCGCTAAAGGGATAGCGGGGATCTGTCCGCTGCTTGCGCATGCACGAACACCGGCCACATCCCCACTATCCCTTTAGCAGGGCGAGTGCCCATGTCAGGCATTTGTGAGTGGCTGGAATGGGCACACTCCCTGTTAGAGGGTAGCGGGGGATGCGGCCATCAGCACGCTCACATCCACTCGCCTTAGACAAGCTCTTAGACGAAGGGGCGGGAGTAGATCCAAGCATGCTGATTGGACGAGAGGCTGCGCATGCACTGTAGGATCATGGGAGGGTAAGTCAGATCAGGTGACCTGGGAGGTTTCACACAGCGGGGCATCCACGATCGGGGTGCTCCAGGGGCAAGGACCAAAACCCAGGATGGCTTTGGCTATAGAAAAGGCTCTAGAAGTTGGCAACACAGCAGAATTGCTAAGCTGTGTAGGTGGTAAGGAATAAATGCTTTTACACCAAGCCTGGACAAAATATTTCAATTTCCACTTTGTTACTAAAAAATCAAACCCCAGAACAGGATAATACTTACCCGCCTCAGATGGAGGAAGTCAGTCCAGCCCTGCAGTGAGTGGTGCATATGACCAGCGGCTTCAGACCTTCTATGCTTTTTGGCGTTTTGGAGCGCCAGGCTGAACTGGTCACAGATTATTTGCTTTGCAGGACCCGGAAGAGGGTCAGTATTTAAAGCGGAACAAAACCCACCAGCGGCTGGCCTGGAAGATAAAAGACCCCATGGCTGGCCGCTGGCTTATCTCTGAGGCATCCCGAATCGTGTGTTAATCCCCCAGAAAGGCTGTACACACTCACCTTTCCCCAGCTGAACTGAAATGATTCGACAGGAGTCTGTTTTGAAATGGAAGCGCGCACTGCTGCATCCTCTGCATCCTCAGCGTTGTGCACGCGCGTCTGCCCCAGTCATTCAGATCCCCATTATAGTCAATGAGAGCCGTTTGCCAAAAGATGTAAACATAGCAAAAGGCTTTCATTGGCTGAGCGCCTCCACATGTGCCATTGGAACAAGGAAAGGGGAGTTTTACTGAGCGAGTTGGGGGGTTTCACACAGCGGGGCATCTCAAATTGGGATGCCCCTGGCGAATGGAACAAAACCTGGGAAAATCCAGATCCTGGGATTTGTTCCGCTTTAAGCCCATTCTTAGGCTTTGTTTTTTTATTTTAAAGGGACTCTAGACCCAACGGCAATAATTAAACTGGACCAACAGCCTGGTACAGTTGGAAAAGAAAGAATAGCAGCCATTTTGGAGCTTTCTCTCCCTACTGACATAACTGACAATGCACAGTAACAGCAGCACTTCCTGTTTGCAGGAGGCCTGCAAGTTCATAAACCGCCATCTTGTTTTTAAAATTGACCCTAGAAGGAGTTAGATAAAGGTAAATGAATTTCTATGTGCAGCAATCTGAATTGCCCAGGGGAGGGAGGCATATGAGCACTGTTTGTTGTGTTGGTCTGGTTTAAGTCATTTTTGACTGTTGGTCTGCTTTAACCAATAAGCAGCTCTCCTGATACCTGTCCCATGTGCCTCCCCTCCATTTCCTGTAACGCAGGGTAAACGCCATAGCAGTGCTCCAAAGTTTTGCCCTTTGCTTTCAAATTTTTTCCTCCAGGACCATGCAAAAAAGTGGTCCTACAGCCATCTTATCCCTTGGTGCTCTCAGAATGAGTGAGCATGGCAAACCACAGTGGTCCCACACTGCTGTCTCTGACCACAGCAGAACATTTTCAAGACTTATAAAGCTGCTTTATGACATTCTATTGCTAGTGCAGCCATGACCCAGAAACTGTTCTTAAAGAGGAACATCAGAGGCACATTCAAAGCACCTAAACCATCATCAGCCTGTTGCCCCCAACTCCGGTTTGCATTTTGGGCATTCATAACCCTTATTGGGTATCTGTATTCCCTTTCCCTCTGATTCGGAGTGTCCTCTGTATGGCAGCACCATTTTCGCCCATCAGCCACTGTGCGCAACTCCTGATGTTGCGCATGTGCGGTGCCGATATAATGTGCTGCTATGGAAGCCAGAGAAAAAGCTGCAAGAGTTGAAGAGCGGCGTTCTTACAAACCTGCTTCTGGATGAGGGCGGCTAAAGACGTGGCTGTCTATTTCAGGCGGCATAGCAGGCGGGGGGCAGAGAAATGGCCCCGAAACAGCAGGATTTCTCCACCCTCCGATTGTGGCGACGTCCGAAAGGTATACGGCGCCCAGTGAGGGGGAGGATGGCAATTCGTTGTAAAGAGGTGTGATGTTCCTCTTTAAGTGGGATAAGGTGGGAGAAAGTTACTGTGTGCCTGGACCGGGACCTGGGGAGCTTTAGGACCACTTTAGGGACAGCGCATTGGAAAGAAAATATTGTTTTGTTAAAAGCTCTTGTTGCATCCAAAGTGCAAGAATTGCTTTTACTGGCTAGGGAGGAAAATAAAACATTTCCTGGAAAGATTCTGAGAAACTGATCACATGCAGAAATGTGTTTTTATATAGGAAGGACATAGAAAGCCATTCAGCAGATCAGCTTTCCAGGAAAGGCACATGCTGCTATATCTGATCAATAGTGTCTCCAATGAGGCTGTACTGAGCATGCCTAACATTGCACTGGGATGCCTGGAATCCCCCCACCCCACACACAAGGAAGGATTTTAAAGTGGACCAAAACCCACCCTGAGACTCCAGGGCAGGCATACTCGCTCCCCCAGGGCATCCGGTTTCAGGACGCCCTGCTGTGTCAAACCCCCCAGGTCGCATGCGCGGGCAGTGGCCGCATCCTCGCTATCCCCTTAGCAGAGCACGTGCCCGCGCCAGGCATTTGTGGATTGCCGGTGCAGGCACGCTCCCTGTTAGAGGGTAGCGGGGGATGTGGCCGCCAGCGCGCTCGGATCTGCTCGCCATAGACCAGCTGTTGGACGAAGGAGCTGGAGCGGATCTGAGAACGCTGACTGGACATGCACCATAGGCCCGAGGAAGTGTGAGTGAGATTGGCGACCTGAGGGGTTTCACCTAGCGGGGCATCCCCAATCGGCTGCCCCGGGACAAAGGCCAGATGCCAGGAAAGTTAAAATCCTGGGTTTTGGTCCACTTTAAAACAGACCTTCACCCTGAATAAGAGTCTATCTTATATGTTTCCCCCACCCTGTACATACAGATTGCTCATATTAAAAATCATCCTACCTGCATCTACTGCATTTTATGAGCCTTTAAACATCCAAGATGGCGGCTCATGGAACATCTGACTGTACCGTTCTGCATTCTGGGATTGCTGACCTTTTGCTGACCCCCTCTGTCTGTGCAAAGCACAGCTATAACCCGCCCCCTGTGCTTTTGCCCCCTCCTCCTCTCCTCAGTATGTGTAATGCTTCTGAGGCAAAAGGCGGTGCCCATAACCAAGAGTCCTGAACAGAGTTGAAGAAAATGACTAAAACTGTAAAATATATATTAATAAATATATATTAATTTTAGATGCTTTAAAGATTTGGGCTTTTCATTAAATGGAAAACGCAGCAGCCTGTGAGCTATTCTAAAGAATTTTCCAAATTGCTCTGCATTGCCCATAACGTCCGGTTTCCAAAAAATATCCTTACCTCAATAGGAAAATGATGTACCTCACTTGTAAAAATTTCCCATCACAGGTACAGGTGATTGTTTAAGTGGACCTTCACCCTGATTAAGAGTCTATCTTATATGTTGCCCACACCCTGTACATACAGATTGCTCACATAAAAAAATCACCCTACCTGCATCTACTGCATGTTATGAGCCTTTAAACATCCAAGATGGCAGCTCATGGAGCATCAGGCAGCCTGCAAACAGGATGTGCCTTCTGACTGTGCTGCTTTGCATTCTGGGATTGCTGACCTTTTCCTGACTCCAGCTCTGCTCTGTCTGAGCAAAGCACAGCTGTAACCTGCTCCCTGTACTTTATCCCACTTTCCTTTCCTCAGTAAGTGTGATGCTTCTGAGTCAAGATGGCGGCGCCGTATCCTAAAGTCCTGAACAGAGTTGCAGCCCAGTGGGGGAAAGAATAATAAGTAAGTGATGAAAAACTTAAACAATATTAATTTTAGATGCTGGGGAATTGTTTTTTAAGGGTTTGGGCTTTTCAATAAATCATGGTGAAGGTCCGGTTTAAGGAAATATTGGAACAGAAATGTTTCTGTGTGTTGAAGTATAAAAAGTTCCCTCAGATATAAGCTTCAGTTCACACCTGAATATAATCTTACTTCACTAGATTTTTATCATGACTCCTATTATGTTAGTGGATGGACTGTGTTTTCCTGGCATAGAACATCTGCATCCCGCATTACCAAAAGACTTTACTAACAAAGGGAGAGACATGTAAATGGTGATGGTATTGATTGACTAATACTGTTTAATGTAGTTAAAGGCTTTGAAGAAGTTACAAATAAAAAATAAAATGCAGATTAGCCCTTTGGTGATATGAGTAATGGTTAGGTTTGTGATTTATTTGACCGTATGTTCATTGATCATCAGAGTTTCAAACCATGATGAGATGTTTGATATTCATTTGTGAATGTACAAATGACTATCACTTCTCTTACAATAAAAATATTTAATCTAAAATAAGCTGCATTACTTAAGCGCCATCTACTGGTCAATAGGGTAATTACAGGCTATTATCAACAGCTCACGTGAAGGCGGATTCGCTACTAAAGCCAGGTATTGGCAGATGAGCGCCTGTATAGCGGTGCTTAGAGCGACCGCTAGTAGACGCTTTAAATAGGAAGATTGGTAGGTAGGCAGAGCAAAGGGGGTGGGAGTAGCTCCATCACTATTATTTATACAAAATTATCATCATTATTATTCAGGGCCTGGGAACCAATTTACCGCCCAGTTTAACCCTCTCATCATCCAAGTATTAAGCACCAAACATGTCTAGCTATGTGGAAAGACAGAGATTTGGTTGCGCATATCTGCAGAGACATGTGGAAGCCACACTGCCCCGGCAAGGCACTCTGTGTTTAGTGTGTTCCCTACTCTTATTTCTGAGTCCCCAAAGTTGGGACATGCAATGCAGCCAGAGCTACTCACCTGGGAAGCTGCCAGCCTCCCTTTAGAACACTCCACAGGGAGAAATCCATAGTGGCTGATTCCCCCCCTGTGTGTGTTCATGGCAATTCAAACTGAGCAAAGGGGGTGGGAGTGGTTCCATCACTATTATTTATACAAAATCATCATCATTATAATTCAGGGCCTGATGGATAGTGATGGAGCTACTCCCACCCCCTTTGCCTAGTAAGTAGGTAGTAAATAAGGTAGAGTAGTAACCTGGCCCTCATTGATGAATGTGACGTATGTTGGGAGCTCTAACACCAGTACAGCGCTGCAGGGAGCAAGAGGTAGCGCCAGCTCAGTGCAACTGACTCTTTGAGCTCCACACCACACTTAGCAAAAAGGGACACACAAACACTGTTTAAACACAAGCAAATGAACGCCTATTGAAATGTATGGGAGAGCAACAGTGAGCGAAAGGTAATACCTGACGCTCTGGAAGCTAGAAAACCAGTGCTATATGCTGAGCCGCCTGTAATAATACATCAGACACTACATAGCGCTGTTAGAGGCACTCACCAGATTCTTTCATAAATGTGGTTTTGCGTACAATGCCCAGCGTTTACCAGACGCTGCATGAGATGGCAGCTACGGGGACAAAGAAGCCGTGGCGGCGGCAGCAATTCCGGAGGCAGCGGACTCCGGTAAGGTGTGTGTGTTCCGTACACTGCCTGCAATTGGGATGCTCTTCATTGCCTGCAATTGGGATGCCCTTCATTGCCTGTAATTGGGATGCTCTTCATTGCCTGCAATTGGGATGCTCTTCATTGCCTGTAATTGGGATGCTCTTCATTGCCTGTAATTGGGATGCTCTTCATTACCTGTAATTGGGATGCTCTTCATTACCTGTAATTGGGATGCTCTTCATTGCCTGTATTGAGATGCTCTTCATTGCCTGCAATTGGGATGCTCTTCATTGCATGTAATTGGGATGCTCTTCATTGCCTGTAATTGGGATGCTCTTCATTACCTGTAATTGGGATGCTCTTCATTACCTGTAATTGGGATGCTCTTCATTGCCTGTATTGAGATGCTCTTCATTGCCTGCAATTGGGATGCTCTTCATTGCCTGCAATTGGGATGCTCTTCATTGCCTGTAATTGGGATGCTCTTCATTGCCTGTAATTGGGATGCTCTTCATTACCTGTAATTGGGATGCTCTTCATTACCTGTAATTGGGATGCTCTTCATTGCCTGTATTGAGATGCTCTTCATTGCCTGCAATTGGGATGCTCTTCATTGCCTGCAATTGGGATGCCCTTCATTGCCTGTAATTGGGATGCTCTTCATTGCCTGTAATTGGGATGCTCTTCATTGCATGTAATTGGGATGCTCTTCACTGCCTGCAATTGGGATGCTCTTCATTGCCTGTAATTGGGATGCTCTTCATTGCCTGCAATTGGGATGCTCTTCATTGCCTGTAATTGAGATGGTCTTCATTGCCTGTAATTGGGATGCTCTTCATTGCCTGTAATTGGGATGCTCTTCATTGCCTGCAATTGGGATGCTCTTCATTGCCTGTAATCGGGATGCTCTTCATTGCCTGCCATTGGGATGCTCTTCATTGCCTGCCATTGGGATGCTCTTCATTGCCTGCCATTGGGATGCTCTTCACTGCCTGCAATTGGGATGCTCTTCATTGCCTGTAATTGGGATGCTCTTCATTGCCTGCAATTGGGATGCTCTTCATTGCCTGCAATTGGGATGCACTTCATTGCCTGTAATTGGGATGCTCTTCACTGCCTGCCATTGGGATGCTCTTCACTGCCTGCAATTGGGATGCTCTTCATTGCCTGTAATTGGGATGCTCTTCATTGCCTGCAATTGGGATGCTCTTCATTGCCTGCAATTGGGATGCTCTTCATTGCCTGCAATTGGGATGCTCTTCATTGCCTGCAATTGGGATGCTCTTCATTGCCTGTAATTGGGATGCTCTTCATTGCCTGCAATTGGGATGCTCTTCATTGCCTGTAATTGGGATGCTCTTCATTGCCTGCAATTGGGATGCTCTTCATTGCCTGCAATCGGGATGCCCTTCATTGCCTGCAATTGGGATGCTCTTCATTGCCTGTAATTGAGATGCTCTTCATTGCCTGTAATTGGGATGCTCTTCATTGCCTGCAATTGGGATGCTCTTCATTGCCTGTAATCGGGATGCTCTTCATTGCCTGTAATTGGGATGCTCTTCATTGCCTGCCATTGGGATGCTCTTCATTGCCTGCCATTGGGATGCTCTTCACTGCCTGCAATTGGGATGCTCTTCACTGCCTGCAATTGGGATGCTCTTCATTGCCTGTAATTGGGATGCTCTTCATTGCCTGCAATTGGGATGCTCTTCATTGCCTGCAATTGGGATGCTCTTCATTGCCTGCAATTGGGATGCTCTTCATTGCCTGTAATTGGGATGCTCTTCATTGCCTGCAATTGGGATACTCTTCATTGCCTGCAATTGGGATGCTCTTCATTGCCTGCAATTGGGATGCTCTTCATTGCCTGCAATTGGGATGCTCTTCATTACCTGTAATTGGGATGCTCTTCATTGCCTGTAATTGGGATGCTCTTCATTGCCTGTAATTGGGATGCTCTTCATTGCCTGTAATTGGGATGCTCTTCATTGCCTGCAATTGGGATGCTCTTCACTGCCTGCAATTGGGATGCCCTTCATTGCCTGTAATTGGGATGCTCTTCATTGCCTGCAATTGGGATGCTCTTCATTGCCTGCAATTGGGATGCTCTTCATTGCCTGCAATTGGGATGCTCTTCATTGCCTGTAATTGGGATGCTCTTCATTACCTGTAATTGGGATCCTCTTCATTACCTGTAATTGGGATGCTCTTCATTGCCTGTAATTGGGATGCTCTTCATTGCCTGTAATTGGGATGCTCTTCATTGCCTGTAATTGGGCTGCTGTTCATTGCATGTAATTGGGATGCTCTTCATTACTTGCAATTGGGATGCTCTTCACTGCCTGCAATTGGGATGCTCTTCACTGCCTGCAATTGGGATGCTCTTCATTGCATGTAATTGGGATGCTCTTCATTGCCTGTAATTGGGATGCTCTTCATTGCCTGTAATTGGGATGCTCTTCATTGCCTGCAATTGGGATGCTCTTCATTGCCTGTAATTGGGATGCTCTTCATTGCCTGCAATTGGGATGCTCTTCATTGCCTGCAATTGGGATGCTCTTCATTGCCTGCAATTGGGATGCTCTTCATTGCCTGCAATAGGGATGCCCTTCACTGCCTGCAGTTGGGATGCTCTTCACTGCCTGCAATTGGGATGCTCTTCACTGCCTGCAATTGGGATGCTCTTCACTGCCTGCAATTGGGATGCTCTTTACTGCCTGCAATTGGGATGCTCTTCACTGCCTGCATTTGGGATGCTCTTCACGGCCTGCAATTGGGATGCTCTTCATTGCCTGTAATTGGGATGATCTTCATTGCCTGTAATTGGGATGCTCTTCACTGCCTGCAATTGGAATGCTCTTCATGGCCTGTAATTGGGATGCTCTTCATTGCCTGCAATTGGGATGCTCTTCATTGCCTGCAATTGGGATGCTCTTCATTGCCTGCAATTGGGATGCTCTTCATTGCCTGCAATTGGGATGCTCTTCATTGCCTGCAGTTGGGATGCTCTTCACGGCCTGCAGTTGGGATGCTCTTCACTGCCTGCAATTGGGATGCTCTTTATTGCCTGGACTTGGGATTCTCTTTATTGCCTGTAATTGGGGTGCTCTTCACTGCCTGCAATTGGGATGCTCTTCATTGCCTGTAATTGGGATGCTCTTCATTGCCTGCAATTGGGATACTCTTCATTGCCTGCAATTGGGATGCTCTTCATTGCCTGCAATTGGGATGCTCTTCATTGCCTGCAATTGGGATGCTCTTCATTACCTGTAATTGGGATGCTCTTCATTGCCTGCGATTGTGATGCCCTTCACTGCCTGCAATTGGGATGCTCTTCATTGCCTGTAATTGGGATGCTCTTCATTACCTGTAATTGGGATGCTCTTCACTGCCTGCAATTGGGATGCTCTTCATTGCCTGTAATTGGGATGCTCTTCATTGCCTGTAATTGGGATGCTCTTCATTGCCTGTAATTGGGATGCTCTTCATTGCCTGTAATTGGGATGCTCTTCATTGCCTGTAATTGGGATGCTCTTCATTGCCTTCAATTGGGATGCTCTTCATTGCCTGTAATTGGGATGCTCTTCATTGCCTGCAATTGGGATGCTCTTCATTGCCTGTAATTGGGATGCTCTTCACAGCCTGCGATTGGGATGCTATTCACTGCCTGTAATTAGTATGCTCTTCATTGCCTGTAATTGGGATGCCCTTCACTGCCTGCAATTGGGATGCCCTTCACTGCCTGCAATTGGGATGCCTTTCATTGCCTGTAATTGGGATGCTCTTCATTGCCTGTAATTGGGATGCTCTTCATTGCCTGTAATTGGGATGCTCTTCATTGCCTGTAATTGGGATGCTCTTCATTGCCTGCAATTGGGATGCTCTTCATTGCCTGTAATTGGGATGCTCTTCATTGCCTGTAATTGGGATGCTTTTCACTGCCTGCAATTGGGATGCTCTTCAATGCCTGTAATTGGGATGCTCTTCATTGCCTGCAATTGGGATGCTCTTCATTGCCTGCAATTGGAATACTCTTCATTGCCTGTAATTGGGATGCTCTTCATTGCCTGTAATTGGGATGCTCTTCACTGCCTGCAATTGGGATGCTCTTCATTGCCTGTAATTGGGATGCCCTTCTCTGCCTGCAATTGGGATGTCCTTCGCTGCCTGCAATTGGGATGTCCTTCACTGCCTGCAATTGGGATGCTCTTCATTGCCTGTAATTGGGATGCTCTTCATTGCCTGCAATTGGGATTCTCTTCATTGCCTGCAATTGGGATGCTCTTCATTGCCTGTAATTGGGATGCTCTTCATTGCCTGTAATTGGGATGCTTTTCACTGCCTGCAATTGGGATGCTCTTCACTGCCTGTAATTGTGATGCTCTTCATTGCCTGTAATTGGGATGCTCTTCATTGCCTGTAATTGGGATGCTCTTCATTGCCTGTAATTGGGATGCTCTTCATTGCCTGTAATTGGGATGCTCTTCATTGGGATGCTCTTCACTGCCTGCAATGTGGATGCTCTTAGTTGCCTGTAATTGGGATGCTCTTCATTACCTGTAATTGGAATGCTCTTCATTGCCTGTAATTGGGATGCTCTTCATTGCCTGTAATCGGGATGCTCTTCATTGCCTGTAATTGGGGTGCTCTTCATTGCCTGTAATTGGGATGCTCTTCATTGCCTGTAATTGGGATGCTCTTCATTGCCTGTAATTGGGATTCTCTTTATTGCCTGTAATTGGGATGCTCTTCACTGCCTGCGATTGGGATGCTCTTCATTGCCTGTAATCGGGATGCTCTTCATTCCCTACAAATGGGATGCTCTTCATTGCCTGTAATCGGGATGCACTTCATTCCCTGCAATCGGGATGCTCTTCATTCCCTGCAATTGGGATGCTCTTCATTGCCTGTAAATGGGATGCTCTTCACTGCCTGTAATTGGGATGCTCTTCACTGCCTGTAATTGGGATGCTCTTCACTGCCTGTAATTGGGATGCTCTTCACTGCCTGTAATTGGGATGCTCTTCACTGCCTGTAATTGGGATGCTCTTCATTGCCTGTAATTGGGATGCTCTTCATTGCCTGTAATTGGGATGCTATTCACTGCCTGTAATTGGGATGCCCTTCTCTGCCTGTAATTGGGATGCCCTTCTCTGCCTGTAATTGGGATGCCCTTCGCACCCCCATAATGGGATGATAGGGAGGGGGCAATTTAGCACACCATTTGATTCAGAATATTTTTTTTCTAATTTTTCTCCTCCCAATCCTGGGTGGGTCTGGGCGAAAAATATGGTAATTTGTACAGAGAGAGGAGACATGATTGAGACCTTTAAATAGACCTTTAAATATGTAAAAAGATTTTATAAGGTTTAGAAGGGAAGTGTTTTTAAGAAGAAAATTAAGAATAGAACAAAAGGGCACAACCTAAAGCTTTTTCGGAGGAAAGATAAGGAGCAATGTTAGAAAACATTATTTTACAGAAAGAGTAGTGGATGCTTGGAACAAACTTCCAGCAGAGGTAGTTGAAAAATCATCAGTCAATGAATGTAAACATGCCTGGGATAAGCACACATCTATCCTAAGATAAAGAGCACATACAGTATATACATAAGGGCAGACTAGATGGACCGTATGGTCTCCTTCTGCCATCAACCTTCGATGGGGTTTATACATGAAGGGATAGCGCCAGGTAGTGCCTCGTAGCGTAAAAACACATTTTGAAGGCGAATCTGGTGAGCGACTCTAACAGCGCCATGTAGCATAAGATTCATCATTACAGGTGGCTCAGCGTATAGCGCCGGCACTCTAGCTTCCATGTTTTACCTGTCGCTCTCCCATACATTTAAATGGACATTCCTTCTAATCTCTTTAATTACTTTATTTTTTTTTTTTTGCTCTCAAATAATTCTATAATCTTCTGGCGCTCTATGCTACAGCGACCAGATTTAAAGCGCCGGCACTCTGTGAGTCTGCTTTTTTGTTGAATATGGTGTGGAGTGCCGAGTGCCGGATGCACTGAGCAGTCGCTACCCCTCGCTACCTCTAGCGCTGTACTGTTGTTACGTGTGGTGTAGGCTTGTCCGCAATCGTCCATAACACTGCCTTGCATTCGCTGTGGCAAATCGGGAAATAGTATTAATGCTTTAGAGTTAGGAGCCTATTATTAAAGTAACTGAAATACATTATGTGAAAGTCAAATAAAAACAAATGTAGAATAAATATTAAATGCTAAGCATAGCTGTTTAATGATTACATTTGTAAAGCGTTACCATTTGCCCTTTTTCTGTCCTGTAGATGTAGTGTAATGTTAGTTATGGTCTTGGTGCGTTCTATAGCGTAAGTATCATGTATCGGAGCATTCTATAGAGTTTGTACCTTGCAACGGGGTTAAAGGTTTTGCTTTCAGTTTCGTTTTGTGCACTTCTGATTTTCCTATGTGCAACGATGGCCCACAGGAGAGCAGCCAGGCGCCTTCCCAGCTCCTCTTCCTCCTCATCATCTGAGGACCCCCCCCCCCCCCCAGTGGAAGAGGCAGTGTGTGGACCCTTGGGTCAATGGGCAAATAATTAAGGTAAGTTTTTTTATGAAATGTATACCTACCTATGCATTATGTTCTCTGCTGTGGCCTTCTTTCAATGTGTTATTATTTCTTGCTGCTTTAAATGTTTTATTAAATTGTTTTAATGTTTAATTTTGTTATATATTTCACAGTATAGAATTAAATTCCAAATTTTATATGTGTTGTGTTAATGTAAATATTTTATTATTTCCTACTGTTATTAAAGGGGATCTCAACCCATGGGGCAGATCTTAGTCATTATTTTTTGTTTGCTAAATTTATAAATTAATACCCAAAGGCATCCAAAATTTGTTTTTTAAATTTTTTTTAAGCATTTTACAACCTTATGGAATTTCTGTATTGTGAAATCCACAAGCCCTTTATGGCAGCTTAAAGAAGAATAACAAAGAATTTGTATTGTAAAAAATATTTATCCTTAATTTTTAAATACATTTAAGTTAATGTTAAATATTATTGTTATTATTTTTTGTTTATAATGTTTTAGTTTTTTTTTTTACTTTCTGTGCATCTAGGACTTCTGCCAGAAGGAGTACGACTATGCCTTGAGTGCCAAGACCAGCATTGTGGGGGAGGCGAAGGCCACCGTGTCCCAATGCTTTAACACTAATTAAAAGATTAAAGCCATCATGCAAAGCTGGCCTGATTTCAAGCGGCGGGACAATGAGGGTGTCTATAGGCTCTATGATGCCTATGCCTCCGGTAAGTGGAAAACACATACAGATACACTATTCTTATATATCTACACATTATACTGCTAATGTCTTAACTTTTTTTCTTTGTGTTTTTTTCCTCTCCACAGTTAAGCATGCTCCCCTGGGTAAGCACGGGAAGGGTATTCTTCCCTGCAGACCAGTGGTTGGGTCGGATGAGTTAGCGGGGGAGTGTCCCTCTCGGCGAATTGAGGACCCAGGGGAGGAAGGGGATGATGCCCCAGTGGAGTCTGCTGCTGGGATGAGGGCAATGTGGAGCCTCAGCTCCTCAGAGTCTGGCTCAGCAGGTTCTCAAAACCCTTGTGGCCAATCTCAAGTGGGGCGTCCCAGTGGGGAGGAGGGAAGGGACTCCACCACACTCCCTGAGGGTTTAGGGAGTGGGAGGGTGGCCCCTCGGATTTGGGCTCTGCTGGGCCAATTTTAAAGAGTGGAGGTACCCCGCCTTCATCGCAAAGCCTTCTCTGGGATACAAGCAACAGGTCATCCCCTGGTGAGTGTACTTCTTAGTTTTGCTTTGTTGTTCACTTGTTACATTGTTGTGTATTAAATATTTTTTTTGTCTATAAATGTTTTTCAGGGCATCATAGAGCCGACACCTCCTCCACAGATGCTGGAATTTTCGGCACGCAGGCATAGTGGAGGTAAGAATTACATTAATTGAAGAAAAAAACTGTATGCATCCAGTGTTTTGTGCCTATATCATTTTCTTTCGAAATGTGACCTGATGTTGTTGTGAAGTGGTCATGTGGCCTCTAGAACAGTAGGCTCTCTTCTGGTGTTCCCCAATCTCCAACAATTATGTGGCTTGATCATGTGTTAGCCAAAGTAGTTTAGTTTGAGCTAACACATGGCCAATTGTGTTCCAATAATTAGTCAGATTGAACTCTTCCCTACAGATAAATTTGAGGGGTATAATTTAACTTACTAATAAAATGTTCTTATGATTGTATCTGTTGTGTTTTTGATCTACACAGATGTTTCCACACAGATGGACCCCGTGGTTATTCTCCCCACCCCATCCTCAGGATCCTCCAGCAGCATGGGCCCAAGCCACAGCCGTGATGGTGAGTAATGTTATTTTTGACAATAAGGTTGTAAACATGCATATGTATGTGTCTATGACCATGTTCACATGTTAGTGGCAGTCTAGAGTTGACACTCAAACATGGAGACCCTCTTTTTAGAATAATCAGTCAGAAATGTATCAAAGCATGCATGTTTCCTGTCCATGCTAATGTAACTTGACTCTACCTGATAAAGGCAGCAGTTGGTTATGTGCTTTATGTGCTGCTTTTCCATTCCTGCTACTATTGTAAATCTCCATTCACTATTGATTAGATCCAAAAAAAAGTAATTTAAAAGGTTGTGAGGTAATGAATTATTGTTAAACTAACATTTTTACCAAAGATCATAGGTATATATTGTATTTGTTGAGCTGTGGTACTTAATTGTGTCTTTCCTTTTCCACAGCTTGCACCGACGAGCATCACAGACTGTGGCAATATGTGAGGGAATCTTGCCAAATGCTGCTAGAGATGCAGAATGAGAGATAGGGTGGGGGAAATAACTTTGCCACTGTGCGGCTGTTATTTTTATTGGCCATATTGACCCTTTTTTTGTAAATTAAAAATATTTCTATTATTTAACATATATTTGTGTTTGGGTTTTATTTAGAATAGCATTGTCTGACTCCACACACACAAAAAACAAAAAAGAAAAAAAAGAAAAAAAAGAAGACCAAAAAGAGAAAAAAAATTAAGAGAAAAAAAGAAAAACGTAAGAACAAAAAAAGAATAAAAGAAAAAAAATTTAAGAACAAAAAAAGAAATAATCAAAGAACCAAAAAAACGTGGGTGGAATATAACAGTGCAAAAGATAACATTCTAAAGAATGGTGGTCTTAGAGCAGCATAGGAATGCTCAGGCGCTGCATTGAATGAGGGTGAGCGCCTCTACAGTGCCTCTACAGCAACTCACATACATCACATATATTGTAAACTGATTACTACAGTGTGCCATCAGCCAATGAGACGCTCTGTTACAGCGCCCGATAGCCGCTAACAGTTTATACTAGCGGTTGCTCTAAGCGCTGCTATACAGACGCTCATTTGCCGATAGCTGGCATTATTAATGAATCAGCCTCCACGTTTCTAGTCATTGCTGGAACAAAGGACTGAAGGCGTCCAAGAAGCTGGCTGTAGCAGTGCCTCATTGGACACCAGAGGATGGAGGCTGGGACAGAGGCACAGGACCGCTGGCTGGACTGGAGGTGAGGGTGAGTATAGCCAGGGGCAGACTGGCCATGGGACATACTGGGACAATGCCCCGAAGGCTGCCACATCCCCTGCCCTGGCCAGCTGCCGAGGCTCCGGCTTCTTGCGGTGGGCGGGGTGAATGAGAACTATGGCAGCTCCCATTCACCTGGCCCATGGCCAAAAGCTGGAGCCGGCATTAAATTAACTCATGCTGCTGCTGTGTTGCCGCATGGACATCATAGGCCTCTGCACAGAGCCTCGGACGGCAGGTTTCCAGCCGCGGCATTTCCAGCTCCCAGACGTGGCATCCCTGGCTTCCAGCTGCCTCCCTGGCTCCCAGAGCTGGCATCCCTGTGACGGTGGCATTGCCGACTTCAGAGGCAGAACGAGGTGAGCAGAGGGAGGGGGATTAGGAGTGAGGGGATTTTGCCACTCAGCCTGTTATGGGAGGATTCTGACACTCACCATGTTATGGGGGATTCTGACCCTCAGTGTGTTATGGATGTGAAAGGGCCCATTTATCTTAATGGGCTGCGTTTTCTGGCCACTTATGACATGGCCGCAAACGGCCAGGTGTGAAAGAGGCCTTAGGCTCTGTTCTCACCTTTGCATGTTCTCTGCATTGCTGTACTGAGTTGCAACACAGTCACAATTCAGGGCTAGCACTGCCCATTATTTTCAGTGGGCCCGTACACATATATGCTGCACAATGTGGTAGAAAAATAATGAAAAACAATGCTAATAGAGGTTAGTAGAAGTCTACAGGGCTCGATTAACATGAACCGTAATAAAAAAATATATATGTTCTTTATATAGACTCTGCAATGCAAGTCCCTTTTTAGTTCATGACATGTTCTGGTTCAGCTGTTGCTGATTGGTCACTGGCTGCTAATTCTTATCACAACTGAAGTCCAGACCAGTTTCTGCAATGTGTCTGTAATATGCAGATCTGAATATGAGTAATAGTTGTGTGACATCACAGATGCCTCCTATCACGATGTTGCAATTCCCAGTCTGATCCGCTGTTCCTGGCCATTGAACTTTGCCCTGTGTTTGTGAGCTGGAGGATTTCATAGTTCATCCGAGCCAGCTGAGAACCTCTCCTATATTTTCTCTATACAGCCATGGACTTTATTTCAAATCTTGGCCCATCAGCATTAATCAAGTAAGTCATTTACATTGTATGATTACAATGCTCTCTCTAAATTATTATTATTATTTCTATTCTATTTCTATACTGTACACTGGCTTTACTGGATCTGCTTTACAGGTCAGTGTCCTCGGTGGGCTCAGAGATTTCTCGGAGGGTGAAAACAGTGGCAGCTGCCCCTCAGAGGCCTTTTCGTGTTTGTAGCCATGACCGCAGTGCGCGCAAAGGAGTTACTGCTGGAACACTCAGAGAGCTGGTCGCAAAGGTTTGTACAAGATCCAACGAGGGTTCATATGCCCCTGTGTGTATTTTAAAAGTGTCTTTCTAATAGGAACTGACCATGAGGGTATTTACAACTTTACCAGTATTTATTACCTGTAGAAATGATCTGGGTAGGCATTGCGGTTACTCAGCGCCAATGTCCTCCCCTCTCCCCTCCTTACCTCAGTTTCACATTTAGAATAAAACTGTTTTGTTTCTCTGATATCATGCTCAATATTCGGCCTTGAAACTGTAAAGTAAATATTGTGCATTCATTGTATCCCCTGCCCCCCTTGTCAACACAAATTGAGTTGCCTGTCTGCTCTCAACCAGGGGTGCACCTGTAATGAGGCCAGATGAGGCACGGGATATTAGAAACTCAAAAGCCAGTGATAAGCCACGCCCCTAAACCACATCCCACCACTCCCATCAGCAGGGGCGGACTGGCCATAGGCAGACCCCTGCTTTGGGGCCACTCTGGCTGCTTTTAACACCCACATACTGCAAATGCAGTAAGGAAGTATGCTTTGATAATTCAGATTCATCATGGGAAAATTGTCATAGAATAAAAGCCAACATTTTCCAAAAATGACCAATACTTTACTATCATATATGTATATCTCTGCCTCTCTGCAAAGCGCTGCTACAACCTCTTTAACATATATGTGCTTATTCATAATTTATTATGAATGTATTATTCATTATTTATTATTGAAGCTTCACTTTAATGTGTAGTTCAGGCAAAGCTTTTTTTACCTACTGAGAGTTAGGATGGGTTAAATTCACAGAAAGTGAAGTGAATACTAAACATACAGTAGAAGCAATAACATTTCTACCACTGTGATTCCATAAAATGAAACATGACAACCCCTGTTTTCTTGTCGCCAGGCCATGGATGCTTTCTTCTTGACAGGAATTGTGACTTTAGTCCTAGAGGAAGATGGGACATGGTTGGATACAGAAGAATTTTTTGAAACACTTGAAGATGGATCAGTGATCATGGTCTTGGAACGAGGGCAGAAATGGAGTCCAAAAAAGGTGTCAATATCAAGCCCAGACCATGCTGAGATTGTTAACATCTAATTCTATTAAATGTGCCTTTTTTAAATTATCAATTACATTTCTCTTTAGACTATGTAGAGGTTTCCCAAACATAAATTAGATTTTACGCTCAGATCATAAAGTGTACAGCTGGTATTATAATGACCGTCCTTTGTTGTTCGGATGAAGTGACTGAACAGGGCGCCATCACCCTAAGGGGCATCAGTCTTTTGGATTTTTTTTAATGAATGTACCACTAATGTGTGGTCTGGCTGGGGCCGAGGAGAGAAGGGGTAGTACCTAATCAGCTCAAGCTCTACCAGATTGCTTTTTTGGGGGGTAAGTGGGGTTCATTGGAGGACCCACAGTGTGTTTGGTCCCAGGAGGGAAGGGGCACCATCTGAAGCATGTTTAATTCTTGGTGCACCTTCGGGTGCAGATGGCAACCTACAACTTGTGGGGCTTGTACCATTGCCATTGCCAGCCACAGGCATTTAAAATGAATAGTACAACTGCAATATCAGACCAGCAAAAACTAGGATTTTATAGGTGACAGCCCTGTGACAAAAATAAAATTCATTTTATAAAAATATTAAAAGTGACAGAATAGTAATCTAGTAACTCATTTTAGCATCACTGATAAGACATGTTCAGTGGTGGTCTTGGGCCCAATAACGGTGCCCTACTATGTTCTCCTTGACTGCTCAACAAGTGCATGCAAAGGTTCAGGAAATAGCATTTTAGGGCACAGATAATATGGTAGGGGTGGATATGCCCTTACCCTTGGCTATAGCAATTGGAGCATAACATGGAGAGGGGTTTCTTGGTGGGAGGGTACAGTGATGCTGAGTACAAAGAGGCTAGGGAGGAGGCTAGGGAGACTGGGATTGGATGTGGGTGCCCAGCTGGCCCAAAATCAGTGCAACCCACTGGGAATTCTCCTGGGTCTGCCTATGGCCTTTCCACCCCTGGACCTGTTACTGTGTACAGCAATATTGTTTTCTTTATTCTTGCTATATAAATTCTGCTTGCTTCTTTTTTCTCTTTTTTAGGGTGTCTTATCATACTCCCTACAGCAGGAGAAACCGAAAAACAGTCGGGATATTGCAAGGATTACTTTTGATATTTATAAGCTCAACCCTCGAGACCTGTTTGGCAGTCTGAACATTAAGGCCACATTCTATGGTCTGTATTCAATGAGCTGTGACTTTCAGTGTTTAGGACCCAAGAAAGTAATCAGGTGAGACACTGTCTAGATTCATGTGTGATAATCTGGGGTGCTCTGTTTTATTAAAGGAGCACATTGTGAATAGTCCAATAATAAAACCCCAAATAAATATGCTATATAGCAAACAGATGGGTTACTTATACACTGGGCACAGCGAAAAAAAAAAAAAAACAAACATCCAAGCTTGTTTGTTTCTTTTAATGGCAGTAAGGGAACCTTGCTTTTATGGGTGAGGACTGTACAACTCTAACAGCCTGACTTCTGAGCAGGCTTTGCTGAAATAAAAGCGTATTGCTATTCTTCTGATGTGTGCTGATGCTTTTGCCCATCATGCAAAACTTTGGACTGTTATTAGAGTAATTATTTCTGCTGCTCCCCACTGGTTTAGGAGACAGGTATTGGAATGGAGCAGATCACCCCTGTAAAAGTAGAATGGTATGTTCAAAAACCTGTGAACCCCTGGATTTTATCCCTGCCAGGGGCAGAAACCCACAAGCTAAGCAAGGTTTTTATTCAGTTGGTATTCTGACTCACCAGATGCCAGTAATGTGAACCCTCTAGACAGCTTCACCTTATCTGTGCATGTGTCTGTGATGGTTGTGTTCTTACTCCATAAGGCTTGGCAGATAGCTTACTTGGCATGTCATGGAGATACATAGATACATTTCAGAAGCTTTATTTCAGTGCAAAATCTTGCAATAAACACCTCTAACAGCAGGAATCTTGAAATGTACGTTCAATACAGCAGGAAACTTAAAATGTATGTTCAATACAGCAGGAAACTTGTGATGTAAACCCATAACAGCAGCATGTAAAAAGACTGTAGACTGCAGGAGGGAGCAGCTGGTGTCCACTGCTTAGATGCAAATGAGAAATGGCTGATGGAAGGGAGGAGCTGCTTGCATCAGAGCTAGACTAAGGGAGCCAGGAAGGGGCACAATTTATTGAAGGCACACTGTTAAGGCTATGTAAATGAACTATATCAAGGCTGTACCATGGGTAAAATGAAATACACATCTTGGGACATAACAGTTGGGGTGTATAAGTAACTCCCCCTCTCACTATGTCTCAGCATGTTTGTTTGGATTTTTAATTCATGTAATTCTGCAATACAGTTCCTTTAAGTGTATTAAGTGTATTAGAACATCGTCACAAGCCACATTAGGGAGAGACTATTAGGTTACATGTAGGGGGCTTAAAGAGACCAAATGGTGTAAAATATTTCAGTCTTCAAGACTCACTTAGTATAAAACACGTGCAATCTTATCTTTCAGTCCTATCATCATAGAGACAGGGTTAGAACTATTTTAAAATAATTTTTGCTGTTTTCTTGGCCAGACCTAAACCCATATTCTGTTTGGCAATATAAAAATACCTATACGTACCTGACAAGCTGGATCCCTTAGAGTCCTTTGAGCTGAATGCTCTAGTCTCTGCTCTGCAGCTGACGGGGCACCCCTGGCTGTGTATCTGAGCATCAACTGCTTATAGCAATCACTCACATGAGGTGCATCCTGCTGCCAATGAACAAGGAACGCACATACCTGACAGGGCTGTATTTGCCACTAGAGCCAACAACACTGAAACTGGACCTCTACAGCCCACATGATTCTGTAGGATCGCACCTACTGGGGATCAGGTAAGTTCCTGTTAGGTCTAGAAAGTAAGGCTGTATTTCACCAGTGTAGAATGCTTAATTAGCTTGTCTAATTCATCATTATTATTATCACTATTCAAAATCAGAAAATACTTTTGAGTTGGACTTGACATACTGTATATATACTCTAGTCAGAAATTGAATATACTTTTAATTGCTTAAAGCAGACCTCAAACCTGTCACAGCATTACCAGGGAGATTTTAGGTCTGTAGCATACTATCCCTTCTCCTCTCTCTACTGGTAAACCTAACAACCAACATACTTACTTTTAACACCTAAACTCTGTCATTGTTGGATGTTCCACCAGACAGAACTGCAGAAACTAAAAAGAACTAAAAAGTAGCAGCAAGTGTCAATCACAGCTGTAGGCCAGATGCCACTTGTGCCTAGAGGCAAGTGGTCACCTATGGCTGGAGGCAAGTAGCTCTAGAGATGAGGACTCACTGAAGGTGGGAGGCAGCATGGAGGACATGAAAGGTGACTTTCCTTTTACTGAACAATTTGCAATGTATTGTCTTTAAAGGGTTATTCCACTTTCAATTGCATTTTTAAAAGTTTCCATTATTGTGTGGCAAAATTGTGCTAAGCTTTTCTATTATTTTTTACATTTTCTGTTTGCAAATCGGTGTAAAAGAACACAGTTTTCAATAGCAACAATTTGTTTACCTTAGCTATGTACACCAAAGTGGTGATCTCAAGTACATATCATAGACTCCCCCACTCTAGCTTGCTATTCATTTGATTGGCTAAGGCATGGATGACTGGTTTAGCCCATTCTGCTAATATTCTACTTCTTCAGTTTGAATTTATCATGTGTTACAGTAGCAAGGGTTAATGGCCGGATTCTCAGCTAGATAGGTCATCAGGCTGCTTAGACATTAGCCAAAGCTGCTAAAGAGTTTACATGTGAAGCATTGTGGGACTTGTAGTCCATGTTTTTGACTCAAGGCCATGAAAACCACTCCCACTGTAGCAAAACAGAATCCCAGGAATATGAGATTCATGGAAACCGGTTGCTAAATCACAGGTCTGAGGGCACAATCCTAACACAAATGTTAATTTTACATTGCAAAAGAGGAAAACCATAAATCAGAACACCAAAAACCTGAGAAAAAGGGAGTTTTAATTAAATTCATTTTACTAGAGATTCTGTTTATTATTACGATTGCCAATCATGACATATTTTTTAATAGAGAGCTTTTGAAGGTCATATCAACAACACTTCAAGGAATGGGTCGCTTGCTGCTCGTTGCTTCTGGAGTGCTGAAACGCCTACTAGATGGATCTGATCATTGGCAGACAAACCGAATCTGTGAATATGAAGGCTGAAATATTTGTATGCAGTAGACCTCTATGTAATTTGTGTATAGCTATAATATAGAAATGTTTGGATTAAAGCTGTCTACCAAAAATTCAGTGTGTATATATATATAAATGCAGATTAATTATAGAGACAGTTCAATGGAATATAATTTATACTGGGTAGCAATTAAAAAGATTGTAGTAAGTAATTTAGTAGTATTAATAGGGATTTGTTGTTTCTGTGTCTGATTTTAAGTATGATTAACAGTGTTGCATATATTTATGTATTTTATACAATATACATGTAGCAGATATATGACTTAATATCATATTTTTAACAAACATTTTATAACAATTTTAATATTTTCAAGTAAGCTATAATATGTAATCAATGGTTTTTTGATATTAATAATTGTATAAATTAGAAGGGAAGCATGATTTGGCCATTTTTTACCAGGTTTTAAGCATATATTTGGTAAATGAAGGGTTAAAATATTTGGGTTATATGAAAGTGGTCAGGCCCCCTTCTTAATAGATGTGCTGTCTGCCGGGCGTCGCCCAGCGAACAAGTCATACTGACGAAATGTGTCAGCAGGAGATGGAGCTTTACTTTTATTTTCTCCCCTTGCCCTTCGCTCACAAGCA
Organism: Gastrophryne carolinensis; assembly: GCA_027917425.1. Classification (NCBI taxonomy): domain Eukaryota; kingdom Metazoa; phylum Chordata; class Amphibia; order Anura; family Microhylidae; genus Gastrophryne; species Gastrophryne carolinensis. The sequence continues at coordinate 436,942,811 of CM051236.1, forward strand.
TTGCTGGCTCCCGCAGTGGAGGAAGTAGGCTGGCGGTGCCCGTGCAAGAGGGAGTTACAGCCTAGTATAAGGAGGTTCACATCCTGCTTCCCCTTCTGGCTATGGTTTACTAAAGAGTTCTAACCCATTGATCTCTGGTGAGCATATTCAAAAGACGCATTTGAAGTGTGTTTATCCTTACAATATTGCGCAGGTTTTTGTTTTATGAGCTACAAATTGGCACAATAAATGTGGAAGTCTTATATAAAAGTTCTCTAATTGGAAGAGTTATTGAATTATATAATACGGAGTTGAATCGGAGTTGCCATATCCACATTAAAGCAGACCTACAAGAAAGGGTTTGCTTATATTGTGATATTCAAATTGGAAAGAAGATAGGAATACTAACGAGGATCTAAATTTGAAATCATTTGAAATATGGTACGTGCATATTTTTGTTTCTGGTGACTGTGAATCACAAAAAAGTGGAACTAAAGGGGTTTATGCACATGGGGGATTAAAAGAGAAATAATTAATAAGACAAATACTAATGGACTTAGTGTCTTTTATATATATAATCCATTTTATTGTCCTTTTGCTGATATTATAAGAAAAAAAAATGATAAAGGATCTTTTAAGTGCGCGGCATATTATATTAGATTCTATCTGATCTAAAGTGTTTTTTGTTGAACTGAAACTGCAAAGTGTAGGTTAAATTTACTTTTGACTTAATCTTGAGCCAATGGCTTGCTTCTAGTACCAATGTCACACTTGGCTTTCTAATAGATCATTTTCGTTTTAGAAATGGTGGTTTTATGCTGCTGCCTGTGTGTTATTTTGTCTGCCCATAGGGAGCACATGGAGCTTTTTGGATAGGCTACAATGCTTTAGGGCTGACTTTGCTTCCCCTTCTGGCTATGGATAACTAAAGAGTTCTAACCCATAGCTTCCAGCAAGCAGCTCCCAAAGTCTGTGCTGGAATTCACTTAAAGTGGACCTTCACTCTGAATAAGAGTCTATGTTATATGTTTCCCACACCCTGTACATACAGATTGCTCACATTAAAAATCATCCTACCTGCATCTACTGCATGTTATGAGCCTTTAAACATCCAAGATGGCGGCTTATGGAAGCCGCCATCTTATCAGGCAGCCTGCAAACAGGAAGTGCCTACTGACTGTGCTGCTCTGCATTCTGGGACTGCTGACCTTTACCTGACCCCAGCTCTGCTCTATCTGAGCAAAGCACAGCTATAACCCGCCCCCCTGTACCTTATCCCACTCTCCTCTCCTCAGTAAGTGTGATGCTTCTGAATCAAGATGGCGGCGCCCATATCCTAAATTCCTGAACAGAGTTGCAGCCCAGTGGGGGAAAGAATTATAAGTTAGTGACTAAAAACTTAAAATATATTAATTTTAGATGCTGGGGAACCGTTTTTTAAGAGTTTGGGCTTTTCATTAAATCGCGCTGAAGGTCCGGTTTAAAGTGGACAAAAACCCAGGATTTTGACTATCCTGGGTTTTGGTCCACTCCCTATGTGAAACCCCCCAGATCTCCCGGATCAACTCAGCTCACCGCGATCCTACGGCATATGCGTGGCCGCTCGTCCAATCAGCGCACTTGGATCCGCCGAGCTATGGACGTCTAACCAGACGTCTAAGCTCAGCGGCTCCGAGCGCGCTGGCGGCCGCATCTCGCGCTTCCCTCTAACAGGGAACGCGCCTGCACCGGCAATTCACAAATGGCCGTCGTGGGCAAATGCCCTGCTAGAGAGACAGCAGGGATGCGGCCGCGGCCCGCGCATGCCGTGTTGGACTGGGATTAAGGTAAGTTTAGCGAGTGACTTGGGGGGTTTCACACAGCGGGGCATCCCAGGTGTGGATGCCCCACGGGAGGGAATGACAATAATATAATGGCATTGGTGGTAATTAATGATGAGCGGATATAACCGGATCTGTACCGAACTCTGTGAGTGCTCAGAGATGGACACAAATTTCAAACAGAAATCTGTCTGCATGTGCCGTGCTTGGACCGGGTCCAGAAGAACACCTCCTTCCCCTCCCTCCACTGGCCCGGCAAGCAGACCTGGCTGTTAAAGTGGACCAACACCCAGGATTTTCACTATCCTGGGTGTTGGTCCACTTCAGCGGGGCATCCGAGATCAGGATCCCCCGCTGTGTGAAACCCCCCCAAAAGCGACAGATAAGCCGCCGCCACCGCCTCCCGCGCGTCCCTCTTACAGGGCGCGCGCCCGCGCCCGCCATTAACAGTGCGCGCGGGAGGCGGGTGATCCGTCGACGATAAGGTAAGGTTTTTTGGGGCTTTTGGGGGGGGGGTTTCACCCCGCGGGACATCCCGATCTCGGATGCCCCGCGGTGAGGGAGGTGATCGGCCCGGGAATCTTATAGATTCCCGGGCCGATCACCCCTGGGTGATGGTCCACTTTAAGACTGTTGAAAACTGGGTTGAGTGTGTACCCCCATATACCAAACCTAGCTGTAATTAGCAAGGTGATTGTGTACCCTTATAGCAGACCTAGCTGTAAATACTGGGGTGAGTATGCACACCCATATACCTAACCTAGCTATTATTAATGGGGTGAATGTGTACCCTTATAGCAGACCTTGCTGTAAATACTGAGGTGAATGTGTACCCCCATATAGCAGACCTAGCTGTAAAGACTAGGGTAAGTGTGTACCCCCATATACCAAACCAATCTGTAAAGAATGGGGTGTGTACCCTTATAGCAGACCTAGCTGTAAAAAAAGCGGACCATTACCCTGAATAAGAGTATATCTTATATGTTTCCCCTACCTCGTACATACAGATTTCCCACATTAAAAATCAGCCCACCTGCATCTACTGCATTTTATGAGCCTTTAAACATCCAATATGCAAGGCCATCCCAGCCAGATGTCAGGGAGTCAATAATCCTCTATGATGAAACGTCTGACAGGGATACCATGGGCCATCCGACGGCCACTGCCCCAGTTGTAGACCTAGGGCTTACGGATGCCCAAGAACTTCTGTGGGAGAATGAGGACGTAGCCAGTGTACCAGCACAGAACACCCTGATAGATGATGATGAGACCCAAGTGCCGACTGCTGCACCTTTCTACAATGTTAAGGCTGAGAAGGAGGGTGGACACTCCAAATCCACACCCAGGGACTGAGCGTGCCAAAGCAGCCTCACAGGATCTCACCAGTGTGGCATTTTTTCACTCAGTCCACAATGGACAAGACAATGGACAGGTCATTTCATCATCTCTGCACTTTGTGTATGACCAGGCATCTGCAAGCAAACCATGAGCTGCAGTGGCAGAACTACCAGAAAAACCTGCAAACACCTGAGTCTCCCTCTGTCTCAGCCTGTAGCTCCACCTCCCCAACAAGGCCACCTGTCTCTCCCCAAAGAGAGAATGTGGTAACCCCAGCAGCTCCAGGACCAGCAGCACCAGTAGCACCAGCAGCACCACCAAGCCGGTCGACATCATCCCAAGGAAGCATTCAGCTTTTTGTCCCACAAACTTTGTCGAGAAATCAGAAGTTGGGTCCACCTCATCCATAAGCCCTGGCCCTGTATAGGATAATTTCAAAAAAAAATTGTTGGCCTTTGAAATGCTCCCATTTTGCCTGGTGCGGACAGAGAGTTTAAAGACGGTGGCTGTCCCACAATATACTGTTCCCAGCCACTCATTTTCTGGCCAGGCCATCCCTGCCCTGCACCAACAACTTGTGAAAAAAATAAAATGTGCGCTGGGTAATGCCATTACTTCCAGTGTCTACCTTACCATGGACACGTGGACAAATAAGCATCTCTCTAACTGCACACTGGGTGAATGTAGTGGCGGCTGAGACTGAGGCTGGAAGCACTGTGACACAGATTCTTCCACCACCCAGAATTGCAGGACATTAGTTGGTGCCTCCTCCTACTCTGCTTCCTCCTAAAGCACTCAGCGCAGCCCCTGCACCACCTATTTGAGCACTGTCATGGGGAGATGGCAGCATGTAGTGCTAAAGCCCATTTGTCTGGGTGAAAGAACCAACACCAGGCAGGAGCTGTGGACCAGCATCCAGGACCAGACAGATGAGTGGCTGCTGCCGTTGGACCCGAAGTCTGGCAAGGTGGTGCGTGATAATGAGCCGAACCTTGTAGCAGCCTTGGGTCGAGGTGGGTTGATGCACATCCCGTGCCTGATGCATGTGCTTAACTTGGTGGTGCCGAGCTTCCTGGCTCATTATCACAGGGATGCTGCATAAAGTGCATAGCATGTGCTCACACCTTCGGCATTCCCACCCTGCTGCCACTTGCCTGTCTGTATTGCAGATTCATTTCTGCCTGTGACTTGCCCACCAGGTGGAATTCCACATTGTACATGATGGAAAGGGTGTATGAGCAGCAGCAGGAGATAGTGGAGTTCCAGCTCCAAAATGCCCTGTTGAGTCGAAGTGCAGACCAGCAGCACTTCACCACCAGTGAGTGGGCCGTCATGAGGGATATCTGTGTGGTGCTGCAGTGCTTCCATTATATCACCAATATGGTCAGTGCTAATGCTTCAGGACATGACAGAGGAGGAGGAGGAAGCAAAAGAGGAGGAGGAATCCCATTTTCCCTGCTGTCAGGGCAATGCACACGTGGCTCGCAGGGTGGGTTTCTGGGCCGACAGCAGGCAAGTACACCAATGTCCAGCCATAAGACAGTTTGGGAGGAATCGGAGGGGGAGGAGGAGTTCCACTTTCTCCAACAGCAGGGTGGCACCCAGTGCAGCTCACAGGCGTCACTGGAGCATTTCTGGAGGGAGGAGCAGAGGACATCTGACACTGAGGACGGCTTCTCCTTGATTTAGGGCAGCCTGGCTCGCATGAGCCACTTCATGCTCCAGTGCCTGCGCAATGACCGCAGAGTTGCCCACATAGTCACCAGTGCTGATTACTGGGTGGTTACCCAGCTTGATCCCCGCTATAAGGACAAAATCACCTGACCAGGCCTCTGCAAGCAAAACATGAGCTGCAGTGGCAGAACTACCAGAAAAACCTGCAAACACCTGAGTCTCCCTCTGTCTCAGCCTGTAGCTCCACCTCCCCAACAAGGCCACCTGTCTCCCCCCAAAGAGAGAATGTGTAACCCCAGCAGCTGCTTCAGGGCAATGCACACGTGGCTCGCAGGGTGGGTTTCTGGGCCGACAGCAGGCAAGTACACCAATGTCCAGCCATAAGACAGTTTGGGGGGAATCGGAGGGGGAATAGGTGGAGGAGGACCACTTTCTCTAACAGCAGGGTGGCACCCAGTGCAGCTCACAGGTGTCACTGGAGCATGGCTGGAGGGAGGAGCAGGGGACACCTGACACTGAGGACGGCTTCTCCTTGATTTAGGGCAGCCTGGCTCGCATGAGCCACTACATGCTCCAGTGCCTGCGCAATGACCGCAGAGTTGCCCGCATAGTCACCAGTGCTGATTACTGGGTGGTTACCCAGCTTGATCCCCGCTATAAGGACAAAATCACCTGACCAGGCCTCTGCAAGCAAAACATGAGCTGCAGTGGCAGAACTACCAGAAAAACCTGCAAACACCTGAGTCTCCCTCTGTCTCAGCCTGTAGCTCCACCTCCCCAACAAGGCCACCTGTCTCCCCCCAAAGAGAGAATGTGTAACCCCACCAGCTGCTTCAGGGCAATGCACACGTGGCTCGCAGGGTGGGTTTCTGGGCCGACAGCAGGCAAGTACACCAATGTCCAGCCATAAGACAGTTTGGGGGGAATCGGAGGGGGGATAGGTGGAGGAGGACCACTTTCTCTAACAGTAGGGTGGCACCCAGTGCAGCTCACAGGTGTCACTGGAGCATGGCTGGAGGGAGGAGCAGGGGACACCTGACACTGAGGACGGCTTCTCCTTGATTTAGGGCAGCCTGGCTCGCATGAGCCACTACATGCTCCAGTGCCTGCGCAATGACCGCAGAGTTGCCCGCATAGTCACCAGTGCTGATTACTGGGTGGCCACCCTACTTGATCCCCGCTATAAGGACAAAATCACCTCCTTGATTCCAACAATAGAGCGGGATCAAAAACGCAAACGCACGCTGGTGGATGCATTACTGGCAGAGTTCCCAGCTGACTTTGAGGGCTCAATGCAGCAGGGAAACCAGCAACGCCTCACAGGGGAGGGTGAGCATGGCCACAATGTGGAACACCTTATTTCATTGTCCGTTACATCCACACCACCATCAGGTACAGCCCATAGTACCAGGAGGCAGACTTTGACTCGTATTATGGATGACAACCTGTCCACGCGTCTCCTGGTACTGAGCGATGGCTCCTCCCCATGCCATTTCTGGGTAGCTAAATAGGACACATAGCCAGAGCTTGCCCTCTATCCCTTGGAGGTGCTGGCCTGCCCTGCGGCAAGTGTCTTATCAGAACATGTTTTTTTAAGCACTGCAGGGGGGTGTCATCACCGACAAGAGGACCCGCCTATCCACAGCCAACGTGGCCATCCTTACATTCCTTAAGATGAACCGGGCATGGATCCCACGGGACTTGGCTGTGCCAGCACACGAGTGACTGGTTAAAGTGTTTGCTACTTCCTCCTCCTCTGCCTCTTACGCTTAAACTGCCAAACCCCACCCCCCGGACCTCTGTAAAAAAAAAAAAAAAAGCTATATTTTATCCTATTTCCTTGTATATAGATTGATGCATATATTTATTTATTGATTTATATATGTATACATTGATGAAGTTATTTATTTGTGCATATATTAATTTATTGATTTATATATGTATTTATCGATGTATATATTAATTTATTGATGTATATATATATGTATAGATTCCTCAACTGGGGTGACCTCTGCACACCCCTACCAAATGACCCCACAGAGACTGACCATTGCACTCACAATAACAAAATAGATATAAATTTTATTGAAAATAGAATAAAAACAAGCTTTAATAACAAAGATTCTGTGCCGGGGGGGCGTGGCCGGCTATGGGAGTGTGAGGACGTGCTCTGTCTGGGATCCCACTGGCCGCCCTAGCAAACTGAGCTTTTAACGGGATTACCCACCTGAAACTTGGCTGCCAGACAATGGTGAAGAGGCGGAGGGGTGCCAAAACACCTGTGACTGCTCCAATCCGGAAAATCAGCGCCTATATGGAGAGGAGCGGCTTGCATAGCCGGGAGGGCGCCCCGTCCAAAATGGCGCTGGCCTCTGCTGGTGCTGCCGGGGCCTCCCCATGCCGCCGGGGGCGGCGGGATCGCGTGGAGGCTAGATCGCTATCGCCATCGGGGACGCCTGCTGCGGACCGTGATGTCAGGGCTGTGAGCTGCCCTCCCTCATCTGCCTCACATGAGGAGAGCGACAGCGGAGCTGCGAGGATGGTGGCGGCGGGTGAGCCGGCGGAGACACGTGGAGCTGCCTCCAGGACTCGGACAGGGGAGCCGTAGTGGCCGCTCTGCCGATGCCGCCGCAACACTGACACCAGCGGGGGTGAATTGGGGGAGGAGCAGCCCCCCCGGGGACATGCACATGAATCAAGACTGGGCGGCTGCGGTAAGACTGCCGGTGAGTCCGGGTGTGACACAGCTGAGCTGCCCCAGCCCTGTTTACCCCTCCTCGCCGCAAAGTGGGGGACACCTTAGCGGGTCAGGGGCCCCAGTTGAATCCCCTTGCCGCCCATCTACTGCTACCTCCTCCCCGTCCCCGTGGAGGGAGCCGACCGACCTGGAGTTTAGCCCTGACCCTGGTCCTGATCTGGGCTCACTGACTGAGTTTCCCCAGCTTCGGGCTGAGACGGTCCCCCCTTGCGCCTCCCAGGGCACAGCAGCGGCAGAAAAGCTACACCCCCGAGCTCCCCGGGCGACTGGCATGCGTGCGGGGCTTGGCCGGGGATGCCCCCCTATGGCAGCAGAGGAGCAATTTGTCGACTACGGCGACACCTCAGAATGGCGGCGTGCATACGAGCGCTTACACTGGCACCCGCTCGGGCCGGCCTCCCCTGCCCGTGGGCCCGGGATGCCCCGGAGGCTCGACAATGAGCGGCTCTCCTGGTGTGGGAGTTGCGCCCACGCCTCTGAGCAACGCTCCTCATACCTGTGGTCTCCAGACGTCGACGCAGTCCCCTCTTGATCCTATCCTCGCAGCCCTGAAGGCGGAGCTAAAAATTTTGCCCACTAGGGATGACCTTGATTCCTTCATTCAGAGGGTGGAAAGTGCATATAAGAAGGATATTTCAGATCTGCAGCAGTCGGTGGGCAATCTTGACACCAGAGTCGACTCACTGGAACAGCTCCAAACTGCGACCACCCAGAGGTTGGAGGCGCCGGAGCGGGACTTGACCCATCAAAAAGCTGTCACACAGGTGGCGGTCTTGCACCTGGATGACCTCGAAAATAGGAGCCGCCGCAACAATATTCGCGTCAGAGGTCTTCCAGAGGCGACGGGCCCAGACCCCCCCCTGGTGGAGGTTCCGGATTGGCGTGACATCTCTCTCCCCCGCGGCCCCCCGCGGCCTCCGGGGGGACAGCCGCAGAGAATTCGCTGGGCGAGGGGCGGGACTGAGGCTCGCAGAGGATTTGACGGTGGTTCATCGAGAGACCCCCGCCATTTGGCCAATGAGGCTTAGGCGGGTTCCGTCGCCATCAGCGATATCCTTAAAGGGAATTTTGCTTAGTTGACCAATGTTAAAATTGTGTACGCTTGTTTATTGCGCTTCGGGCTCGTCGAGCTGTACTCCATTTACACAACTTGCTTGAGCAGTTAGTATGGATATACGCACTTGGGTGCTGCTCACATCTCTTATTGGCTGACTCTCCGTATCGGGCGTTTGCTCCGGATGCGTTGTAGTTCACCCCCTGGGGCCAGTCCTGACGAGCCTTGAACCTGCTTCTTAATAAAAGCGGCAGGGCTATTGCTAGAGCCTTACGGGGACAGCGGACCAGAAACTTCATCCCCAGCATACTTGACCCAGGCGGTAACAGGCACCATAAAATAGGGGAGATAGCCAAAACCTTTAGGAACTTTTATGACAGCCTGTACAACCTGCCGCAAAATAAGTCACAGGCTCATCTGCAAAAATTCAGGGCGTACATTCAGAACTCGGGCCTTCCCCGGCCCGGGCAGAGTGTGGTGGAGGCTCTCGAGGAGGAGATCGATGTGGGGGATTTTTTGAAGGCCGTCAGGAGCATGAAGCCTGGAAAGGCTCCTGGTCCGGGGTGCTATAGCCTGGAATATTATAAGGAATTGGCGGGTACTTTGGGCCCCCACTTTATTTCATCTTTCGGCTCTTTGAGCGACGGTCTCCCCCCTCCTCGGGACACTCTCCGCGCTAGCATTGCCGTTATCCCTAAACCAGGTAAGGACCCAGCACAGTGCGGCAGTTACAGGCCCATATCCCTGTTAAACTGTGACCTCAAGATATACAATAAAATCCTGGCGGAGAGAATCGGCCCCCTCCTCCCGGACCTCATACATTGGGACCAGGTGGGCTTCGTTCCAAATCGTGAGGTGAGAGATAATACGATAAGAGTTATGGGCGCGATCCATCATGCACGACAGACGAGGAGGCTGCTCTGCTTCTCTCCACGGATGCCGAGAAGGCTTTTGACAGGGTGAGCTGGAATTTCCTAGAGGAGGCCCTTAGATACATTGGGTTGGGCGACAAGATGCTTCACAGGGTCATGGCTTCATACACCTGCCCCTTGCCATACGTGGTGGTGAATGGCCTGCCTCCCCAGGCCTTCCATTTATCTAATGGGACGCGACAGGGCTGCCCAATTTCCCCGCTTATCTTCATCCTCTCACTGGAGCCATTCCTTTGGCTGATTAGACAAAACGCGGATGTCACAGGAGTGAGGGTGGGTGAGACTGAGCACAAGGTGGCGGCTTATGCCGACGACTTGATGTTCTTTGTCTCGAAACCATAGATCACCTTGCCAAACCTCCTTGCAGAGCTTAGGAGTTTTCAGGAGGTCTCCAATTATAAGATCAACATCAGAAGTCCTCCGCTTTGAACATAAATGTCCCAGCAGAGAGACTGCACCGCGTCACAGAAAACTTCCATTTTAAGTGGGAGTTGGAGGCTGTTACATACCTGGGTACACGGATCCCTTCCAAATTGCAAGACACGTTCGCATTAAATTTCCCCCCTCTGCTAAAAAGGTTGGAGGAAGACCTCGTGAAATGGAACAAGGGAGTTTTCTCTTGGTTCGGAAGGGTTAGTGTCATCAAGATGAACATCCTTCCCAGGGTGCTGTATTTATTTCAGACCCTCCCAATAGACATCCCCTCTACCTTCTTTAAGCAGCTTACAGGAATGTGCACTAGGTTTGTCTGGGCTGGCCGCTCTCATCATTTGGCGGCCTCTCTCTTGACAATTTCTCTCTCTAGGGGGGGACTGGGCTTGCCGGACTGGAGGTGCTATCATGCAGCGGCTCATTTGAGCCAAGTTATTGATTGGTGCCGACACTCTCTGAAACAGTGGGTTCAGATGGAACAAGATGCCTCTCCTTGCCCCTTCCCGGGTTTACCATGGGTCCCACTGAATAGACTCACACAGTTGAACAAGCATCCTACAATTGGCCCGTCCAGGAGAGCGGTGGATAGATTTTTTTTCCTGGGCCGGGTCTCTCCCCCACGCTGTCCCCCCTGACACCTGTTCTGGGCCACCCTGACTTCCCGGTGGAGATGGCTGGCGGTCCCTTTAGAGCTTGGATGAAACAGAACTGTTTCAGGAGACTCCACATGCAGGTTGGCGGTGGCTGGAGGAGGCCGGAGACCTTGGTTGATGACCTTGCCCTCAGACCAATCACGCAGTTACAGACCCTTCAGCTTCTGCACTATCAGAGGTCGGTTGAATGCACGGTTGACACATCTAGGCCGCTAAGACAATTTGAACAAACCTGTTTGGGGTCCGGCCATTTTAGAGGAGCCCTGTCATACTCATATTCGTTACTGATTGAGCCTCCGGGTGATTTTGTTCCCTCCTACGTGAGGAATTGGGAGAGGGAATTGCGCAGAACCTTTACGGATAAGCAGAGGCTTGCCATGATTCAGTTGGCACATAAGAGCTCTATCTCCTGTAAATACCAGGAGACTACATTCAAAATTCTTTCTCGCTGGTACCGGGTTCCAGCGTTATTGGCAAACATGTTTCCCTCTTCCTCCCCCCTCTGTTGGAGGTGCTTGCGTGCTAGGGGGACCATGACACACGTCTTTTGGGAGTGCGAGAGGTTGTCTGATTTCTGGAGAGGAGTGAGGGAGGTTGTTAGGAAGCTGACGGATGTTGACCTTGGTGGGGACCCCGCGTGCTACCTGTTTAACCTGGCCCCAGCCTCCATGAGATCCAGGCGCAGGTCCCTTCTCGCTCCACTTCTGAGCGCTGCCAGAACATGCATTCCGGCTACATGGAAGTCCCCTGAGCCCCCTACAACAGGGCAGTGGTTGGCCGCTGTTCAGGATATATGTAGGATGCCTCACTAAAGGGGTCTTTGGAAAAGCATAGGAGGACCTGGCAGGAATGGGACCGTTTTACTTCCTCTTCCGATTTTCTCCTATATACGTAACATGGCCCGAGCAGGTTGCTTGTGGAATGACCCCCTCGCTGACCCCCTTTCTTTGCCCCATGCTGCCCTTTTTCTCCCACTTCCTCCCCGAATGTTTCTGTCTAGTCTTCCCTTCCCGTTTCACCACTTGTTTCCAATTAGTTCTATTTTTCTCTGTTGTTTTACCCTTTGAAAAAGGTTGGAGGCATGGATTGCAGATGCTATGGTAAATTAACAAACGGGATTGCAGCCAGAACCAAAGGGAGTGGGGTTTTATGCAGCCCTGCACCTTGTTTTTCTCTATTTTTCCCGTGCTTTTGATTCTTGAAATTGTCATTTTGTGGTTTCGTTTGTAAGTTGATTGCTATGTTTGTACCCAGGTGGCACTGCGTTGCCAGGCGCTGTAATTTCTGCTTCCTTCAATAAAAACATTTAATTAAAAAAAAAAATATCAGGAATGATACTGGAAACCGTACCAACTATCATGGCCTCCACTTTTATTTCTTTTGAAGATGCATAAACAGATCGCCCTCATCTTCAATTGCTTGCCTCCCCCATTTACATTGCTTGGCATAAAATGTTACTTGGTAGTAGGAAGATACAGCAATCACCTCTTTCATGGATTCCTTAAAGTGGACCTTTCTTATTTTTATGTTTTTGCAAGATTTTTATGTGATTTTAAAATTGTTTTGTGATTAACTGAAACTTAATAAAATTGATTAATTGTAAAAAAAAAAAAAAAAAAGATTCTGTGCCATTGACATGATTCACCACCAGGCGGCGCTCTTCCTGCAATAATATACAAAACTCTACTACCTTATATAGTCAATCTATTCATTATCATACATCTATATACAAAACCCATATAATACATCTATTTAGCAACAACCTATTAATACTAAAGTGTCAGTGCTTATCAAAGTGCATCCATCTCAAATGTAACATGTGCAAGACCATTTTAACCCAATCAGAGTCAGGGTAAAATGAGGTAAACATATAACATAATAACGTGCTTACGTGTGTACTTGGGGAAAGCGCCCCCCCCCCCCGGCTGAAATCCACGCGTTCCACTGGACTCTTTTTCAAGGCCAGATATACACCATTCGTCCAGGCCTGGGGTCATTTGGTAGGGGTGTGCAGAGGTCACCCCAGTTGAGGTTTTTACATTGAGTTGGGCAGTACCCCACAGGGCAGTGCACCTTGTTTGGGAATTATTGTTTGTGCCGCCCTTCTTTTGCCTCTTTGGCCAAGTAGCTGTATAAGACTATATGTATAGATTGATGTATATATTTATCTATTGATATATATATATATATATATATATATATATATGCATAGATTAATGTATATATTTATTTATTGATGAATATAATTTTGTATTTATTTGTATATTTCTTTAATTTTTTTCTTCTTCTGGTATTAGGGTTGATTCAGAGCCCCTTTCTCGCCATTTTTATGCGTGAAAATTTCCGTTCTCGTTCATTTTTCCTCCTCGTCTAATTCAGCAGAGCCTCTTTTCTGCGTGAATATTTGTGTGAAATGTTTACATTTTTCTGTGATTTTTCATTTGGTAGCTTTGTGAAAGGGACTCTGAATCAACCCTATTGTTTTGAGTACTTTCCCTTGTCCATTTTGTGCAGGGCAATCGGCCAGGTGTTACCCAAAATAGGGCCCCAACACCCATTGAAAACCTAATATTTAATTTTTTTTTTATTGGTGCATTTCTTTATTTTTTTTGTTTCTGTGATTATTTTTTCTCTCTTGTTTTCTCTAGTCCATTTTGTGCAGGTCAACCTCTTTGGTGTTACCCCCCAATTTGGCCTTTGACACAGGATTTATTTTTTATTTATGTATTTCTTTAATTTTTTTGTTTTCTGTTATTGTTTTGAGTATTTTCCCACGTACCCAGGAGAAGTGGACTTGTTCCACGCAGCGCGTAGGTGAGAGGTAGGTGGGGAGGAAAATAGGGTGTTCAGCATTTATATTATTGAATATGTACTAATACTGCGGTTTTTGATACTTGATATGGCGGATGCTCATGGAGATGAGTAGTGGCACTATTTATTTATTATAGAGATGAGCACCTTTGCACTTTGCACTTTGCACTTTGTAGGCACTTTATATGTAGTTTGCACAATATTTTTCATAGTTTGTGGAGTTGATGACTCCCCTATAAGGATTCTATAGACTTTATATACATATTTCACTTTTTTATTAGTATCTCATCACGTGGGCATCCGCATATGCATGTATACAGCAGGCATTATATAAATTGATCTAATGATTTAGACACATCATTATACTGATGTCATGAAATTAGCCCTAATGCTCCTCCCCACTGTTGGTTTATGTTGTCTGTACATTTAAAGATCCATGTGAGCAATAAACTTCTAATTAATTTTATAAGGTGTGTGCAGCCTTATATTTGAGGACATAGGAGGGCTAGCCCTGTAGCCTTACCATTGGTGTTATCTAGCATGCCATTTTGTGGAGCACAATCACCCTGGTGTTCCCTTGGATTTCCAGCCCTCTAGCCCTTGCTGGCCTAATTTTACAGCCACTTTTGGGCCCCAGAGTTTGAGTTTCCATTTACTTCAATGGGGTTCGGGGTTCCCGGACCCAAAGTTTGGCGAACCTGAATTTCAACCAACCCGCTCATCACTAGTGGTTATAATGCCTTTTAAATCATAGAATGCGCTTATAACATGTACTGTGCTCTCCCTGTATCGATTCAGCTTAGCCCATGAGGCTCCAAAAACTAAAAGTATTAAAGATTTTCCCAGGTATAAGGGTATTATCTCTATGGTCTACTAGAATCTTCTCAACAAAAATTGTAAGACACTTCCGAAATATGCCGACAAATGATGTACAGATCTTTCTCCCACATGGTTAAACAAGGAATGGAATGCCATTTGGAGAAATATTTTACAAGGATATATGGATGTGGAGCCTTGGATATCAATGTAAAAGTACTGATGCATTGGTACTTAGAACCAGAGCGTATTCATCCATCCAACATACCTCTTTGTTTTAGAAGACTGTCAAGATTCAGGTTCATATTTCCATACTTGGTGGGAATGTCCCGTAGTAAAATTGTTCTGGACCGAAATTCTTGACTTAATATCAGTGACATAATTAAATGTGATGGGGCCCTGGTGGGAATATTAAATGGGCCCTTTCACAGCTCATACAGTAAATTTTTCTGTCTTTTAACTCATTTGGATGTAGCAAGACAGCTAATGTCATTAATGACTGAAACAGCAAAGACCAATGCAATGTTCAGTCTCACCCCCTCAATGTACGCCCCTGCTTAATATCTGAAATATATCTGCTATACGAAATAACTCTTTGGAATTATTCATTCAGACCTGGAATCCTTGGATTCAATACTTATTTCCAAATCACAAGGATATGGCAAAACCTTATAATACAATATCAGTCTGTATCGGCATTCACATCCTCCCTTCTTTCCCTTCCACCTTCTCATTACCTTAATGTATCCTTCTTAAACTAGAACAACAGACTGAAACAGCTTGAAATTAAAATTTCTGTATATGGATAGCGCACCCACACTATCCAGATTGCTGAATAAATAAGGGTCACATGCTTTAAAAACACATAGAGGCTGATTCATTACTAACACCAGGTATTAGCAGATGTGCGTCTGTATAGCGGCGCTTAGAGCGACCGCTAGTAGACGCTGTAAACGGGTATTGGGCGCTGTAACAGAGCTTCTTGGTCGCTCTAGTAACCTGGCCGGCATTGATGAATGTGATGTGTTGGACGCTGTAACACCAGTACAGTGCTGCAGCGAGCGAGAGGTAGCGCCAGCTCAGTGCAACCGACTCTCAGCGACTCAGACCATACTTATCAAAAAACTACACACACAGAGCATCGGCACTCTAAATCTGGCTTAGAGCGCCAGATGCTGTGTGAAGTCTGTTTTTGAACACATATTCACCAGTAACAAAGCAAAAACACATGGAATGACATTGTTGTAACATTGTGACATTAACACTTTAGTGCCAGACCTGTAATGACAATTCTGCATAAAAAACAAAGAAATGACTTTTCTAGGCCAGCAGAGGTGACACAATTATTTGCGAAAAAAAACAAATAAAGACTCAGTTTAAACAGAAGAAAAGGAACATCCCAATGTATGGGAGAGCGACATGAAGCAACAGGTAATACCTGAGAGCGACAGGTAGAGACAGGTAATACCTGGTGCTCTAAAAGCTAGAGCGCTGGCACTATACGCTGAGCCACCTGTAGTGATGAATCGGACGCTACATGGCGCTGTTAGAGTTGCTCACCAGATTCGCTTTCATAAATGTGGTTTTGTGTACAGCGCTCAGTGTTCACCAGACGCTACCTGCCACTACGAGGCACTACCTGCTGCTATCCCCTGATGAATAATACCCATAGTTTACCTACATGGCCTACCGACGGCCCCTGTATGCATAGTGGCTGGCAAAGCAGAAACCACTTTGGCCGGCAAAGTGGAAGCCTCAGATCTGCTCTTGAGCGAGTGGCACGGCCGCTGGCTCTCAAAGTGCTGATTGCGCATGCCTAGTCGGAAGGGGGGGCGGGTCTGGCATGCTCGCCCTTGCAATGAGCCAGTGCTGTCAGAGCCAGCGACAGTTCACGGCACTGCGCTATTCGCCCAGGAGCAGATTCGAGGCTTCTGGTTTGCAGGCCAAAGCGGTTTCTGCTTTGTCGGCCACTATGCACACAGGGGTCGCCATTATAAGGTAAACTAAAGGGTTGATTTATGGTCGTGCGCAAACAAATTTGCACACGTTTTTTGGAGCACCAAGTCGCACTCGGGATCCTGTCTGATTCATGGCTGTTAAAATGGGATGCGCATTTGTTTTGGCGCCATTTGACGCACTAGCATTTGCCAATGTGCCAATTTGTGCCTGAAAATTTCTGCTAGCGCCATTTTGGTGCGCCAAACTGTCTTCGGCACCTAATTTATGGAAGGTTTAGAGGGCAGAAAAGCTTGCGGAAATGTGGCAATATGAAGAGTGAATTTCCTCCAACAAATAGGTAAAGGACACTCCAGATTCCAATGAGTAACAGGCGTTTCATTTCATTGTGAAAACACAAGAGCTAAACATTAATATTGTTTCTAGCCAAATGATTTCCCTACCTCAAGCTTTTATTATTCATAATACTTGTAACAGCAGGAATATACGGAAATGACAGCGCCTATATTTTGTTCACTGAAAATGATTATATAACTATATTATTATAGGTATTATAACTTTACAATAAAGATATTGAAAGAGAAAAGTTTATTCATATTTCCCTGTTTTCATTTTGAAGAATATTGACATCTGGACAACGCAAAATGCTCTATTCAGATAAAAATACAATAAATATATGAGAAATGTGTTGATTTTTCATTCCAAGGATTTTAGTTGAATTTATCTGTAAATAGAAGAAATAGATCATGAGTATCTTTGGATTTAAATTATTCCAGCAAAATGTTGTTCAATGTTTGCCTGTACCATGTTTGTATGTACCATGTTTTTTCACACCATAAGACACACTTTTATTCTCCCAGAGGTGAGGGCTAATAAATAAATAAAACACTCACATAATTGGCAGTTCCTCGCTGCTGGCCTGGCTGTCACATACACGGGGAGGTCAAAAGATGGATGAGCAGCGAGCTGCATATGCAAACACCTGGCTTTGTGCAGTGGGTGGGCGTGGTCTGCACTGCTGGTGGGCGTGTCCTGTGCCACCAACGCCATGCCCACCTGCTGCACAGAGCTGGGTGTTTGCGTGTGCCTTTGGTGCATTGTAAAAGAAGCGGCAATGGTGGGTACAGCGTGTTGCCGCTCATCCATCTTCTGGCCTCCCATTGTCTGTGGCAGCCAAGCCAGCATTGCAAGAGTGCTGGATATGTAAGTTTCTTTTTTGTTATTTTTTTTTCTGTCTATAGGGAATGGGAGGGGGAGATGCCACACTGTCTATGGGGGATAGGATAAGGGGGAGATGCCACACTGTCTATGGGGGATAGGATAAGGGGGAATGCCATACTGTCTAGGGGGAATGGGAGGGGACAATGCCACACTGCCTATGGGGAATGGGATAAGAGGGAATGCCACAATATCTACAGAGAATGGGAGGGGACAATGCCACACTGCCTATGGGGAATGGGATAAGAGGGAATGCCACAATATACGGAGAATGGGAGGGGGCAATGCCACACTGCCTATGGGGAATGGGAGGGGGATGCCACACTGCCTATAATAGGGAATTTATTTGGGGGATTCTGCACCTTGCCTATTATTTGGTTCTTGGGGGGCAGTGTTTAAGCACAATCATAGGTTTAGATTTTTTTCTTATTTTCCTCCCCCAAATCCTAGGTGCGTCTTATAGGGCATAAATACGGTACTTTATTTTTTGTAAACTAAAGATATTTCTGTGTGGGCAATGAGAAAGGGGGTAAGGCAGCTGGCGAGGTGAACACACTTAAAGTGAAAAGGGGAGACATCCCCATAAAGGTGTTAGGAGTCTAGAAGAACCTGCGCCCTACACTATACCACCAACCAACAGGCAAGTGCGAGTAACAAGAAGCCTGGAGTTTCAAACTGAGCAGGCACATCTATCAATCTAGCATTTTCTGGGACAATATCTGTCCATCCTCCCATTTGCTAGTTATGGTTTTCCTCTTCTCCCATGATCCAGACAAGGCTGTCCTTGTGCTGTACAGGGTGGCTTTCATGGAGATTGTGACACTTTTTTTAAAGTGGTCCTTCACTCTGAATAAGAGTCTATCTTATATGTTTCCCACACCCTGTACATACAGATTGCTCACATTAAAAATTATCCTACCTGCATCTACTGCATGTTATGAGCCTTTAAACATCCAAGATGGCGGCTCATGGAACATCAGGCAGCCTGTAAACAGGAAAAGCCTTCTGACTGTGCTGCTCTGCATTCTGGGATTGCTGACCTTTTCCTGACCCCAGCTCTGCTCTGTCTGAGCAAAGCACAGCTTTAACCCCACCCCCTGTACTTTATCTCACTCTCCTCTTCTCAGTAAGTGTGATGCTTCTGAATCAAGATGGCGGTGCCCGTATCCTAAAGTCCTGAACAGAGTTGCAGCCCAGTGGGGGAAAGAATGATAAGTAAGTGACTAAAAACTTAAAATATATAAATTTTAGATGTTGGGGAATCGTTTTATAAGGGTTTGAGCTTTTCAATAAATCATGTTGAATGTCCGGTTTAAATATCAAGTATTCCCAATTCTAATTGTAATGGCCAGATAAATGATGCTATTTGTTTATAGTTTATTTGTCTTGAATTGATTGGGGCAAGGGTGGGATTCAGAAGGTTTATTCTGTAATGTGGTTACTAGTATTTCTTTATAGTGTTGTTTGCTTGTACTTTTTTAACGTTTTTTTTTAACGTTGTAGTTCTCAATACCAGGGACAAGTGGTGTTTCAGAACTAGATCTTCACTTGTAGCTAATTAAATACAGAGTGCATTGGCTAAGTGAGCTGTCACTTACCTGGCCTCTGTATGTAGGCTGTGCCCTCCAAGCCTTACTTGGATTTTAGCAACATTGCACTGGATTAGGTATCTTGGGGGTAAAGTATGTATAAACTGTTGTCTATGGGAATTTTTACAATAACGTATAAAAGTAGTACAAACAATAATAGTGTCAAACAGTATTTATTAGATTGTATGCATTTAACGTAAAAATGTAAATGGACTCAACTTGTGCCACATGGCTTGACCACTTTATGTACAAGGAAAATGTTAGAAATTTGAATCCAATTCCTGGACTTACCACCAATGTTGTAGGCAGGGATAGGCATAGCCCGCAAATAAATGAGCATTATACTAATAAATGTAGTCAGACATTAGCTTAAGGATTGTGATGGACCCTGGTGCTCTTTAAACTGTATGTCCATAGGTGCAGACATTCCATTGTAAACCACCTGTAAGATATATAATGATCACTACTCACCAAGACTCTTTCCATGGAAGCAGGTCCAGTTCTGAAATTCTGGAACATGCCTCAAAATCCAGAGGGTATTGGTTCAGCAAGAAAACATTTAGAGGGACCTCAGTGATATCTGTATTGTCACAGATAATTCTGGCTAGGGTCACTTTCTCTATGGCTGCCCGCTGCTCTAGACTGAGAACTGATGGGTTCTCATAATAAAACCTGCATTAAAAAAGATATAAATAGTATCAGTGAATCAGTTATTTCTGTCCACACTACAGTTTCTAAGCAAAATTAGTTTTTCTCATTAACCTGTTATTTAAAGAGTTACTATGGTGTAAAATTACCATAGTTTGTACTAAATAGCAATGAGAAAGCCACGCTGTGCACCTCCATATATAAAACAATAAACTGGTTGCCTCTTCTGGGTCCTCTCCTACAGCTCCATGGCAGCCATAGAAGAGCACCCGGGAGAGTTGAGTTCCCCGGTGACCAGTTTATCTTTCCATATGTGGAGGTGCATAGCCTGGGGTGACCTGCCCTGCTGCTATATAGTACTATGGTTATTTTTGACCATAGTTCATATTTAAGCGCATAGTTCTCTTTCTACTTGCAGCATTGTCCCTGGCAACTCAGCTAAAAGACTGGGAATGCTGATATGAAAAGGATTTAGCACGAGAGTAAAGGTCTTCTACCTGGTAATGGCTATAGGAAAAGTATGCTGGAGGACAAATGAGCCAGTCTGTACTAAGGGCCTTATTCATGAAGGGATAGCATCAGGTAGTGCCTTGTAAACGAGGGGTAGCGACAGGTGAACTCCGGACACAGCACGCAATTACACATTTATTAAGCGGATTCTGTTGAGCGACTGGGATAACGCCACGTAGCTTCCGATTCATCATTACCCCAGCCTCAGCGTACAGTGCCGGCGTTTAGCCTTGGTCAGCAAGCTAACTGGTTTGAGTGCTGTGGCTCCTTTAAGACTTTTGTAGCCTTGCAGAGCGCCACGTCTTACCTCTCGCTACCTCCCATACATTTCAATGGACGTTCTTTTACTTCACTTTAAACAGGGTGTTTTTATTATTCATTTTTTTTTTATTCTCAAATAATGTTGGGATCTCTCCTGGCCTTGAAAAAGCCATTTTTTAAATTTTTCTATATTTATGCAGAATTGACATTACAGGTCTGGCAGTAATGTGTTCATGTCACAATGTTATAACAATGTAATTCCATATGTTTTCGCTTTGTTACTGGTGGATACATGTTAAAAAACAGCATTTAATCACATAGCCTCCAGCGCTCTGGGTGTGTGACGCTGTTTTTTTTTTATGAATATGGTATAAGTTGGTCGCACTGACCAGTCGCTACCATTCGCTCCCATACAGCACTGTACTGCTCATATAGCGAGTCCCCACAACATATTCATCAATGCTGCACAGCGACTGAGGCGCTGTGAACTAGCGAACTACGTCCGATCAAAGCGACTACTAGCGGTGCTCTGAAATGCCTGCTACAGGCGCTCATCTGTCGCTACCTGCCGCTAGTAATGAATCAACCTGTTAGATGTGAATGGCCTGTGACTCAAGCCCATTTATTTAAAGAGGACCAAAATCCTCTGAACTTGTGAAATACATTTGGCCAAAGCCCCTGCCGATATTCTCTTCTTAGGGTGTAGGGCTAGAAATGAATATTTCTTCTTTTCGATTTGTCCTGGAATACTGATTTTTTTGGCTGCCCGTCTCTGTAAGATGGCAAGCGATCAGTCATTGCACAGCTGTGGTAATTACATCATTGCCACACACAACAATGACAATGAATGGAGGAGGCGGAGCTTTACAGCGGATAATGGGAGGAGCAATTCACAGGGTGCAAGTTAAAAATGTGAGTTTTGGTCCGCTTTAGGTCCACAGTTGTCATCAGCATTAGGAAAGATTTCAGCAAATTGTTGACGTTTATGTCCGAATCAGGCTTAACACAAGGGGTAAGCACAATCTGCTCAGCTAGAAAGGACTTTCAAAGTTCCAAACCCAATATTTTACTTTCTTCTTACTTTATTTTTACTATTACCATCTCTATTTATAGGCTGATTATCCATCAAGGGATAGCGGCAGGTAGTGCCTCGTAGCAACAGGCAGCGTCTGGTGAACGCTGGGCGCTGTACGCAATACCACATTTATGAAGGCGATTCTGGTGAGCGACTCTAACAGCGCCATGTAGCGTACGATTCATCATTACAGGTGGCTCAGCATATAGCGCCGGCGCTCTAGCTTCCAGAACGCCAGGTATTACCTGTTGCTACCTGTCGCTCTCTCATACATTTCAATGGACGTTCCTTTTCTTCTGTTTAATCTGGGTTTTTTGTTATTTATTAATTTTTTCTCTCAAATAATTGTGTGACCTCTCCTGGCCTAGAAAAATTCATTTTTGAAAACTTTTTATATTTTTTATATTTTTATAAAAAGAATTGTCATTACAGGTCTGGCATTAAAGTATTAATGTCACAGTGTCACAACAATGTCATTCCATGTGTTTTCACTTTGTTACTGGTGGATATGTGTTCAAAAACAGACTTTAATCACACAGCGTCTGGCGCTCTATGCTATAGCTACCAGATCCAGAGCGCCTACGCTCTGTGAGTCGATTTCTTTGTTGAATATGTTGTGAGTTACTGTGAGTCGGTTGCACTGAGCCGGCGCTACCTTTCGCTCACTGCAGCGCTATACTGGTGTTAGAACCCCTAACATACATCTCATTCATCAATGCCGGCCAGGTTTCTAGAGCGACTGAGGCGCTCTGTTACAGCGCCCGATACACGCACACGAGCGTCCACTAGCGGTTGCTCTAAGCGCCGCTATACAGACGCTCATCTGCCGATACCTGGCACTAGAAATGAATCAGCCTCTTATTGTTGTAGCTGTTCACTTTCCTTCTCTAATTGCACTTTTTTTCCTTTTCACAGTATTTGTTTTTTTTATTATGTTGCATTAAAAGTACTTAGAGGAAAAATTCACTTAGGTGCTGAGCAGATGAAAAGCTGACCTGGCAGGTAGGCTTGGTCTCAGTCAGGAGCACTCCCATTCAGGGCTGTATTTACCATTAGGCAACCCTAGGCATGTGCCTAGGGTGGCATCCTGGAAGGGGGGAGGGTGCTGCCCTTACTACTGTAGTAAAGAAAAAAAAATGACAGCTCTCATATCCTGAACATTAATGCCTCCTAACAAGCACCCCCAGCCACAGAAATGTATTTGTGTGAAGGGGGGTTGAATGGGTTGAACACAGGCCAGAGCATCTCCCCTCCACTGGTGTGGTCATGTGACTCCTGTATGTCAGAATGCAGTAAAAGATGGAACATGCTTGCTGCCTTCTCTGCATTTCCCCCATTATGCCCTCCTCCGCACACATACTCTGCATCTAGCCCATTGCATGCCTCCCAACTTTTCAGGGTGGGAAAGAGGGACAATTTGTAAATTAGGCCACGCCCCATCATTGAGGGATAGGGGAGATAGGTTATAACAGTTACAACAATCAAAACTCTTTGAACAGGTGAATGAATCATTTATTGCTGCAGATCTACATGTTACACCTCAAAGAGGGACAAATGAGAACAA
Source organism: Gastrophryne carolinensis (assembly GCA_027917425.1). Classification (NCBI taxonomy): domain Eukaryota; kingdom Metazoa; phylum Chordata; class Amphibia; order Anura; family Microhylidae; genus Gastrophryne; species Gastrophryne carolinensis. The sequence continues at coordinate 436,965,899 of CM051236.1, forward strand.
CAAGGGATGGGGGGACATGGGCTCAAAAGAAGGACAGTCCCTCCAAATCAGGGACACTTGGGAGGTATGCATGCCAGTGCACCCTTTCCCCTTACAGGGTCTATGTCCTAACTTAAAAAAAGGGGGGGGGGAGGGCGCAAACACTTAAAGTGCCTAGGGCACTATGAACACCAAATACGGCCCTGCTCCCATTGACTTCCATGGGCCCCTCAGTCAAAGGGATCCATCTGGGCTAAGGTGAGGTGATCCTGTTCTCCTGATGAGAATAAATTCTTCTGGTGCTCTGAGTTTTGCCTGTTGACCTATAAGCATATTTGGCAGCAGTGAATGACACCTGTCTGATCACACTGTTATATTTTGTTCAAAAAAAGGTTAGAGCCTGTTAGTGTTGGTTCACTTATCATGTGTGCTTCGTCTGTTTAACTGTATATAATCAGTTGAATACAATCAAATGATCAGTGGGTCTAATTGCCCTTTGGACAGGCTGATTGTCAAAGGTAGAGCGTGTAGAGCACCAGCACAACTACTCCAATAAATATACTGACATATTAGACCATACTAAAAACTACACGTCACATGAACAAGCCTACTGTTGATGTTCATAAGTTGGTGATAAGCAAGACACATTTGCAACTCCGATATACTTTAGTAAATAAACATACCAGTCTCCATCCCGAGTCCTACGGAACTGGTTTCCAATTAGGCAAGACAGAAGCTTTCCTGTTCTTCCTCCTGGTACCAAGGGCTCAGAAACTCCTCCAACCCACAGGTCAATATTTTCAGGAGTTCCATACAAATCTATTAATTGTTGGGCTAGATCGTTATTATTTAGCACTGTGGCTAACTCGGTCACATTTTGGGGAGCAGAAAGGCCACAAAATCTTCTCCATGCGTTGTAGCCTGTATGGAGAGAAGGTGACAAGCAATCAGTGAAAGGAGGTAAGTCACGCACACGCTCACACAAAACCTGCATTCACCGGCATCTTTCATGCACAATACTCCTATCAGTTCCCACGATCAGAGGTCGGCTGCTGATTTTTGCTTGATATTTATTTACTTATTACTAATATCAAGTAATGTGGGTTTAGTAATAGGCAAAAACTAAAAAAAGGTACCCACAGGGGTAAACGTGAAATAGGAAGCGGACACGTCCAGAATGCGCTCCTGATGTTTTTATCTTTGGAGGATTCCTATTATCCACTTTCATCATGCTTTTAATGTGACTACAATAAAAAGGTTTGTTTTATAGGATCTGCAGACCCTATCCTATTGTTTCAATTGCGTAGAGGCTGCAACTGCCCTACCACTTTTGCCGCTATCCTCTACCACTCATCTAACCCCCCGCTGCTGTCCTCTACCCCCTGCCGCTATCCTCTACCACTCATCTAGCCCCCCGCTGCTGTCCTCTACCCCCTGCTGCTATCCTCTACTACTCATCTAACCCCCCGCCGCTGTCCTCTACCTCCTCCCACTGACTTCTACCATAAACCTAACCCCTCCACCCCCTGCCGCTGTCCTCTACCCCCCTGCTGCTATCCTCTACCACTCATCTAACCCCCCGCTGCTGTCCTCTACCCCCTGCTGCTATCCTCTACCACTCATCTAACCCCCCGCTGCTGTCCTCTACCCCCTTGCTGCTGTCCTCTACCACTCATCTAACCCCCCCTGCTGTCCTCTACCCCCTGCTGCTATCCTCTACCACTCATCTAACCCCCCGCTGCTGTCCTCTACCCCCTGCTGCTATCCTCTACCACTCATCTAACCCCCCGCTGCTGTCCTCTACCCCCTTGCTGTTGTCCTCTACCACTCATCTAACCCCCCCTGCTGTCCTCTACCCCCTGCTGCTATCCTCTACCACTCATCTAACCCCCCGCTGCTGTCCTCTACCCCCTGCTGCTATCCTCTACCACTCATCTAACCCCCCGCTGCTGTCCTCTACCCCCTGCTGCTATCCTCTACTACTCATCTAACCCCCCGCCGCTGTCCTCTATCCCCTGCCGCTATCCTCTACTACTCATCTAACCCCCCGCTGCTGTCCTCTACCTCCTCCCACTGACTTCTACCATAAACCTAACCCCTCCACCCCCTGCTGCTCTCCTCTACCACTTACCTTACCCCTCCCCCCTACTGTTATCCTCCACTCACCAGGGCTGGCCTTAGGGACAGTGTCGCCCTGTGCAAGATTTCAGGATGGCGCCCATCCTTCCCAGACAGAAGAGGAAAAGCCAGAGATGGAGAGACGGGGCAAGGAAGGGGTGGAAAAGAGAGAAATAAGAGGAAATGTGGAAATAAGATTGACAGAAGGAAAAGGAATGTAAAAGAATGTAAAAGGAGAGAGGATGACATGTGGAAAAGCGAAAGGAGGAGAAATATAGAAAAAAGATGACATAGAAAGGGAGAAAGAAAGAGACTGAAGCAATGTAACAAGATGACAATGTAGAAATAGAGCAAGGTGGGGATGTGGGTAATGTGGAGTGAAAAAGAGAGACAGAGAAAGAGAGAGAAAATGAAAAGACAGAAATAGAGAAAGAGGGAGAAACTGGAAAGCAAGAAGGGGGGAATGAAAAAAAGAGGAAGATGTTTAGAAGCTGAAAAGAGAGGCAGAAGGTAGATAGGTGACAAGAGAAAAATGGAGGAAGTGTGTAAACAACATGAATAAGGCCAGGGGTATGGATAGAGAAGGGATCATGAAATAAAAGACAAAGAAGGAGAAATGGAAATTCAGTAAGAGAAAGGTAAAAAACCTTGCGCCAGCGATTGTACCCCCTTCCTTTCACTTCACTGTGTTTCGGCATCTTGAGAAATTCCCAGACGCAGAAGCTGTGCCCCCATGCCCGTGTACACTCGCAGCTACTGCTCATGCACAAGCCCGGGCGTGTCCATTCCCTCAGTATGTGAGCGAGCTTCCAGCTTCAGGCAGCTTTGGCAATAATGGGTGGCTACTGCAATATGCTCTGCTGGCACAGTGTCTGCAGGGAGCACCAGGGGCTAGAGCCATAAGTGCCACAAGATGGAACGGGCAGGCTGATTCGTTACTAGCGCCAGCTATCGGCAGATGAGAGTCTGTACAGAGGCGCTAAAAGCGACCACTTGTATAAGCTGTGATTGTCGCCAGTAACCTGGCTGGCATTGATGAATGAGATGTATGTTGAGTGTTCTAACACCAGTACAGCGTTGAGGGTGAGCGAAAGGTAGCGCCTGCTCATTGCGACCGACTCTTAGCGACTCACACCATATTCAACAAAGCGTCGGCGCTCTGGATCTGGTCGCTATAGCATAGAGCACCAGACGCTGTGGGATTAAAGTCTGTTTTTGAACACATATCCACCAGTAACAAAGCGAAAACACATGGAATTACATTGTTGTAACATTGTGACATTAATACTTTAGTGCCAGACCTGTAATGACAATTCTGCATATAAATATAAAAAGTCAAGTTTTCAAAAATGACTTTTTCTAGGCCAGGAGAGGTGACACAATTATTTGAGAGCAAAAAAAAAAAAACACAAAAAACCCTTGTGAGGATATATAAAATATATGGCCAGATAAAAATATGACCACAACTATGGTTGTTAAACATACCTTGTCATTTAAAAGCATGCATGTATATTTCTCTGGAGTTAACAACATGAAGCCATTTACATATGACAGGACAGAAGAACAAGCCATTTTACAAGCATGTGCTAAATGCCTGTGCTATATAGGCCTCCTGGTGACACCTCCCTATGTTGTAATTTACATCTACTTACTTAAGAATCTATAGTAAAGACCCGCGCTTCAAAGTATTTTTCACAACTATCAACTTAACAAATATTAGTTAGGGCTGCTCCACGTGTTAAATCCTCCTATCCCAAATATGGAGTACAGAACATTTGCATATATTAAAACACAGAGCAAAAGTGTAGTTTACTTAAAAGGTTCTCTACTGAAATGGCACTGGCCCTTTAATTAGTCCTTAATTGTATGGTATTGATACTCAAAGTCCTATATATCCATGCAGGGTGATATTACTAGTCCTGCTCGCAGGGGTATGATGTGGCAGAGGTTCTTCAAATTTCACCAACTTATACCATCACCACAGTGCCCTTCACCTGTGCCGGACGGCGATTGGCAAACCAACTATACCCACTGAGGAGCAAATGTGATAGCCCACTCGATTCCTTGATAATAGCACCAACGGCCGTGGTGACAGGAAAGGGTGAGAGCCTCGCCTACTTTTACAAGCGATTTGTGAATATTTTAAATGTGAGTGCGCATTTTTAAAGCTGTATTTCATAATTTTTAAATTAAAAAAGCGGGATTACACTAGATTCTTTCCCTCTTTTTGTCCTTATACCATCATCTTTTGGGTTGAGCTGAAATTCCCATGCAACCAGCTTCTGTTACCAAGTAACCGGATTATCCATACAGAAGAAGGACTTCAGAGGAGTTATAATACAATGCGGCATAATACCTGCTAGCTGGTAAGAGTACCTAGCACAGGTGAAGGGCACTGTGGTGATGGTATAAGTTGGTGAAATTTGAAGAACCTCTGCCACATCATACCCCTGCGAGCAGGACTAGTAATATCACCCTGCATGGATATATAGGACTTTGAGTATCAATACCATACAATTAAGGACTAATTAAAGGGCCAGTGCCATTTCAGTAGAGAACCTTTTAAGTAAACTACACTTTTGCTCTGTGTTTTAATATATACATCTACTTACTACAAAGCAGTGAATGAGACTTGCTGCACACCTTTCTTCAAAAGAAAATTAAAGCATAACTTTTACAATAGAACACCCCTGACACACAATTGGCTGCATCCAGCATGCTTCCCGCCCCAATAACCAGTTTAACAATGAGAAAGATGGGCACAGATGACATGACATGCCAGGGGATTGCTTCTAATAAGTAGGCTGTTATCATTACTTTCCGTGTACCCTTCACAGCAGGACATTATCTTCACAAGAGGTAAAGGATTTCTGTTTATTTCTCCCTTTTATTTTATAAGCATCTTGCCGTATATTGTATGCCTGATATTTTTATTAAGAGCACAACTTTTCCCAGGGCTAGGTCTGCTCAGTATTTTATGGGCTTAGGGCTATAACCACACCTATTTTGTTTTTTTTAGAAAATATATACAATTTTATTAAATAAATTTAAAATAATTGCTGTGTTACAGTAACATCATTCACAACATGTATCATGTTTCGCATAGTTCGGCTTCATCAATGCCCTTTTTGGTGATTTTTCTCATGGAATTGATTGTTTATATACAGCTTTTGGGTTCCCCAGGGAGAATTGGTGATGCGCCCGTTTCCCTGTTTGTTAGCCTGCTCAAAATGCTGTCCCCTTTAAATGTTGTCTGTTGGGTCCCTATTTAGGGATTCCTTATGATTGTCGCAGGATGCACTCGCAGTGATCTCAAGTGCTGTAGCTGTCATAGGCAGTCGCAGTGAAAGATAATAACCAATAATCCGTGTAGGTCAAGTGTATCTATCTATTGCAAGCCAGGGCCGCGCTGTTCCCTCCAGGCTTCCCCCTGCCCCCGACTCGTGAACGTCTTAACTGTTATTTTCTAAACGCACGAAATGCTATTTTTATTGTATATCTTTGTTTTACATGCACTGCCCCTTATGGGTGAATTAAATCCTAAAGATTTATAAAGTGGTCTTCTGTGTGCTAACTCGCTTACTTCAGGAGGGACATTGTAGGTGTGCTAAATCTTGTGCCCTGTCTGCCTGCCTACTAGTACCTGTCCGGGGGGGTGTGAGATCACTTTACAATCGGTAAATCGGAGGGTGACTTTATTGCTGTATAGTGGGGCCTAGGACCTTATCGTGTGATTGGGTATATTAACTGCATAAAGTAAGATCTTAGCTAGAGATCTGTGTATGGCTATTAGGGCCAGTGGTGGTGGCTTTTCCCAAATACTGTGGGTGTGGTAAATGATTGCTTGCAGTACGATCAAAAGCCGGTCTGGATCAAGGCATAAAACCTCCTTGATTCATGACAACCCTGTTTAAACAGATGAAAAGAAACGTCCATTGACATGTATGGGAGAGCGACAGGTAGCGACAGGTAATACCTGGCGCTCTGGAAGCTAGAGTGCTGGCGCTATATGCTGAGCTGCCTATAATGATGAATCGGACGCTACATGGCGTTGTTAGAGTAGCTCACCTGAATCGCCTTCATGAATGTGGTATTGTGTACAGCGCCCAGCATTCACCAGACGCTGCCTGCCGCTACGAGGCAGTACCTGGCGCTATCCCTTGATGAATAAACCCCAAAGATTTCAGCAGCCTTGTTTTCCCAAGTGCTCTATCCGAAGTGAAATCTTCCATGCAGTGCCTACGGCTCTGGCCCCAATGCTCCCTGCACACACAGCACCAAGCCGCTGACACTGGCAATGCCATAGGTGATACAAGGCACAGAGGGGCAGTTTGCACTGGGCCCCCTTTTTCCGCGGGCCCAGTAGATACTGCCTCTACTGTATGTACAATCCATCAAAAGAGAAAATCTATGTGGGCTTACATGTTTTTTGGAACAATTAAATTGGCTGATCCCTTAAAATAAATAAATTAATCATACAACTGGCCATGCAGTTCTAGCACATAATACTGTATTTTCCTTCATTTTTGACTACTTTGATTACCTGCTATTCCATGTTCTCGACCTCTTTGTATATTGATTGCTGCAAGATCGAGGCCAATCCTCTTCACCAGCTTAAACAGTCTTTCCCTTACTTCATCTACCATCATGAGATTCTGGGTGTTCAGTTTGGCAGCATTGCCAATCATACCCCGGATAAAAGGGTCAATTCCTCCTGCAGAAGAGGAAGAAGCAAGACCATGCAATGTAATACACATAGGGGAACACATTTTTTCAGTTCTCGCAAAAAGTCTTGCAAAAAAATTTTTGCTCAATTGCAAATTAATTTGCAATATTGCTATTACGTTGCATTGCACACGTGTAAACTGAGCATTATTACAGTAGCTGTGTTTTGCAGATTGCTACTCAAATTTTTTTTTGCAGACTCAGATGTGTAATGTGCTAGCAGTAATAAAGGGATGCTTCCGAGATATGGAAACCTGCACTGGAAACATGGTTAACACAGGAAGAGTGTAAACATTAATGACAATGATGCACACCCTAGCTGGGAAGAACAGACCCTATAGAACAGAGCCACAGTAACCTACCAGGTGCTGCTTTATGCTTAGAAGCCTCCTTAATGCCAAACCCAATGAACCGTGGTTTAAGGATATTTGAGCAGAAAAAGCACTCCGAACATATACACACTATAATAGATATGCACATTTAATAGTGAATATAATAGTACAAAAACTTACCTAGAAATTGTGCCCAAGATAATGTTGATAGATACATAACACACAAATACTCTGATCCTAAATAGCAAGGGTGAGACATTCCACAATAGATAATCATAAATTTTCGTAGAATGTAGTATTCCAAATTGCAGTATTTGGAGTTCAATAGAAACGTTTATAGCACATTCCTTTTCCTGCCCACAAGGTGGCGCAAGGTGAATGTACAGTGAAACAGTCAATACATAGGTAAAAAAATGTACCCAGATAGACAGTAATACTGCAATGATTCCATATAGAGCAAATAGTGATAAATAGCTTACACAGCAGTCAGGCAAAGAGACAACGTTTTAGGTGATAGAAATAGATGAGTTCAGTGAGAAGCCTGACACCACCTTGTGGCCAAGAAAAGGAATGTGCTATGAACTTTTCTATTGAAACCCATTTAGAGTGATATTATTTGTGAGTTATGTATCTATCAACATTATCTAGGGCACAATTTTTATGTACGTTTTTGTACTATTATATTCAACATTAAATGTGCATATCTACTATAGCGAATACCCATTTGGAGTGCTTTTCATGCTTTCTTAAACCATGACACAGGAAGAGATCATTCAAAAAGCAAAAGAACATTTAGCCCTAGTAAGCTCTAGTTTTTAACGGAACTGTCCATGCCGAACTTAACATCACAGTATAAGGGTCACAGGACTGGTAAGAATGTCAGGGGGGCTCAGTTTCCTACAGCCTGGTGCCCATGTCAAAAAAGGGTCTAAATTGCCGTCTTGGTGTTTCCTTAAATGAGGCCTCCACCTCACTTAAGCCTCTAACCCTTGCTTATAAACTTGTTCTTGCTATCTCGCTTTGCTACCAGCTGCCTGCCAAGCTCATCTGCCTAGTCAATTGTTTTTCGGGTAGTCACTGTCTGTCTGTCCAGGCCAGGGGTGGGGTTCCCTTTTTTTTTTTAACAACGTGGGGCCACGGTGCAAGTAGTGCAACATTCTATTTTCATATTAAATATTTACACACAATCTAATGGACTAAACTAACCTATTAAAACAGTATATAAGCAATATTATGATTGTTATTGTTTCGCTGGCGGACTAAAGCGTAAGGTACGATTTCTCTGGTTATCAGGGTGAATGTGCAGGGGGGCGTGTGCCATAAGTTTGCCACCATGCATGGTAAATGGTATAAAAAATTAAAAAAAGTGAAAAAAAGTCGGGTATCCCACGGTACATGCACTTCACATGAACATGTGCAAAAAACCTCCACCAAACGTGCAAACTCTTACCGACTCCACAGCAAAAGAAAGCCTTCAAATGATATTGTTCAGCGTTGCTGCCCCCAATGGGCTTCAGTGTGGGTTAAAACTCAAACGATGCTCAAACTTTGTATGGTAATTCCAATTAGTATATAAATAAAAGCACCGCTTCAAAGAGACCACAGTCTCAGTAATAGTCAAATTTGACTCAGATGGTGACAATTCATTTCATGGATGTAAAAAAACAAAGAAAGAGAAATATGGTGTAGTACTGCTAAAAAATTCTCTCCTTTAATATAGACTCAGGAAATACACTCACATGATAAAAGAATAAAAATAAGCATTGAACATGATAACGATCTCACCAGCGCTGGAATCCGACAGTCACTCACTGCGTCCCAAATGCCTGGCAATGTAATTCCAAATAGTAGATTAAACTGAAAAGATGATCCTGGATCCACCGCTCGCCACCGCCGACGCGTTTCGTTGCCGTGAGGCAACTTTAACTAGGCTGCCTCACGGCAACGAAACGCGTCGGCGGTGGCGAGCGGTGGATCCAGGATCATCTTTTCAGTTTAATCTACTATTTGGAATTACATTGCCAGGCATTTGGGACGCAGTGAGTGACTGTCGGATTCCAGCGCCGGTGAGATCGTTATCATGTTCAATGCTTATTTTTATTCTTTTATCATGTGAGTGTATTTCCTGAGTCTATATTAAAGGAGAGAATTTTTTAGCAGTACTACACCATATTTCTCTTTCTTTGTTTTTTTACATCCATGAAATGAATTGTCACCATCTGAGTCAAATTTGACTATTACTGAGACTGTGGTCTCTTTGAAGCGGTGCTTTTATTTATATACTAATTGGAATTACCATACAAAGTTTGAGCATCGTTTGAGTTTTAACCCACACTGAAGCCCATTGGGGGCAGCAACGCTGAACAATATCATTTGAAGGCTTTCTTTTGCTGTGGAGTCGGTAAGAGTTTGCACGTTTGGTGGAGGTTTTTTGCACATGTTCATGTGAAGTGCATGTACCGTGGGATACCCGACTTTTTTTCACTTTTTTAAATTTTTTATGCTTTGGACTTTTTTTTGGTTGACCAGTTTATGTTTCACCAAGTGAGAATTGGAATCTTTATGTCACTGTGTGCTCTGTGTTTTTTACTTGAATTTTTGAATACTTTGGGTCTTTTTTTGAGATAAGGACTTTTACACGTCGAGCAATTCACTTTTGTAATTTTTCAGGTTTAATATTTTAGCGCGGTTCTGGGTCTTTGGTTTAATCACTGACATCAATTTTAATGGTAAATGGTATACTTAGCTTTCATAATTGTTCTTTCATGGCATAATCAAAAACAAACAAAGTACAATAACAAAGACATTTTTCAAGGCTATGACTATTCAATCACTTTTGTACAAGTGTGCTGGATCATTTAAAACACTAAAATTAACCCTACATTATCCTCCACCTAGTAGTGCTTTCAAACTACTCTAATACACTGTGCAGATGATAGCCCCTATTGTGCTAGTCAGGTGTTACTACAAGGGTTGAGACTGGGTTAAAAAAATAATTCCATGTTAACCGCCTGATTTATACTGTGTCACATAACTTTTTCAGTTATAAAGAAATGATTATAAATGGGGTTACCTCCTTTTACTATTCTCCATGTAGCAAAGAAGGTCTGATGAATAGGGACTGTAGGTTCTATTAGATAGGGTTGGTATCCCTCATCTAGCTTGTAGACCAATGGCTGTATCATGGTGTGACCCACACGGAATGCAATAGTGAAAGAATTAGCCACTCGTGGGTCCTCTTGATCATCATAAGAAGTATACGGAGGCAGAATGCGGGACATCTCACTGCCAAGTAATAGCGGAAGCCAGTCCTTGTATGTTATTTTCTGAAAACCAAAACATAGAGATTAAGAGGCCGATTCATTAATAGCGCCAGGTAGCGACAGATGAGCGACAGTAGCGTTATTTTCACAGCGCCCGCTAGTATTCGCTGTGCTTGGGCGTTGTTCGGCTGTTGAAAGCGACTCAGTCGGTGTGCGGTAATGTTGAATACGGGGTTAGGAGTCGCTGTTTGACAGGTTCCGCGCTGTATGGGAGCGCATGACAGCGAACGGCCATAGCGAACGGCTCCCAGCATATGCATTAACAAATCACGCTCCAAAAATTCTCGCGCTGTGAAATGCATGTTTAAACCCCAGAGCGCTGGCGGCGATGGGTTAAAAGTAGTTTTTTAACCCCCAAACAACCATATTTTTAGAAAAAAAAAAAAACATGTTTTTCAAAACATTTTGTAATATGAATACATTAATATCAGACCTGTAATATCAATTCTGCACAATTTTTTTTTTTTTTTTTTTTACCTTAAAAAAAAAATCTAACATTGCAGAAGTGGTCACAGAATTTTTGACATTTAAAAAAAAAAAAAAAAAATAATAGCAATTAATTATGAATATTTAAAGATTGCTCCATTGAAATGCATTGGAGAGCGCCAGTTAGCGAGAGGTCATACCTGTCGCTGTTCAAGGTCGCTCGCTGGCGCTGTGGGGTGAGACTGGAATAATGATGAATGATTCGCTATCTGGCGCTCTGTCAGTCGCTAAGCAGGATCGGCTTGATAAATGTGTGATTGCGGAGGGGAGCCGGCGTTCTCGTGTCGGTGAGCGTCATTACCGTTCACTCACCATTCGCTACCTGGCGCTATCCCTTGTTAAATAAGGGCCTCACTAGGATTACAAATCAGGGAACAACATGGCTGGTTCAAAGATATTTAAATTGGTGGTTGAGGAGGGGCATGTTGTGATTCTACTTTGTTTGGAGGCTGTTCAGTCATTTTGTTTTAAAGTCTGTGGGAAAAAATGTCTGAAATATTTGGCTGATTGTTTCCTATTTTTGTTGTTAAAAATAGGCCAGAGCGCCAGACATAGGCACTGGGCCTAGTGGTCTGCCTTTAGCCATTGTAGGGATCTTCCCGGGGGATGGTGTGTTTGGACACAGTTCACGGCAGACTCAGACGTTATAAAAGCAGATCTTGGCGTTTATTCATAGCATAAACAGTCCAGCAAACAAAACATACAGCAACCACGTGCTTCTTTTGTGTCCAAACAAAATAAAAGACCTAGCCCGTCTGGGCGCTTACTAACAGGTTCTTCTCACCTATCTGGCAGTTTCAAAACACAGCGTTAGCCTGGATATCGCAGGGTGAGATTTTAGCTCCAGCAGTGGCTGCGTTCGCAGCTTCCTTCAAACACACACACAGGCTGTTCATTCCTGGCTGAGAGCAATAGCCTGCAGTCTCTGCAGAGCTTTTACCTCCCAGGCTAATTAGGATCAGAGCTCACCTGATTCAAAACCCAAACCGGATCGGGGAGGTGTGGAATGACAGGTCCCTCTACCAAACCTACCTGCCATTCCATATAAATCCAGGCCCGGCAAAATTAACAACACCTCAGCAGCATATCACTGCTGGGAAACAAATCAATCCTGGACTTACCATCTCACCCAGCGTAGTAACCTAGGTGAAATGTACACCCCCTCGATCACTTCTCCAGTGACATGTCTACATATCCCCCCCCTCTTCTTCAGACCGGAGGGCTGAGCATTTTGCCCCACAGACAATGTACCCTCGACAATGCGTCAGCATTTGCCTGTAATTTCCCTGGCCTGTGTTCCACAGTGAAATTAAAGTTTTGTAGGGACAGAAACCATCTAGTCACTCTTGCGTTTCTCTCCTTGTTTAACTTCATCCATGTTAGGGGGGCATGGTCTGTCACTAACTTGAATTTCCTGCCTAGCAAGTAATATTTTAGGGATTCGAGGGCCCACTTCACCGCCAAACATTCTCGCTCCACAATGGCATAATTTTTCTCGGCCGGGGTTAGCTTCCTACTCAAGTACATCACCGGATGCTCCTCACCATTTACTACTTGTGAGAGTACTGCACCTAAGCCTGTGTTAGAAGCATCTGTCTGGACCAGAAATTCTCGCCTGAAATCGGGGGTAACTAACACAGGTTGTTGGCACAAGGCAGATTTAAGGCTTTGGAAAGCCTTCTCGGCCTCTGGAGTCCACGTGATCATTGCTCTCTTTCCGCCCTTTGTCAAGTCAGTTAGGGGAGCAGCAACTGAGGCAAAGTTCGGCACAAATCTACGGTAATAGCCCGTAATACCAAGGAAAGCTCTGACCTGTTTCTTTGTCAGGGGTCTAGGCCAATTCTGTATTGCCTCAATTTTATTTAGCTGTGGCTTAATCAACCCTCTTCCAATAATGTAGCCCAGATACTTGGCCTCTTCTAGGGCTATTGCACACTTCTCGGCATTTATGGTCAACCCTGCATCACTTATGGTATCCAATACGGCCTGTACCTTACAGAGGTGACTTTCCCAATCAGGGCTAAAAATGACCACATCATCGAGGTAGGCAGCTGAGTAATCACAATGTGGTTGCAAAATCAAGTCCATCAACCTCTGGAAAGTCGCAGGAGCTCCATGTAACCCGAACGGCATCACTACATACTGGAATAGCCCATCAGGGGTGGAGAATGCAGTTTTCTCTTTAGCCTCATCAGTAAGTGGAATCTGCCAGTAGCCCTTTGTGAGATCGAGGGTGGTTATGTACCTGGCATTACCCAACTTCTCAATCAACTCATCTACCCTGGGCATAGGATAGGCATCGAACTTTGAGATCTCATTCAACTTTCTGAAATCGTTACAGAACCTCCAAGTTCCATTAGGCTTTGGGATTAATACAATCGGGCTGGACCATTCACTCTGTGACACCTCAATTACTCCCAGATCAAGCATACGTTTTACCTCGGCAGATACGGCTTCCCTACGGGCTTCCGGGATCCTATAGGGCTTGAGGTTTACTCTGCTTCTGGGCTCAGTTTCAATGTGATGATAGATGAGGTGTGTACGCCCTGGAAGGTCAGAAAACTTGTCTTTGTTTTTCTGTAAAAATTCCTGAGCCTCCTGTTTCTGTGACACTGATAGGGTATCACCAACCTTGACTGGAGGGATTGGTTGTGACAAATTATTAACAGTATTTGTCGCCCCCAAGGATTCCCTGTCTTTCCAGGGCTTAATCAAGTTTACGTGGTAAACTTGGAAAGGCTTCCTTCTACCTGGTTGGTGCACCTTGTAGTTCACCTCACTGACCTTTTCAACAATCTCATAGGGACCTTGCCACTTCGCCAGGAATTTACTCTCAACAGTGGGAACTAGTATAAGGACCCTATCGCCTGGGTTAAATGTCCTGATTCTTGCAGACCGGTTGTAAATTCTACTTTGGGCCTCTTGCGCCCTCTGGAGGTGTTCCCTTACTAGGGGCATTACAGCGGCTATACGGTCCTGCATTTGTGCTACATGCTCAATAACACTCTTGTATGGGGTGGACTCGCTCTCCCATGTCTCTTTTGCAACGTCCAGTAGACCCCTAGGGTGACGACCATAGACCAACTCGAATGGTGAGAACCCTGTGGACGCTTGGGGCACTTCCCTAATAGCAAACATGAGGTAGGGTAACAAATGATCCCAGTCACGGCCATCTTTTTCCACCACTTTTTTCAACATATGTTTCAAAGTTTTGTTAAATCTCTCCACCAATCCGTCCGTCTGGGGGTGGTATACAGAGGTACGGATGGGTGAGATTTTAAATAGTTTGCATAACTCCTTCATCACCTTTGACATAAAGGGTGTACCTTGGTCAGTTAGGATTTCTTTGGGGATTCCAGTCCTAGAGAACATATAAAACAACTCACGTGCAATTGTTTTAGATGCGGTGTTTCTTAAGGGCACAGCTTCAGGATAGCGGGTCGCATAATCCATGACCACCAGAATATACTGGTGTCCCCTAGCGGATTTTACAATGGGACCCACTAAATCCATGGCTATACGCTCAAAAGGCACCTCTATAATAGGGAGCGAAATCAAAGGACTGTGAAAATGTGACACTGGGGCACTAAGCTGACATGTGGGGCACGACTCGCAGTGCTTTTTAATATCACCATATATCGCCGGCCAGTAGAACCTCTGGAGAACCCTCTCCTGCGTTTTGTCAGTCCCCAAGTGTCCCCCAAGAACATGGTTATGTGCCATGTCCAGCACCTGACGCCGGTACGGCTTAGGCACCAGAAGCTGTTCCACAATCTCGTCCTTAATCTTAGTGACTCTATAGAAAAGATCATTAGTCACAGAAAAATGTGGAAATCTTTTCTCAGCATCTGGTTCCTGAGGTACCCCATTCATGACAGCAACCTGCTCTCTCGCATTTTTGAGAGTGGGGTCCTGTAACTGTGCAGTCCCAAAATTATCCCTAGACACCTCTAAGTCTGGTATATTTTGCTCAGTGGGAGGAGCCTCCTCCTCTCCAGCCAGGACCTGCAAAGGAAAACAATCATTTTCATCCTGCACACTTTTTTCACTTAGAGGGGGTAATGCAACAACCTTAGGAGTATCCTCACTCCTTTCGGGGGATTTTCTTTTTCCCCAGAGAGCCCAGAATAACGGAAAATTGCGCCCCAATATTACGTTATGCATGAGGTTTTTAACCACACCCACTTCATATTGTACGGTGCCTTGTTCAGTCCCGACTTCAGCCAGCACTATAGGGTACACTTTTGTATCCCCATGTATACAAACGACACTCATATGCTTTTTACACTCAAAGTCGCCAGCCACCAGGCTGGCATGCACCAAGGTTACGAGGCTTCCTGAGTCCAGCAACGCCTTAACAGGAAAATCATTAATTGTAACGTTGCAGATTTGCGATTCAGTCTCTAGTCCAGGAACTGCAACACAAGATGGTTCCGCAAATAGCGACTGACGTCGATTAGCCTCACATTCCATGGGCTCAGTGGTAAGAGGGCAATGGGCAGACACGTGTCCCATCTCATGGCATCTCCAGCACTGGATAGAGCCTGGTCTCCTTGGCAAGGAGTCCTTTTTAGGGCCACTTAGCCACCCGGGACCATCCCCAGTCTTTTGCCCCTGAGACACCACTTGAGCCCTTTTTCCTCCCTCAGCACCCCTCCACACTCCCCCAATAGATGGAAGTCTCTTACCAGCTGATGGCACAGATCTGGCATTCCGGGGAGGTGAGGAGGCTGCAGAAACATCACGGAGGTAATCCTCAGTCGCCTGGAACCTCTCCACAAGGTTGACAAGTTCGTTTGCATTCTTAGGGTCACCTTGTCCCACCCAGCGTTGCAGGTCAGCAGGAAGTGCTCGGTGGTAGCGATCCATCACAACCCACTCTAGGATCTGTGCAGGAGTAGAAGTGTCTGGCTCCAACCACTTTCTCGCCAAATGGATCAGGTCATACATCTGGGACCTCGCCGATTTGTCCAAACTGTAGCTCCAGTTGTGTACCCTCCTGTCACGGACCGCAGTAGTAACGCCTAGTCGGGCAAGTATCTCCGCTTTTAGCCGAGTATAGTCCTTAACCTCTTGCTCACTGAGGTCATAGTAGGCCTTTTGAGGTTCTCCTGTTAAATAGGGCGCAATTACCTCTGCCCACTCAGCGACGGGTAACTTCTCTCGCTCAGCCGCACGCTAGGAAGGCCTCAACATCGTCCTCAGCAGTCATCTTTTGCAGTGCTCGCTGCACAGCTCTTCTCACATCAAAAGTCTCTGGAGCGGCTCGCACCACTGTTTGGGGGTTAGCAACCACAGGCGCCTCCTGTTTTGCTATCAGGTGTTCAATAAGTTGTTGTTGGGCAGCCATGGTCTGTTCATGTCGTCTATTAGCCTCTATCTGAGCCTGTTCATGTCGTCTATTGGCCTCTATCTGAGCCTGTTGTTGTTGTCTATTGGCCTCTATCTGAGCCTGTTGTTGTTGCAAACTTACTTGCATAAACTGCTTCAGCATCTCCTCCATGTTGCCCGACTGTTCTTGGAGTGTAGTTGCAGCTTTCACCCAAGACATAAGCAGCTGTAGCCAAGTCTGTCCACACCGTTGCCCCTAGCAACCGTTTTGCCCGCTCCGCAGCACCAATTGTAGGGATCTTCCCGGGGGATGGTGTGTTTGGACACAGTTCACGGCAGACTCAGACGTTATAAAAGCAGATCTTGGCGTTTATTCATAGCATAAACAGTCCAGCAAACAAAACATACAGCAACCACGTGCTTCTTTTGTGTCCAAACAAAATAAAAGACCTAGCCCGTCTGGGCGCTTACTAACAGGTTCTTCTCACCTATCTGGCAGTTTCAAAACACAGCGTTAGCCTGGATATCGCAGGGTGAGATTTTAGCTCCAGCAGTGGCTGCGTTCGCAGCTTCCTTCAAACACACACACAGGCTGTTCATTCCTGGCTGAGAGCAATAGCCTGCAGTCTCTGCAGAGCTTTTACCTCCCAGGCTAATTAGGATCAGAGCTCACCTGATTCAAAACCCAAACCGGATCGGGGAGGTGTGGAATGACAGGTCCCTCTACCAAACCTACCTGCCATTCCATATAAATCCAGGCCCGGCAAAATTAACAACACCTCAGCAGCATATCACTGCTGGGAAACAAATCAATCCTGGACTTACCATCTCACCCAGCGTAGTAACCTAGGTGAAATGTACACCCCCTCGATCACTTCTCCAGTGACATGTCTACACCATGGAAACTTACCAGCCCCTATGGCCTTTGGCGCAGGTCTGATGCTCTTCCAACTGTGCCTGGATCACAGGCTTTTTGCCACTTCCAATGCAGAGGAGGGGGTATGGGTAAATTTAAGGGAGCACAAACAAATAAAAATTAATTATTTGGTTGTGCTCCCCTTGCTGTTTGGCTCTGTTTTATATTATTATATAGTTTGGCTCAGGGTGAGCACATTATTGCCATATTTATGAGACCTTCTTGTGTGTGGAGGTATCGGTAAGTCACTTGCCACAGCCGTCAAGTGACTTACCACCCTTGTACCCTTTTAACTGATATAGGGGTCTCTGGGACCCCTTCACAGGTGGTTAAAGTCAAGAACAAAATATATTTAAACAAATACATTTAAAGTACTCACCTCTTGTTTCTTCCTTTGTTATGTGCCAGGTTGTGTCCTCTCTACAGCCCTCCTGGCAGATCCATGGCTATTTCCAAGTTCAGTGGTGGCTTCTCACCGGTTGGCAGAACCAAGCAATCTAATGTGCTGGAATCTGAAATTGACCTTTTTACTCCTTGGCAGTTTGGCCGGGAGGAATTCCTTGCAGCTGGGGAGTGAGCATTTTATACACCAGAAGTGTGCCATGTGATGTGTGTCAATGGGGAGGGACAGGGAAAGGGCTTACTGGAGATATTCTGGTGATGCCCCTCCACAATGATGTATTTAAGGACTGGCAAGGCGCTTGCCGGCAGCAGTGGTATACTTTTTGATGCGCATTTCCCTCCTGGACACTGGGGGTGCCAAAGAGCCCAGTGCCCAGGAGGGGGAGCTGCCAGGGGTAGCTGCTCAGGCTCTGGGTCTTGCGATACTAGCCCCTAGGCCTGATGCACTGGATTTGTACCCCAGCCAGGAAGAGATGGGGCACATTTTAAATACCTGGCATGCCCCTTTATTCCAGTGAATGTCATGCACAGTAACTGTGACTGAAGTAAGGGTCGCTGGGAATGAGTGATGACACTGGAGGACCTGTGGCTTGATGCAGAGCCTCCCCGTTCAGCTCCCCCGTGCGTTTCCCCGTTGGTTTTGGCCTTTGATCGGGTCAGGAAAGGGTGCTACGTTGATTTTAGTGTGCGTTTATGCGCTCAGGTGTGCGCTCAGCCGGCTTTCCGATTGTCGGCTCGCACGAGGCTGTTTCCCGGGAAAACTGACGCCTCGTTCATTGGTCCGTTTTTTTCAGTGATGCAGAGCCTTGATTTCCGCTTGAAAACACCCTAATAAAATGGGGCCGCCGAGCCTTCACTTACGGCAAGTCTGACCAGCCGTATTGGAGCTACGTGCTATTTGGGAATGCATTCCTCTGTGGGCCAACATCAAAGGCGCCAGCTACGCCGTCTGATAGTTCTGAGTATGGCAGAAACCAGGCTGCAGCGCACGCCTTTGGACATCGATGGCATGAGTGACGTTGACCTATTCGAGCTCACCCGCCTTAACTGTGTTTCTCTCCATGCCTTGTATAGCGAGCTGCGGCCATGGTTAGCCCCCACCACAAGAAAGGGGCATGCAATTGCAGGTATGACCAAATTGGTTGGCTGCCTGCAATTTTTGGCGAACGGCTCGTTCAAGAGACTGGGTGCCTTCTCCCTGGGGATGTCCCAGTCTACGCTGAGCCGCAGCCTAACCAAGTTTTTGGATGGCATGGCTACCCTGGCACAGAATTACATTTTTTTCCCTCAAACAGGGGAAGCCTGGAATGCGGTTAAGCTGGGCTTTTATAACATAGCCGACATGCCCAACGTCCTTGGTGCAATCGATTGCACACATGTCTCGCTCATCCCCCCTGCGGACCAGGAATATCTGTTCAGGTATGTGGTTTGGGTCTGCTTTTTTTCTGGTTCTCACACATTTTTTATGGCTCACACTAATTACACTTGTGTTTTGCTTGGTGCAGGAACAGGAAGATGGGCCATTCCATCAATGTTCAGGCAGTGGCGGGCCCTGATCTTCAATTTTTCAGTCTGTTTGCTGGCTTTCCTGGGTCCACGCATGATGCGCACATTTTGAGGAACTCCAGCCTCTATCAACGGTTTCAATCTGGAGATATTTCTGGAGGATGGTTACTGGGTATGTGTATTAAAGTTGTATTTCTTGGCCCCCAGGTTTGAATGTGGATTTGCCACTACCCCACTAATCTGTGAGACCTTTCCTGGAAACTTGAAAAAGTTTTTGGTTTAATTAATGGGTGAAAGTATTCTCCACTATTGGCTTATGTTCTGGCCCTCTTATCTCAGTAGCATTACGCAGGCATTTTTAAGGAGTGTACAGGTTGCATGTGTTTGTAGGCTCAGTAAAAATGTCAATTCCTCCCACCATACCTAGCTCACCTATTTGTAACTGTGTACTAATGTTTCTATGCACACCTAAACCTTTTTTTAGGCATCCACCTTATGTTTGTCTTTTGTATTTTGGCAGGTGACTCAGGCTATCCCTTGTTACCATGGCTGCTCACACCCATCCTGCACCCATCTTCCCAGGCACAGGAGCGCTACAACACAGCCCATAGGAGGTCTCGCTCTGTGGTGGAACGTGCCTTTGGGTTGTGGAAGATGCGTTTCCGATGTCTGGATCACAGTGGGGGTTCTCTTCAGTATCAGCCTGGCAAGGTTATCAAAATAATTATTGCTTGTGGGGTCCTGCACAACCTTGCCATTAGAAGCAGGATTGCTCTATATACTGACCTGGGTGCAGAACCTTTCCCTATTTCTGACGAGCAGACCCCTCCTTACACTGGTACACCAAGTGGGCCAGCACACACAATCCGTGCTGACCTTGTGGCCAATGTATTTTCTTGAAACCACCCCCTGTCTGCAGGCTGGGGAAGATTAAATCACACCTAATAAGTGTTACATGCTGGTCACAAAGCGACTCTAAATGCATTTGGCCTTTACCTCTGCTGCCGGCGCATGTCCATTTTTGGCCAACTATATGATTTCAGGTCCACAACTGTCCGCTTGATTTGTTCAGTATCTCGATGGACAGAACACCATAATGTACCCAAACAGCATTGGCAACAGCCATGCTTTGTGCTTATCAAAAACGGCCTGTTAGGGACCCACGGCGTGGTTATCGCCCACATGGGTGTGTGTTGTCGACAGCATCACTTGAAACAGATGGTTGGCTATCTGGGGAGTCGTGTGTGGTTTTTGGGCCGGTGGTTGAGAATGGGTTAATGTCTCCTTGCTCCTGCGTTTTGGGGAATGTGCCTGTGTCTGTGGAGTCCCCACCGTTTTAGTTGGTGCGTGTTCTACATGTGTCTTGTGCCTGCTTTTGTGTTTTATTTAGGATGAGGCATGTGTGCGGCTGCTATGTGGCTTTGGCCTTGGTTGGCTCTTTGTGCTCCCTTTAGGTCTGCCCATATTGATATGGTATCCCACACCAAGCGGAGTGCCTTGAACTTTAAATATTTTTACAACTGCGGTTGCGCGCCTGCGCGCACGCACGCACGTCACCGCGGGGGAACGTCAGAGCTAGAATTTGAAAAAGAAGCCAAGATGTCCCCCGCCGTCTTTACAACGGAGCAGGACGAGCTCATCATGGATGTGAGTATGCGAGCGAGCGAGCATGCGTTTATGTGCGCGCACACATTCCTTGTAATAAAAAAAGAAAAAAACGCAAGAATAGTCTGAAACAACTTAGTTTGTCACGTTACAGACCAGCCCACCTTAGTTTAACCCATGTACGCAGCTACAAACTAGCCTACATGCAGATAGCAGAACTAGGGCAATGTGAGGCAGCAAGAGGTTAATAAAGTGACTTGATTTGGGCCAGGAAACTTGTTAATGGTGTGTCCTTGTCTTTTTTGCTAACAGATGATGCTGAGGAATCGCTACGACTTCCTGCCGTCAGATTATGACAAGCGGACGTTGGCCCTGGCGGTGGTGGACGCAATTGAAAGAAGATCCCAAACCACCTATACCTTCACTCAGATCGCCCAACACTGGTCTGATTTAAAAAGAAGACATAAGCCCCGGGTGAGGCGGTACTTCGCAACACATTTCCCATGTAAGTGTAGAAAATGTCAATGCACCTCTAACCCTGGCATCGCCTGGGCGTGGTTTAATGATTGTGTTTGTATTTCAGCCCATGAATGGAATTTGCGGTTCCGCCCCACCCGGACCAGGACACGCAGCCCAGTGTTGGGCGAAACAGGTGAAGGTGTAGGTGGCCCACCGCCAGGGTCAACGGCTACCCCCTCCTCTGTAAGTGACTCGGAGGAGCCGCTGGACCTCAGCATGCAGGGGAGGGGGCAATCTGACGGCAGGGAGTCGAGCAGAACAGAGCCTCAACCTGACTCCGGTAAGGGAAATATAGTTAGATATGTGGTAAGACATGCATTAAATACAGATACTCATGTGCACTATTGATGTAGATTCAGACGTCGCTGGAACATCCCAAGGGATGAGTGAGGAAGGGGGCGAGGAGGAAGAGGTTGCTGGGGAAGGTGAGTAGATTGATACCTAGAAGCCTAACATAATATTATATTAATGAAAGAACAACAGTCTCTAATATCAGTGTGTTTGTCATTCATACAGATTCCCAACTGCCACAGAGGGAGTATGAATGGAGACTCCGCCCCCGACGCAATGTGCGGCCTAAACCTTGTAAGTGGTGTTTATTTAAACTAAAGTAAATGAGCAAACATTTCCATTTTAAACATAAAAAACTTTAACAGTTCCCTCAAAATGTATCCAAAAAAGCCCTTAAAGCGGACCTTAACTATGAATAAGAGGCTAGCTTAGATAGTTCCCACATCCTGTACATACAGATTGTCCACCTTACAAATCATGTTACCAACCTTTTCCATAGCACATCTCGGCTCTGTGTTAGCAAAGCACAGCTATAACCCACCCCCTGTACCTTATCCCACTCTCCTCTCCTCAGTAAGTGTGGTGCTTCAGAGTCAACATGGCGTTGCACGTATCCTAAATTCCTGAACTGAGTTGCAGCCCAGTGGGGGAAAGAATAATAATTTATTGACTACAAAATTAATATATATTAGTTTAAGATGCTGGGGCAACGTTTCTGAAGAGTTTGGCCTTTTCATTAAAACACGCAGAAGGTCCCATTTAATAAGTGCACAAACAATAAAAAAAAAAAAAACAAAAAAAAAAATGCTAAAGTAATGTTGTTTTTCATTCACAGATCAAAGAACACAGGCTACAGACCCCGAGGCCTAATTTTTTTTTGTTGGAAAAAAATTGTAAATATGTTTTTTATAGTTTAAAAAAAAAAAAAATTTAATACAAAAACACAAAAAAAAAAAAATACTAATAAATAATTAATAAGATTTCGAGAGTTGTGTTTCCTGCAAAAGTACCATCACACAACATCAGCACACATTTACATTACACACCAAAGGTTTAGATATGGGACAATAAAAATAAAAAAAAAATAAAAATAAAAGGTATGCATTAAGGACAAGGGAGAAGGAACTACTAGATGATTTAGGTATGCATTATGGACAAGGAAACCCCCACCAAAAAAAGCAACCAAAAAAAAAATTTGTCTCAAATTTGCATTTGTGGCCATATGCATATTCCAATGGAGTTTGCGGGATGTGCGCTTGCGTGTAGCCAGATTGGCAACTGAAGAGCCATGGAGATGTAAGTATACTTGCTAAAACCACCAAAATGGAAGGTCAAATACGACGGAAACCAAGCAGGTACGTTCAAAAAGGCAGGAAAAATCAGGGAAAAACGGGCCGCCCATGTGAACGTGAACGGGAGCCCCGATCAAATTGAAGGCACCCGAGAGAGCAAAAAAAGCTTTCCGAGTAAAGTGAAATTGACGGATCAGTTAGGGAGCCATTCCGACGGAGGCTCTGCATCACATTTGAGCCACGATTCAAACGGGAGACCCGGACAATCGGAAGGTTTTAAGGGCAGTTCAGAGGAGGCTCTGCATCAGGCCCCTGGACCGGCCAGAAACTGCTCCAGGAGGGGAAACCTTTCTTCTTTTCACTAAAGGTTTTTGCCCTTCACTGATACAGTTCTAACACCTATAGATACAAATGTATCAGTAAGTTTTCTGCCATGAAGTGGTCGATTTAGCACCAGGTACAAGAAGTAAATAGAATAGCAGTGGTGCTGAATTGACCCCGAGGTAGATGCTTGGAGTTATGCTAATTATTTTATGAAGTAGGTTAAACTTTGGGTGTACTTTTTGGTGTGAACTGAAACACTCAGGAGTGAGCTTTTATTACTTTAGCACCCAAAAAGTGCAACTGAATATGGTATGCTAACCAAAAGGGGAGCCCCTACGAAGCCCCCAAATGCTCAAGATAAAGCTGCACCACTGTGTTGAAATTCTGAATATAATTCTTTATTAATTGATACACAAATAACTGTTTAAAACTTATTTAAACTTATTTAAAATTCATGCAAAAGACAAAGACATGACACTGGTATCTGGGGGCTTCGTGGGGGCTCCCCTTTTGGTTAGCATTGCCTGGTGTCATACTCAAGTGTTGCACACTAAAATTGCATTTGGTTGGTGAGGCCATTATTGTGACTTCAATTGAATATGTTAGTTCTAACTTTTCTCAAACAATAATATGCATCTTCCAGGTGAGGTCATTTTTCAGTGAGATAAGGATATTTCTTGAAATTTTGGAAACCACAGCACCCTATACATGAAAAATGGTAAATGCTTTAGCATAGGCGCTAGCGTAAAATGAATCGAATATGTGAGCCCTGGCTACGTTACTAAGCAGCACTAACAGTGCCCAGGAGAGGTTGCAGGTAAAGGGGCAGGAATCGGCATGCCACCCACTAGTGCCAGAAGGGGCAGGTATCGGCATGCCACCCACTAGTGCCAGAAGATGGCATGCCCACCCCCTACCCTTTGAACTGGTATAAGGTTCCCTTCAACCCCTTGCTAGCTCACCAAGAGCAAAGGTAAAAAAAAAAACACTTCAACACATTTTTAAAGCGAAGCAAACCCAGGATTTTGACTATGCTGGGTTTATCCTCTGCTCCAGGGACATCCTGAACTGCGTGAAACCCCCCATATTGCCAAGAACAACCCACTTCTTCCTAGTCCTACGGCACATCTGCAGGCTCTCGTCCAATCAGAGCTGTTTGGCGAGCATATGTAATGCTTGGGAGTGGCTCTGTTTACATGCAGAGCTTGGGCAATCAGAAGCACAGCGGGTGCATCCCCAGCAGCGAGCGTCCCCACCTCCAGTCTATCTGAATGGCTGGGGCAGGAGTGTGCTCACAGCTCGAAGATGCTGGGATGTTTACATCGGCAAGAAGCACATGACTTCTGCTAATCTTTTAGATTCCAGGGCCGTGCCGCAAGGGTTTTGTGCTGCTTCAATAACCTAATTGAACACCCCTCCACATATTTATTCTTTGGTCCCCCACTGAGTGGCGTCCTCTGTGTAGGCCCCCTGGGTCTGGCGAGTTCCTACTATCTAATGGGCATCTCTTCTGATGACAGCAGCATCAACCTGCCAGCATCTGTTGTATAGAGGGACAAAGGTTCCTTTTCCTTCAACCTTGGCATCCTGACAAAGGTAATACCGGAAGAAACTTTTAGAGTACAGTCACTGGAGGGTGGGGCATGGATAGGGATTCTCCAGGATTTATCCTCCATGTCTCTTCCCTCTAGTAATATAGATAGTCACATGGGGGATTCCATTGAGGAATATTGTGTTTTCTACTCCCCTGGAAAAGCTCGAAAGTGTACTGAAGGGCATAGGGCCTGGCAAGCTGCCAGGGTCAGGGAATTCACTAGGACTAGAGATGGGCAAAACCCCCAAAGTTCGTGTTCAGCCAAACTTTGAATAAATGTTCGGATTTGGGGATCCGAACCTTGGGCGGGGTGGCTGTGGTGGTTGTGGGGGGGGGGGGTTGTGCAGAGTGTGCAGCAGAAGTGCACTGCTTAAACTTACCCCAATCCTCCTCTGTCAGCGTGGTTGAGGGGCAGGGGCAGCGACAATGTTCGAAACTGGCCCCAGCTGGGGTTACAGAATGATGGCAACTGGGTCCCATGAGTGAGAACACTTCTAGTGCCAGCAGCCCATCAACTAGCTTTGCCATGTTCGGGCCGGATGCCGAATTTGAACTCGAACTTCTAGCTGAGGTCTGGGATCTGGTTTGGGAACCGGAACTCGCAAAGTTTGGTACAAACCGAACTTTGCGATTCGGGTTCGTCCATTTCTAACTAGGACGCATTCTGCTATAACTTATTGTTCTACAGGATCTTTCACTGTGTAACTTTAACTTTATAGTTAACTACACTGGCTTTTTGCTCCATCTATTGTATTGTGTTAGCACCAGGTATGATACTATTTGATACTATTTGCTGCAGACGAGGAGCGATATATATGCTCTAGTTGGAACTCGAGTTTTTTGGAGAAGCATTGTTTTTAATTATTTTGGAAGTAGGGAACAAATAGTTATGGGTCCTACTGGATCATATGCATGGATGTAACTGTTAGCTTTTAGAGACAGCAAAATGCAGCTTCAGTAATTACCGCCAGAATCCTAAAAAGCAAAGGCATCATGGGTTGTACAGCATGAATCTTACACAGACATATCAGCTAGGTTATTCAACAAGGATTGTATATAGCGGTGTAACGACTGTACACTCGGACTGCAGCTAAAATTTTACACAATTTTGACACCAGCATGGTCCTTGTATGAGAGCTGTAGGATGGATTATACACAGTGATGCAGCATTAAACTCTGGTCATTTTCTCTTCCCTATTGTTTATGCCCTCTGTCCTACCTTTTGCTTTAAACCTACAGCCATAACATAATTACTTTTTTCCACATTACAAACACAAGATCTAAGACATGATCAGGATCCTCAGTGTTCATCAAATTGGATCTTGGTTTTAAATATTCCAGGAATAAATGACTACTTTGCATTGAAAGGAAGAAAGATCAGGAGTGACAGGTTTTGAACATACCATTCTGCATTTACAGGGAAGAACTACTTAGCATTCAATTGTCTGTCCCCTGGGTCAGCCTGTGCTATAATAAAATTGCAATTCCTATGATGAGTCTAGATGCTTTTACCCATAATGGCATGCTTTAAGAAGATGTTGAAGTGGTTAATGCTGCTGCTTCCCAAAGGCTAGTTCCGGAGACAGTCATTGAAATGAAGCAGATCAATCTAAAAAGGCGAAATAGTATGCTCAAAACATACCACAAACTCAGTGGTCTTTTATCAGTTGGGGTAAAAAAAGTACCTTCTCCTCCTACAATCCAAAAGCTTGAATTAGAGAACTGCTTTGTTGCACTTTTGCAACAAAAGATCTTCTAGAGAACTGTATACACTTCAGGAGCAGCAGTTCCCAGGTGAATACAGCTGTGGTAAATGTGAGCAAATTGCAAACCTGGAAGCTCGGGTTAGAGATCTGGAGGAGCAAAATGCAACACTGAGGGAGATTGACAATATGGAAAACTGAGCAGGCAATAAATAGGGTAGATACAGAGGGTGGAGTAATGGGTCAGGAGGAGCAGGTAAGTAGCTGGGTAAATGTAGATAGAGGGAGTAAAAAGGGTGCACAGAAAAGGAAGGCCATACCTTGTCTGCGCACCCTAGCAAAATTGCCAAGTTGGGTAATGATGCAAGAGTGTCAGTCTCAGAAATGGCAGCCCTAGCGGATACTGCTCTCCTTAACAGTCGGGAGGACAGCCCAGCTAGTGAGCGGGTGGTTGGGACTGCAGGTAGGACTAGACAGTTACTGATCATATGGGATTTTATTATCAGGTGGACTAATAGAATAATTTGTCACCAAGACCACCTCAACCGAATGGTATGCTGTCTCCCTGGTGCCAGGGTTCGGCATGTGGTGGGAAGGGTGGATAAATTACTGGGAGGGGCTGGGGATGACAGAATTAATGGGGGACCAATGACAGAATTAATGGAAAATGGAGGATCCTTAAGAATACATTTAAGGAGTTAGGAACCAAGTTGAAGGGAAGGACCTCCAAGGTTGTATTCTCTGGAATACTGCCAGTGCCATACGCTACACATGAAAGACAGCGGGAGTTAAACGCATGTCTCAAGTCCTGTGCAGGGCAGAGGGATTTGGGTTCCTAGAGCACTGGGCTGACTTTTCATTGGGGTACAAACTGTATTCTACAGATAATTTGCACCTGAATGGAAGGGGGGCTGTTGTGCTGGGTAAGTGGATACTAGAGGGGGTGGAGAGTCATTTTATCTAGAGTTGAGGGGGGAGGGCAAGAGGGAAGTCAAAAGTGAAGACAGGTTATGTAGGGGACAGCACAAGATGGTGAGTGGAAAATTTTAAGGGGGGAGGACTGCTATGACGGATAAGGAGATCCATGTGTTGCAAACCAGCAGTGAAATATTAGGCGAATGCATTACTGCAGAAGCTAATACTGTACCTCAATGTGTCAAACTAGATAGGAACATAAAGTGTATGTTCACAAATGCCAGAAGTCTGGCAAGTAAAGTGGGGGAGCTTGAAGCTCTGGTGCTGGCAGAGAATATTGATGTTGTTGGTGTGGCTGAGACATGGCTGGATTCCACACATGACTGGACTGTCAATCTACAAAGCTCTTTTTCAGAAAGACAGAGCAAAACGGAAAGGGGGCGGCGCGTGCCTTTATGTAAAGCAAGAATTCAAAGCATATATTAATGAGGGGATACTAGCAGAAGATTGTGAGGATGTAGAATCCTTGTGGGTAGAAGTGGGGGCCAATGTAAACAATATTAAAATACAGTTTGGTGTAATCTATAGGCCCCCAAATATAACATTATTGGCTTGATGCAGAGCCTCCCTGTTCAGCTATCCCGTGCGTTTTCCCGTTGGTTTGGGGCTTTGATCGGGTCAGGAAAGGGTGCTACGTTGGTTTTAGTGTGCGTTTATGCACTCAGGTGTGCGCTCAGCCGCCTTTCCGATTGTCGGCTCGCACGAGGCTGTTTCCCGGGAAAACGGACGCCTCGTTCATTGTTCCGTTTTTTTCAGTGATGCAGAGCCTTGATTTCCGATTGAAATCAGCCTAATAAAACGGGGCCGCCGAGCCTTCACTTACGGGCAGTCTGAGCAGCCGTATTTGCACTCGGGCAATAATATGCAGTCCTCTGTTGGAGCACATCAGCGGCGCCAGCTCCGCGGTCTTGTCCTGCTGAGTATGGCAGAAACCAGGCTGCACCGCACGCCTTTGGACATCGATTGCATGAGTGACGTTGACCTATTTGAGCTCACCCGCCTTAACCGTGTTTCTCTCCATGCCTTGTATAGCGAGCTGCGGCCATGGTTAGCCCCCACCACAAGCAAGGGGCATGCAATTGCAGGTATGACCAAATTGGTTGGCTGCCTGCAATTTTTGGCGAACG
Source organism: Gastrophryne carolinensis (assembly GCA_027917425.1). Taxonomy (NCBI): domain Eukaryota; kingdom Metazoa; phylum Chordata; class Amphibia; order Anura; family Microhylidae; genus Gastrophryne; species Gastrophryne carolinensis. The sequence goes on from CM051236.1 coordinate 436,994,447, forward strand.
GCTCGTTCCAGAGACTGGGTGCCTTCTCCGTGGGGATGTCCCAGTCTACGCTAAGCCGCAGCCTAACCAAGTTTTTGGATGGCATGGCTACCCTGGCACAAAATTTTATTTATTTCCCTCAAACAGGTAAAGCCTGGAATGCGGATAAGCTGGGCTTTTATAACATAGCCGACATGCCCAAAGTCATTGGTGCAATTGACTGCACCCATGTCTCGTTGGTCCCCCCTGCTGACCAGGAATATCTGTTCCGGTATGTGGTTTGGGTCTTTTTTAATTGTTTTGTCTTTTTTTTTTCCTTTTTTAAGGGTCTACCTAATTTATTTTTTATTGCCTGTGTGCAGGAACAGGAAGATGGGACATTCGATAAATGTGCAGGCAGTGGCTGGCCCTGATTTGTTTTTTTTGAGTCTTTTTGCTGGATTTCCAGGCTCGACGCATGATGCGCACATCTTGAGGAATTCCTGCCTATATGAGCGATTCCAATCTGGCGATCTGTCTGGTGGCTGGCTACTGGGTATGTGTATGAAATTTTGTTTGGAGGGTGAGGGGTTAGCGCCCTATTGGTGCTGTCCCTCCTTTTGCCAGATAAGTAACTAGTTTGTTATCCCCTAACTCTCCAAAGTTTTGTAAATTGTGTAGGGGGGAGGGGTACCTTTGGTTTAGGGTACCTCTAATAGGAGAGCTTTGTAGGTGGGGGTATACTGGTCCCTAGTTTGTATAGCTAGAGACTTTGACCATACTGTGTATAGCTTGTTAAAAGTTTAACCTCGTTTATTTTATACACTTCGTTTTTTTCACATATTATACATATAGTTCACACATATCTTACACTTGTCTCAAATTTTCTCACATAATTTACATATTATTTACACTTTTTTTCCACATATGTTTACACCTTCATACTCTATCTGTACAGGGTGTCTTGTTTACTATATCAACATATATCTCTGTGATATAGTATTAAAGTTCCTGCTATAGTTGTTGTAAGAATCGGACGGGTCCTACCATCAACGTGTGGCTGGGACCCGCCTTAACAGTTTGTAGCAAGCATTAAGATTCTGTGACTCTCAGTTGTAGCAAGTTCAAGTAGAAATGCGTGCAGACGTTTCGCTTCTGATCGGCTTCTTCAGTGCACAATTGTATATGTCTAGTTTGGGTAGTTGAGAGTACATGGTACTTAATAATATGCACCTTACATGTAAGTTCTACTCTACTTGAACTTGCTACAACTGAGAGTCACAGAATCTTAATGCTTGCTACAAACTGTTAAGGCGGGTCCCAGCCACACGTTGATGGTAGGACCCGTCCGATTCTTACAACAACTATAGCAGGAACTTTAATACTATATCACAGAGATATATGTTGATATAGTAAACAAGACACCCTGTACAGATAGAGTATGAAGGTGTAAACATATGTGGAAAAAAAAGTGTAAATAATATGTAAATTATGTGAGAAAATTTGAGACAAGTGTAAGATATGTGTGAACTATATGTATAATATGTGAAAAAAACGAAGTGTATAAAATAAACGAGGTTAAACTTTTAACAAGCTATACACAGTATGGTCAAAGTCTCTAGCTATACAAACTAGGGACCAGTATACCCCCACCTACAAAGCTCTCCTATTAGAGGTACCCTAAACCAAAGGTACCCCTCCCCCCTACACTATAGGGTCGATTCAAAGAAACATGTAACAGCTTTGATTTGGGTGCCGATCATCCTATTTTTCACGTCCGCTCGTGCGTTCGTATGAACTTGCGAGTGATTCAATAAGCAAATACGTTTCTATCCTAAAATATACGTCCGTTCGTATGTTATCTCCTGAACTTGCCTCAGTCAGTTGACAATCGTAAAATTCACGTTCATGTGCTCACTTGTTGCGGCGGCAGCCTGTTTTTTGTGCTGCTTCCATCGTCCACCTCTTCCAATTACTTGCGTTTGCCTCTGGTTTTCATTGGTTTTTGGCCTCTTAGATTCGTTCGTTCGTATGTATATAAGATCTTGCGCATGCGCACTCTCACCACTACTGCCTCGCGCCAGGCTCCCACTTTCCTTTATGAACCATAAAACTTACCTAAACCCCTTAGCGCTTGCATCCAACTTCATTTCTCGGTCCCTAAAACTTACCTAAACCCCTTAGCACTTGCATCCAACTTCATTTCTCGGTCCCTAAAACTTACCTAAACCCCTTAGCGCTTGCATCCTTCTTCATTTCTCGGTCCCTAAAACTTACCTAAACCCCTTAGCGCTTGCATCCTTCTTCATTTCTCGGTCCATAAAACTTACCTAAACCCCTTAGCGCTTGCATCCTTCTTCATTTCTCGGTCCATAAAACTTACCTAAACCCCTTAGCGCTTGTATCCTTCTTCATTTCTCGGTCCCTAAAACTTACCTAAACCCCTTAGCGCTTGCATCCAACTTCATTTCTCGGTCCCTAAAACTTACCTAAACCCCTTAGCGCTTGCATCCAACTTCATTTCTCGGTCCCTAAAACTTACCTAAACCCCTTAGCGCTTGCATCCTTCTTCATTTCTCGGTCCCTAAAACTTACCTAAACCCCTTAGCGCTTGCATCCAACTTCATTTCTCGGTCCCTAAAACTTACCTAAACCCCTTAGCGCTTGCATCCTTCTTCATTTCTCGGTCCCTAAAACTTACCTAAACCCCTTAGCGCTTGCATCCTTCTTCATTTCTCGGTCCATAAAACTTACCTAAACCCCTTAGCGCTTGCATCCTTCTTCATTTCTCGGTCCATAAAACTTACCTAAACCCCTTAGCGCTTGCATCCTTCTTCATTTCTCGGTCCCTAAAACTTACCTAAACCCCTTAGCGCTTGCATCCAACTTCGTTTCTCGGTCCCTAAAACTTACCTAAACCCCTTAGCGCTTGCATCCTTCTTCATTTCTCGGTCCCTAAAACTTACCTAAACCCCTTAGCGCTTGCATCCTTCTTCATGTTGACGACCCTAAAACTTACCCAAACAACATAATGTACATATGTCTATATGTTTCTAAGCGTGTTTTTTCGTGTTTGTGTAAATGTGTTTTTGTGCGCATATTAGAAATGACACATTTATGAAGGCTTAAAATATTATTTATTTTAAATATTTGTTGGTTGTTTTTTTTTGTTTCTTGTAAAAACATTTAAAAAATGTTTAAAATGTTTTGTCTTTTTAAAAATATAAAAGTCAACTTAACTTTCTAAAACCAAATGTCAAACTATTTTACAAAAGTAGCCAGGACCAAGGGCACTAATCCTCCTCCTCTTCTTCATCTGTTGGCCCCAACGTCGCCTGTATGGCCAGCAGCTCGGCCACCAACTCTTTTATTCTTTTTTTTTTTTCGGCCACGGTTTGTGGCCTCATCCCTGTAAGCAATAGAGAAATAAACATAAATAGGAGTACCAGACCGGTTTGTATGCTGGAAATAGATTTGGGGTTAATTAAATACATGTAAATGCATGACATATGTCATTCTTCAAAGGGATAAAGTAAATGCATTTCCCACAGGTAAGTATTGAAACTCCTTAAACCGGACCTTCAACATTATTTAATGAAAAGCAATAACTATTCCAAAATGATTCTGCACCAGATCGAAGTAGATTTTGGTGGATTTATGATTACTGCGCCGCCATCGGGACTCCGAAGCATAACAGTTAATGAGGAGAGGAGAGTGGGATCAAGTACAGGGGAGTAGGTTACAGTGGTGCTTTGGGAATACAGAGCATAGCTGGGTTCAGGGAAAGGTCATCAGTCCCACAATGCATGGCAGCACCTTACTTTTTCTAATCTGTATCCCATGCAGCATGTAAATATTGCGCATTCCATATTCCGCCATATTGGATGTTTACAGGCTCATAACATGCATTAGATGGCTGTAGGCTGTTTTTCAATGTTCCCAATCTGTATGTACAGTGTGTTGCCTAAATATTAGCTATGTTCTTAATACGAGTTAGGGTCCGCTTTAAGCTAACGAAGTGCCCACATGAAAGTGTTAACTACACATTGGCTACGCCTTTAGTTATGTGTGTGTTATTAGCTAACAACACATTAATATGAATAATGGCATGGAGACTTACTGAGTTGGTGGCCGACAGATGGCTGGTTGGGGCCAACAGGCTGCCCTTGGTCCTGGCTATGCTGTGAAGAAGTCCCTGGAGAAACATGTGACATTTGGTTAGTAGTTGTATAGAGTCACTATTCCAAACAGATCTGGCTCCCAGGCTGGCTGACATCACTCACCTTCGTCAGGATCGACTTCCAGCATCTCTGCTGCCTCCTCCTCCACTATCTCACCCGCTCCAGAAGCTTCTACAAATACATAATAAAGGATAACTTAGTTTTTGGCCTGCCATGTATATCTTTGTGCCTATACATGAAGAGTGACATACCAGAGCCTTCCCCATGCCTGGCCGGGCATGACTCCACGCCCACGCGGTTGCGCCCCTCCTCTGTGGTAAGGTCCAGGGGCTGGTCTGAGGAGGCCACAGAGGAGGGGTAGGTCCGTCGCCCGGGAGATCCACCACCTTCACTCACAGATGCAGACTCATGCAGCACTGGTCGGCCTGTGCGCCTCCGGGTGCGGCGAATTCTGAAATCCATTTCCAACACTAACAAAGAAAAGTCATTATAAGTAAAGGTATAGCTTATACATTTGCAACATATAACATGCTATCGCTTGGTACTTACTTGGGAAATGGATCCCAAAAAACCTCCGCACCCGGGCCATGTGCAGACGTTTCAGGTCCGACCAATGCTGCATTATCTGGGTGTGAGTGAAGGTGGTGCTGGTGACACGGGGGATTTCCGCGATGATCTCCCGGGCGATGTCCCTTTTTTCGCACACATTGGGCGCGAAGTCATACCGGCGCTGAAGCATGATCTGAAAAACATAATGGACACAGAGCTTTTACTTTTACACACAGACCCATATGTGTTGCATCACAAGTTGAGAATTTCATGTCATTAACACACACATTTAGAGTGGCAGCCATTTTTGGGGAGTGCCTTAAAGCGGACGTTGACTGTGAATGAGAGTCTGGTCTTATGTTATATGTTTCACACACCATGTACATACAGATAATAGCCAACATTAAAAATCAGCCCCCCTGCATCTATGGCATGTTAGGATGGTTTCAACATCCAATATGTCGGCTTATGCTTAGGCTTTTGGGCCACGTGTGTGGCTTGCCGTTGTGTTTTGCGGTCTTAGGCAAACAGTGTTCCTCAAACATCCGCATCAAGGTCCGAGACAGGCCAGGTTTGACAGCTAGCCCCGCTACTCCACAGGTTTATTAACTGGTGCTAAGCCAGTGCAATTGCCCTAATTCGGACATCAGCATAGACAGGTGACAACGTGGCCAGGCTCGGCCCTTGAGGATGAAGTGTGAGGAGCCAGTTCTTAAACATTAAGAGACCCAAAACTAGTTTCAAACGCATCATTTACATTTAGGCCATCATTGAGTATTAGCTTAAAACGCAGAGCCAGGCACTTACCAGCATGAGGATCTCTTCCTGTTGACGGGTGAAGATAGTGGGCGCCATCTTTATGCTTCTTCAAGGCAGCAGATAAGTGAAACCCCAGCGGTTTCCTGGTTCCGCTCAACGTACGTCCGTACGAGCGCGTAGTCGTGCGCATAGGCGTCACACTCTGGGCTCATTATTTAAAGGTCCCTGCACCCAAAGCTCATTCTCTTTGAGCATTTGTGGAAAATGGCACCCAAAAAGCCTGCAGCAAAACGCGCCCAGCCAAGCCAGACCTCGGAGGGCCCAACCACCAGGTCCCAGCAAGGAAGCAAGAAATTACGCTCCAAGAAGGCGAGTACCACCTCGGCCCCACCAAGGGACACTGGACCCTCCCTTACCCAAAAAAGGGCCCCCAAGGCACGTGCCCCTGCGGCCAAAAAACAGGCCACAGCAGCACCCACCACCTCTGCCCCCAGAAGAGGCCGCCCAAGGGAGCCCACACCGCCCATGGTTTCCAGCAGGGCACTTCGCCAACCCAGGCCCCGCAGCAGGGCCAGAAGCCCATCTAGGCCACGCAGCTGGGCCAGAAGCCCATCCAGGGCCAGAAGCCCGTCCAGGCCCAGAAGCAGGGCCAGAAGCCCAGAAAGCAGTCACAGGAGGCCCAGAACCCCAGCAAGGCCGCGCAGCAGGGCAACAACCCCATCCAGGCCCAGAAGCAGGGCCAGAACACCAGCAAGGCCGCGCAGCAGGGCAACAACCCCATCCAGGCCCAGAAGCAGGGCCAGAACCCCAGAAAGGCCCAGAAGCAGGGCCAGAAGCCCATACAGGCCCCGCAGCAGGGCCAGAACCCCAGAAAGGCCCAGAAGCAGGGCCAGAAGCCCATACAGGCCCCGCAGCAGGGCCAGAACCCCAGAAAGGCCCAGAAGCAGGGCCAGAAGCCCATACAGGCCCCGCAGCAGGGCCAGAACCCCAGAAAGCCGAGACAGGAGGCCCAGAACCCCAGCAAGGCCGCGCAGCAGGGCAACAACCCCATCCAGGCCCAGAAGCAGGGCCAGAAGCCCGTCCAGGCCAAGAAGCAGGGCCAGAAGCCCGTCCAGGCCAAGAAGCATGGCCAGAAGCCAATACAGGCCACGCAGCAGGGCCAGAAGCCCCCGACCTGGCACCAGCCGGGAACATAGCCCCCGACCTGGCACCAGCCGGGAACATAGCCCCCGACCTGGCACCAGCCGGGAACATAGCCCCCCAAGAGGCCAAAGAATGGCCACCCTGACCACATCTACACCTGGAAGTTCGGTGGCCAGCCACGCAAGAACACCCAGTCCCTTGGCCAGTCCAGTCCAGTCATTGGGAAGCCAGCAATCCGTCCATTCCCCTACCCAGCCCCAGGCCATAATGTCACCACATGTGTCTGCACACATGGAGGAGCACCCAAGCCAACCATCTGGCCGCACATTGCGCCGCGGCCAGATGAGTGGGAGATTCTCCCATGACCAAAATATGGCATTGGCTAGTGGCCTTACATTATACTATGACGAGCTCTATGGGAGCAAATCAAAACACACCACGAAGCAGCGCAAGATGGAATTGTTTGAAACCATCCTACGACAAGTAAATGCAGCGGGGGAAGAGAGGAAAGATGTGCCACAAATTCAAAAGAAAATCTCGGATCTCAAATATGCTGTACGTCAAAAAGAAATTAAAAGGCATAATTACAGGTAAATAAATGATGTCTCCAAATATAAGGATTAGGATGTACTGTATGCACCTTTTCTGAGTACCAAACGATTTTCTCTTTTCAGCATGCAAACTGGAGGTGGCTTTCCTACAAAACTGGAGTTTACCCCTGCTGAGGAGATTGTGCTGGGCCTTCTCCATCCGGTCGCGGTCGGTGGCCATGCGGGTCTAAGGGACACAGACTCACCGACCCGTACCCACGGTGAGTACTTAATCTGCATGTTTGCCTGTTTGGTAAAAAATATAAAGGTCACTAGTACCAAGATGACGGTATGGCCCTATGGTGTGGCTTGCTTGGGCTCGCACTACTGTGCCTGTTTGTGTCCTGTTTTGGTCCCTGTGAATCACACATTTAGGACCACATACATTATGTAAAAGACCAATTAACAAAAAATATTTGTCAACTAACGAAGTTTATCCTGAAAAGTGTTATATTTGGACTCAATCACAAAACACACATCATTAGGGATGTGTTGGCTATTTGTTGTGTGAGTTGTGTTTGAGGTAACAATTTAATGACACACCCCCAAACATATCTGACCTAGAGCAGCGAGACTCAACTGGCGGCCCGGGGTCCCAATGCGGACCTTGGCACCAGATTCCCGGACCCCTGCCCAGACAGCACTGCACTCAGTTACTTCTGTGTTGACGTGCTCAGAGCTGCCCCCTTGATCGGCGATGTAGTGGTTGGTCTCCTGCCCAATGTCATGGCTCCCTGAAACATAGCATTGCAATATGAAGTACTGCACAGGAAGTGGCATTGCAAGGTACACAGTAACTTGGTGCATCTTTCTCTTGGTCCAATCCTGTCCCGCTGCCCCAGCTCTGCCCCATCTGCCACAGTCCCACCATCTGCCCCCCCCCCCACATAAGCCCCATACATTTCTAACATATTTGCTCCATCCATCCCATCACCATCAATTCCTGACCTCCCACCTTTAGCCATCCAATCCCTGTCCCCTCAGCTCTGCCCCATCCAGCCCAGCAAGGGCAAGCAGCCTTTATTAGTTTGCACTTGGCAATCTCCAGCCCCTCCCCCAGTGTGTTTATTTCTAACTAGACACCCCCTGCGACAGCCCCATGCCCAGACATTCACCTCTCACCACATACCTTTAAATGGACCTTTACAAGAAGTGTTTGAGTACCCCTGACCTAGAGAATGGTAGTCAAAATCCAAATAGTTGCTGTGCAAGTAGTATGCTGACTGGGTACACTTCCTGACTTTGAACTGAGGTCAGTTAGCAGTTTTCTCGAGCCATTGCACCTATCTAAAATTGCGTGTATTTTAACAATTGTCCCCATTGCTGTAGAGTTGCTTAATATTACAAATAGTGGCTTTTTTTAGTAACTAAAAAAACAATGCTTATGTGTGTGTTTACCTTGTTTTGTTTTCTCTTCTTCAGCCCAGCATGACCCCTCAGCAAGGGTAAACTCACCCCCCAGGTTGCTTATGCCTACCAGGTCCGTACAGCATAGGAGCCCAGATCCGAGATTTCCGGTAAGTTAATTTAGTACCATAAATACTACCAAGTGCTTAAGCATGTGTTAAACTGATGGAATCCCAAATTTGGACGCCAACTTACCCTTTTTTTTTATATGTCCCTACAGACCCGCACAATCATGGAAGAGATCATGGAAATGGAGGAAGCTGATGTCTCCCTGCAGGGCACGTCCGATGACCTCCCCCTGGGTCCCAATCTGGAACTGCTCCCTAATGTTTCTCTGGCCAATCCTCAGCAGCAGAGTGAATCTCCATCCATTGCGCATGCACATGGGGAGACTGACACAACAGTCCCCAGTGTTCACTCTGCTGCTGAGGATTTGCCAAGCATGCCTGTTGCTGTTGAGGGGACGACACAACGCGGCAGGGCACGCCCAAGAGCCAGGGTAATTGTGCGGCGGACTCCATTACGCCGCCCCACAATTTCCCAGGGGAGGCAGAGTGCCCTGCTTCAATTATGGACCCAAGAGAGGGACTCGTATGAGGCACAGCTCGTTAATGAGCGTGAGGAAAGGCATGCCGACATGGTCAACATCAATAACAGCTTACAGGGCATCCTCGCGGAGTTGCGTACCCTCAACAGCAACATGGTAACTGCAAGTAATGGCATCCAGTCAGCCATGGCTGAGATGACCAATATGCAGAGAAACATTATGGAGCAGTTTCAAATTCACAATGCAGCCATGGCCCAGGCTAGGTCCCATCCCCACGGACCTCCACCTGGGTATTATGGGCAGCCACCCTATTAAGCCATGATTGTGTGGGACATCTTTTCTCTTACCCCCCACTGTATTTACTTGTCCTTTTAGGTTTCAAACAAATCCATTTTGTGTTGCTCATGCAGGTTGTGTTTTGTATTTGCTCCCATATAGCTCCTTAGAGTAATGATTAAGGCCACTAGCCAATGCCATAGGTCTATGTGGAGTGTATCTGGCCACTTATGGCTTTAAATATGTATTTGGTTTGTGCTCCTCCTGTTTGCAGACATGTTTGTGTGACATTATGGCCATGCCCAAATATCCCTGGGCACAGGCAATATTAATGACTGGACTAGGCTGGCCTTTGGACTGGGTGTCCTTGTTTGGTTGTGCCACTCACTTCCAGGTGTAGATGTGCTCGATTTGTTTTTTGTTATATCATGCCTTTTTAACCACAGTTGTATGTGGAATGTTTTATGTTAAGCACAATAATTCTAATTCTACAAAGTAAAACAAATTTCACAATTACAATACTTGTGGTGTTTTTAGTGGAAACACATTTTAAATCAGCTTGGGCTAAACCAGATACTTTTTGGTTTAAGAGGTGTAACAATGCAAATATCAAGCTAAGTAAACAACATGAAATACATTAGGCAACAATTAAGGGAAAAATGTTTTAATTTAAGGTAATGCCACATTACGGCAAAACAACATATTGAACAAAAAGGCTAAGACAGACACACAGAATGTTGAAAAACGAAATTAAATTAACTAAAATGCTGCAATATCAAGTTTGCTCTAACTGATTGTCCAGACTCACTGGGTGGCCCAACATAATTTTCTCCATCATCCTCTAGGGCTGTAGAGGGCAGACTATCCACATAACGTGGGACACGTTCTAGTATTGCAAAATTGTGCAAAACAGCACATGCCATGATGATGTCGATCACTTTTTTGGGATCATATTGCAGGGCGCCCCCAGTATGGTCCAAACAACGAAAACGGGTCTTCAACAGCCCAAAGGCCCTCTCCACAACAGCCCGGGTCTTGCGGTGCGCGCGGTTGTACGCTTCCTGAGAGGCATCCTGGGGCCGCAGCACAGGCGTCATGAGCCAGGGGAGAAGTGGGTACCCGGAATCACCTTAACAAGACAATTAAATTTCATAAACATTAAAAAGGCAAGACAACAAACACAAAGAATTTGACATATATCCAAATGATGTAAGGTAAAGGGCGTAAAAATACACCCAGGGCACATTAGCAAAATAACTATTGCCACTAATGTAGTACATAAATAAAAATGCCGCTTAAATATACAAAAGAATGATAAAACATCTGCACGGGCAAGGGTAGTTAGAATTTTAATATATTTTGGGTTTTCTGACATGTTACAATTAGGATGCTGCTGAGGGGCACTCAACATTTATATAAAGAATACAATGTATGCAGTTTAAGTCCACTTTGCCATTTAAAGACCAATACTACAAAAGGACCATAAACTAACAGATACTTGGGTATAAACTCACAACCAATATATTTTGGGACATGGAACTAGGGGCACTCAACATTTATATAAAGAATACAATGTATGCAGTTTAAGTCCACTTTGACATTTAAAGACCAATACTACAAAAGGACCATAAACTAACAGATACTTGGGTATAAACTCCCAACCAATATATTTTGGGACATGGAACTTACAGACATCCTAACTAAAGGGAAAACATTCTGAAGGACAAAGTGAGGCAAGCATTTTGGTTTTGAGTTCCGAAAATAAGACCCAACTAAAATGCAGTTTCAGGCTTATGTAAAGAATACAAAAACAGAAATATCCACAAATAACAGATTATTCAGAAATTTAATACCAAATAAATAGGACACACTTACCAAGCAGCCATGCACCCGAAAATTCACCTGACTCAAATCTCCAAAACAACCCAGATCGTCTGAGTGTATATGAGTCGTGCGACGATCCTGGGTAGCCGGCAAGGACACTCAGAAAACACATGTCCGGCCCAACCACGGCCTGGACATTAAGGGAGTGTCCCATTTTTCGATTCCTTAAGGCAAAAGCATACAAAAAGGGTAATTGATAATTGAAAAAAGGATCAAAAATGTAAAACATGTCTGCACTCTATTGGAAACTACTAATGAAAAGCCTAAATAAGGCATGTACACAAATGAGCCAAAAAAAAATATGCTGCCGCAAAGGAAAACAGGTTACATTACACGTTGGGCAACATAATAACCTAAAACAAAATATAAATACCTATATATATACTCGTCGGCTGCCCTAGGTACGAGTGCCACATGTGTGCAGTCAACAGCACCAATTACGTTGGGCATGTCGGCCACATTATAAAAACCAAGCTTAATGGCGTTTCTGGCTGCCATATCATCCGGAAAATAAATATATTTTGGAGTTATGGCAGCCATGCCTTCCAAAAATTTAGATAGTACGCTGCTCAGCGTAGGCTGGGACATCCCCACGGAGGGGGCACCCAGCCTCTGGAACGAGCCGTTCGCCAAAAATTGCAGGCAGCCAAGCATCTTGGTCATACCTGAAATTGCATGCCCCTTCCTTGTGGTGCGGGCTAACCATGGCCGCAGCTCACTATATAATTTATGGAGGGAAGCGCGATTAAGCCTGGTCAGCTCGAACAGCTCAACATCATTCATGCTATCGATGTTCATGCGACGACGCAGGGGCAATCTGCTCTCAGACATCTGGATCAACTCAATGCCAAAAAGCATAAGCCCTTGATGTGCCACAAACTCGCTCCTCTCCATCCTACTCCCGAGGCCAAATAGCTGCCGGCAAACATTTCGTAAAGCAGCTCTTTAATGGGCTTCAAAACAATTAGCAATCAGCTCTCTGAATTGGTCGCAAGCCCATGTGAAGGACGTAAAAAATAGGATCTGACGCAAATAATACGATTTGGACGGGAAAAAGACACGAACTAACGCAAAATATACGATTTCCGTACGAAATGCGTATGTTCATATACGTCTATGCGCGAACGATCGTGCGAATACGAAATGGGCAAAAAAACAAGAAAAAATGACAAACACCCACCCAAACTTACGATTCTCGATACGAAATCAATTAACTTTTGCTCTTTGAATCGAGGGGTATGTGTATGAAACTTGAATTGGTTGCCCACCCTTTCTGACTTTGTTTTTTCCCTTAACACACTATTTGGTTAATTTTTTCTTAGTATATTTTTAGCCTAATTTTTTTAACTTTAAATTAAATGGGTTAAGCGATTGAACCCTATTGCGTCATGTTCTTGCCCTCTTATGTAAGTAGTATTCCCCAGACTTTTTTAATGAGTGTACAGGTTGGATGTGCATGTAGGCTCATTAGAAATGTCCTTTCCTCCAACCCTACCCCGCTCACCTATTTGTCCCTCTTTTCTATTGTTGCAATGCACACCTTTTTTTTATTTTATTTTGACATATTGTTTTTCTTTTTTTTTTTTTTTTTTGGCAGGAGACTCTGGCTATCCTTTGCTCCCCTGGCTGCTGACCCCCATCCTGCACCCATCTTCACAGGCAGAGGGGCGCTACAATACTGCCCACAGGAGGACTCGCTCTGTGGTGGAGCGAGCCTTTGGTCTCTTGAAGATGAGGTTCCGTTGTCTTGATCAGACTGGGGGGGCACTACAATATACGCCTGCAAAGGTCATAAAAATAATCATGGCTTGTGGGCTACTCCACAACCTGGCCATTAGGAGCCGTATTAGCTGATATCTAGACCTGCCGGATGAGCATGTTTTTGTTTCACCCCTCCTTTTTCTGGCATCCAAAGTGGCACCGCGCAAACCATCCGTGCACAACTAGTGTTTAATGTTTTTTCATAGAACAGAATCTTTATTTTTCATGCAAACTTTATTTTTTGCAAAACAAATTTTGGGGTGTCATTTGTTTATTTTTTAACCAAAGAAAAACACGTGGGGTCAGAAAATGTACCCCAAAAAAATTAGTGGTATGTTGGGTCGGATGGTGCCGATGAATGATGTGGTGGCAGCAAATTGGCTGCAATGTGGGCCAGGCTTTGATTAATGGCACCCTTATGGCTGGTTAGGGCAGAGACATTTCTGTTTAATACCTCTAATTGGGCGTTGATGCTTGTTAGTTGGGTGCACACAGTGTCATTGAATTGCTGTGTGGTAGCCGAAAAGGCTATATTTTCCTGCCTCCACGCTTCCTCCAAAATTTTCAGTTGCCTTCTTTGGCTAATATGGCGCCTGGAATGGGTTCGAGCAGTGGGACGGGTGGTTGGTTCTGGTTCTGAAGGTGGTTGTGGATGTGGTGGTTGTGCCAGGGTTGACTGCGTTGCTGCCACTGGTTCAGTAGTGGTTAGTGACATATGTGGTGTGTCCTCCTCCAAATCTCGTATATGTTCGATTATGGGTGGGCTTACTGTGTTCTGGAAATAAATATAGGTTCATTTTAGTATATTTATGTCAACAAAATCTCTCAAAGATCAATGTTAAAAGTACACACCAAGGACCATTGACTTACCTCATCCAAATCCACAATTTGGGTTCGTTGTGTAGAATCCTGGTGTGCCCTTGGCCTCGGTGATAACGCAGGGGTTTGGGGGCCTTGTGTGTCCTGTTGACTTGGTCCTTTGAATGAAGATTGTAAGATTAGCTAAATGGCCAAGTACAGTGTGTTGTGTACCTTTTGGAACTGTTTTTAAAAGGTCATGGCAAAATCAGACTCACCTTGGGACCTTACATTCCGGTCTGTGTCTTGTGCCTCTTGCAGGCCCTGGATGCTGACCGGGTGTATGTATATATATACATGTTCCTCGGCGGGTGTTAGGATTATTTTTGTGGGTAAGCCACCCTCTGTCTGCTGGCTGGGGAAGATTAAATCACACCTAATAAGTGTTACATCCTGTTACCAATGCAACTATAAATGCATTTAAATTGGTCTTTACCTCTGCTGACGGCGCATGTCCATTTTTTTTTTGCTGTAATATTTCAGGTCCCCAAATTTCCTTTTGATTTGTTGAATATCTCTCCGAACAGATCCCACACTATTTACTTGCCGGCAAATATTAGTCCAGATCTCCTGCTTAGCCTGCTTAGTGGTTGATTTGGAGGTCCGGCCAAATAGGGCATCATAATGCTCACAAACTTCATTTTTAACAGCCATGCTTTGAGCATCGCAAAAACGTGCAGTTAGTGAGCCACTGCGTAGTTGTCGGCCACATGGGTGTGTGGTGTCCCCTGCATCTGTGGAAATTGATGGTTGGCTATCTGGGGAGTCGTGTGTGGTTCTTGGGCTTATGGGGGAGAGTGATGTTGTGTGCTGCTCTGGCTTAATGTCTGGGTTCCTGTTGAGCTATCAGATGTTGAGCTGCATGTGGAATCTGAGGTACTGGAATTTGGAGAACCAGAGGGTTGAGGTGGAGGGGTGGGTGACCTTGGTGAGGTGGTGGGTTTGGCAATACGCTTACCCTTGCTGATGTGTTTTGGTTTGTGGGTATGCTTGGTGTGTTGAGGTTGAGGATGCTGCAAGGTCTTACTAGATTTGGCACCCTTGTGTGGTCGTGTTTTTTTGGCAGGTGGGGGAGAATGTGTTAATGTATCCTTGCTCCTGCGTTTTTGGGAATGTGCCTGTGTCTGTGGAGTATCCACCGTTTTAGTTGGGGCATGTTCTGCATGTGTCTTGTGCCTGCTCTTCTGTAATTTTGTAGATGAGGCTTGTGTGCGGCGGCTATGTGCCTTGTGCCCTGGTTTGCTCTTTTTGCTCCCTTTAGGTCTGGCCATATTGATATGGTATCCAACACAGAGCTGAGTGCCTTGTGCTTTAAATATGTTTCCCGTGTGGGCGTGGTCAACAGCGGGTACGCGCCTGCACGCACGCACGCACGTCACCGTGGGGGAACGCCATAGCTAAACCAGCAAAAGCCAGAAAAGATGTCGCCCGCCATCTTCACACA
The DNA here is from genome assembly GCA_027917425.1 of Gastrophryne carolinensis. Classification (NCBI taxonomy): domain Eukaryota; kingdom Metazoa; phylum Chordata; class Amphibia; order Anura; family Microhylidae; genus Gastrophryne; species Gastrophryne carolinensis. Next base: position 437,009,804 of record CM051236.1, read on the forward strand.
GGAGCAGGACGACATCATCATGGATGTGAGTATGCGAGCGTGCGTTTATGTGCGCGCACACATTTCTTGTAATAAAAAAAAAAACAAAGCGCAAGAATAGTCTGGAACAACTTAGTTTGTGATGCTAAATACAAGCCCACCTTAGTTTAACACATGTACGCAGCTACAAACTAGGCTAGATGCAGATAGAAGAACTAGGGCAATGTGAGGCAGCAAGAGGTTAATAAAGTGACTTTAGTTAGGGCAGGAAACTTGTTAAGGTATTTTGTAGATTAATGGTGGGTCATTGTATATTTTTATTACAGATGATGCTGAGGAATCACTACGACTTCCTGCCGTCAGATTATGAGAAGCGGACGTTGGCCCTGGCGGTGGTGGACGCGATAGCACGACGCTCCCAAACCACCTATACCTTCACCCAGATCGCCCAACACTGGTCTGATTTGTAGAGAAGGCATAAGCCCCGGGTGAGGCGGTACTTCGCCAAACATTTCCCATGTAAGTGTGGAAAATGTAAATGCTACTATAACCCTGGCCTCGCATGGGCGTGGTTTTATGATTGTGTTTGTATTTCAGCACATGAATGGAATATGCGCTTCCGCCCCACCCGGACCAGGACACGCAGCCCAGTGTTGGGCGAAACAGGTGAAGGTGTAGGTGGTCCACCGCCAGTATCAACGGCCACCCCCTCCTCTGCAAGTGAGTATGAGGAGCCTCTTGACCTCAGCATGCAGGGGAGGGGGGAATCTGACGGCAGGGAGTCGAGCAGAAATGAGCCACAACCAGACTCCGGTAAGGGAAATATAGTTAGATATGTGCTAATACATGCATTAAATACATATACTCATGTGCACTATTGTTAGTTGTAGATTCAGACGTCGCAGGGACATCCCAAGGGATGAGCGAGGAAGGGGGGGCGGGAAGAGGTGGCTGGGGAAGGTGAGTAAATTGATACCTAGAAACCTAACTTAATATGATATTCATGATACAACAACAGTCTCTAAATCAGTGTGTTTGTCATCCAAACAGATTCACAGCAGCAACCCAGGGAGGAAGAAAGGAGACTCCACCCCCGACGCAATGTGCGCCAAAAACATTGTAAGTGGTGTTTTTGTTTAGCAAAGTAAATGAACTAACAATTCCATTGCCCAAAAAAAAGACCAAAGAAACATTTAACTAAAGACTTTGTAAAAAAAACCCTTAAAAAGGGCCCCAAAAAAAAACGACAAAACAAAACATAAAAACAATGCTAAACTAATTTTGGTTTTCATTCACAGATCCAAGAAAACGACAGGCGCAACAACCGGAGGCCTAACGTTTGCCATTTGTGTGGCCAAGTTTTAAAGTTACCTTTTTTCAACGACCAAATTTAGTTCCATGAAACCCCCCCCAAAAAAAAAAGTTTTAAACAAGGTTTTAAATAAATATACATAAAAAGATTTGATGTGTTGTCTTTCCTGCAAATGTGCAATCACACAACATAATCACTCATTTACATGACACAAAAGGTTTAGATATAGGACAATAAATCCAAAAAAAAAAACAAAACAATAAGGTATGCATTAAAGGCAAGGAAGAAGGAACACAAAGGAGAATAAGGTATGCATTAATGGCAAGGAAGAAGGAACACAAAGGAGATTAAGGTATGCATTAATGGCAAGGAAGAAGGAACACAAAGGAGATTAAGGTATGCATTAATGGCAAGGAAGAAGGAACACCAAAAATTATATTTGACAATATATATATGTGTCAAATTGGCAGTTGGTGCCATATGTATATTCCAATGGAGGTTTAGGGATGTGCGCTTGCGTGTAGTCAGATTGGCAACTGAAGAGCCATGGAGATGTAAGTAGACTTGAAAAACCCAAAAAAATGGAAGGTCAAATACGACGGAAGGCAAGCAGGTACGTTCAAAAACCAAGGAAAAAGCAGGGAAAAACGGTCCGCCCATGTGAACGGGAACGGAAGCCCCGATCAAATTGAAGGCACCCAAGAGAGCAAAAAAAACTTCCCGAGTGAAGACAAGTTTACGGATCAGTTAGGGAGCCATTCCGACGGAGGCTTTGAGCCACGATTCAAACGGGACCCCTGGACAATCGGAAGGTTTTAAGGTCGGTTCAGGGGAGGCTCTGCATCAGGCCATATATGACTGAACTCACAGCTGTAACACTTGAAAAGTATAAACTAGTAAATAAAATGTGTAAGAAAGAAATAAGGTTGGCAAAAGCACAAAATGAAAGAGAATGTGGCCAAAGAAAGCAAAACTTAATCAGAACAGGTAGGTGCCCTAATTAATGATAATGGGGAAATGGTCACTGGGGATGAAGATGAGGCGGAGCTGTTAAATGGATTCTTTAGCTCTGTGTACACAAGAGAAGAGCGAGGAGCCAACACAGGAGATGCCACTGATGGCAATAGCCAAAGTATAATAATTAACAAGCTAAACGTGGATATCATCCAAGAAAAACTAAATAATTTAAATGTGAATAAGACTGCAGGACCAAATGGACTTCACCCAAGAGTTCTCAAAGAACTCAGTTCCGTTATCTCATCACCCTTGTTGTTGATATTTAAAGACTCACTATCAACTGGTATAGTGCCAAGGGACTGGCGCAAGGCAAATGTGGTGCCCATTTTTAAAAAGGGCTCAAGGTCGTCTCTGGGAAGACTGGTTAGCTTAAACTTCATTGTGGGGAAATTGCTTGAGGGGCCATTAAGGGACTATATACACGAATATATAACTATCCATAATATTATAAGTGACAACCAACACAGTTTTACTAAGGACAGAAGCTGCCAGACTAACCTGATTGGCTTCTATGAGGAGGTGAGTAGAAGCCTGGACAAAGGGGCGGCTGTGGATATATACTTTTCTTCCTGAGGCAACTGAAGAAGGCTGGTGTGTCAAATGGTTGCTAGTGCTCTTCTTCAATGCCGTCATTGGTTCTTTACTGTGTTTTTCATTGTCTGTCTGGTTCGAGGGATCTACTAAAAGGGACAAGTGTAGACGCCAAACAATAAAGACAGCGGAAAGAATAATTGGAGCCCCCTTACCATCCCTGCATGAACTGCACGAACGCAGAACCAAGACTCGGGCAGAAAAGATACTTCGGGATCCCTCCCACCCTGGACACGCCCTATTCCAATACTTACCATCTGGGCGGCGTCTTGCGGTACCAGCGTGCAGGACTTCTAGATCTAGGGAGGGTTTCTTTCCTTTGGCTGTCCGCATATTCAACAATAGTCAGGCATCAAAGGCCCAGGCTCAAGCCGGTATCATTTGCACTTTAGAAGATTATCTGTGTCTGTGTATCTCCGTTTCTATGTTCCCCTTCCTTCCTATGTTACTGGAACTGTAGTTAATTGTTAACTGTTGCACTGTGTATAAGCCAAAAAGAATTCCTTGTCCATCTCACGATGTACTTGGCAAACAATAAATTGAATTGAATTTTCTGGATTTTGCAAAAGCATTTGACACTGTCCCCCATAGACGCTTATTGGGGAAATTGAGGTCTTCAGGATTAGAAAACACAGTTTGTAACTGGATTGAAAACTGGCTGAAGGATCGTGTGCAGCGATTTGTGGTTAATGATACCTACTCTGAATGGTTAACGGTTGTAAGTGGCGTACCCCAGGGTTCAGTGCTGGGCCCACTATTATTCAACTTTTTTATAAACGACATTGAAGATGGAATTAAAAGCACTGTCTCTATTTTTGCAGATGACACAAAGATATGTAGCACAGTGCAGTCTATTGAAGATGTTCACAAGCTTCAGGCTGACTTGGACACATTGAGTGTCTGGGCATCCACTTGGCAAATGAAGTTCAATGTGGAAAAATGCAAAGTCATGCACTTGGGGTCTAATAACCTGAAGACCACATATGTCCTCGGGGGAGTAAAACTGGGAGAGTCACTTGTTGAGAAGGATCTGGGGGTACTGGTAGATCACAGACTAAATAACAGCATGCAATGCCAAGCAGCTGCTTCCAAGGCCACCAAGATACTATCATGCATTAAAAGAGGCATGGAATCACGGGATAGAGATGTAATTTTGCCTCTTTACAAGGCACTGGTGCACCCTCACCTGGAATATGCCGTCCAGTTCTGAGCACCCATTCATAGAAAGGACGCTCTGACTCTGGAAAGAGTGCAGAGGAGAGCCACCAAACTAATAAGGAGAATGAAGGATCTTAGTTATGAGGAAAGATTACGAGAATTAAATCTGTTAAGTCTTGAGAGGAGACATGATTAACTTGTATAAATATATAAATGGCCCATAAAAAAATATGGGAGAACACTACTTCAGGTAAAATCCTCTCTAAAGACAGGGGGGCACTCCCTTCGATTGGAAAAAAAAGAAATTTAGTCTCTGGAGGTGACAATCATTTTTTTACCATAAGAACTATAAATCTAATAGCCTCCCACAGAAGTTTGTTACAGCATCAACCGTTGACAGCTTCAAAAAAAGGATTAGATGCTTTTTTAGAAGAAAATAACATTAACAGTTACTATTAGTGCTTATCAGTAAAAAAAAAATAAAAAATAAAAAAATAGCTTCCCCTATAAAAAAAATAAATAGAGATAACTTCCCCTACCCCAACACACTTGGTTTAACTTGATGGACATATGTCTTTTTTCAACCGTATTAACTATGTAACTATGGAACCAAGTCTAATTAATACCATATAGATGTAGCAGTCATTAACCGACACATCCCAGCTCAGCCCAGTGTGATATCTCACAAAGAAGCCATTGAAAAGCATACTCCAGTGCACCAAGTTGAGTTTTAAAGAAACCTGCATCTGTACCTGTAACATACTCCCAATGATCTTCCTGGCCTCCTGATACAGCGTCTCCCCATTCCAGTGAGGATTTAATTTACTGAGTTTGGAGACAATACGGTTATGTTCCCGAACAAAGATTGTATGAAGTATTGGAAGACCAAGTTGTTCATTAATACGAGAGTCACCTGTAACGGGTAAACATCATTAGAATGTAACACTATTTACAAGTAAACAATTGTTACTTTGAATAATTGACATACTGGTAATTTAAGGTCATCTAAACTAGGCAGAGAAGATGCACCAGATTTAAAAATCTAAGATAATAGTTATCAAATTAGGCTGCATGAGAATAGATAATAATTAATTTTATGCCTTTTTCTAAAGTGGAACAAAACCCAGCAATTGACTTTCCCGGGTTTTGTTCCATGCCCCTGGGGGCATCCTTAATCGGCATGCCCTCGTTGTGTGAAACGCCCCAGTTCGCCCAGTAAAACTCACCTTTCCCCAGTCCAATCAGAGGCCTTTGCCGTATTTACATCCTTTGGCAAAGGGCTATGATTTAATTCAAAAGTTAAACATGCACTGCCGCATCCCCCATATCCCCGCCTGCTTGAGCTGTTGTTGTTTCAGTTAGATAGACTCTACCTGGTAACAGACAAACAATGACATGATATTACATGCACATGTGCAGTCACATGGTAATTCCCAGGACACAAAATGCCCTTTTGTGAACAAAGGATTAGCGTGCACAATTGTGCTCAAAGATACACCAGATAATATGTCATGATGTGGCACATGTGCAGTCAAGTGGGATTTCCATGATCCAAGGTGCACACAATTGCCATGTAATCTTAGGATCTTAGGTTCATGCACATCCAGTCCAACTTCCACAATTTCCAGCACATTTGCACATAAATACACACATTGTACAACCTATCAGCACCAGCAAATCTTCTTGGAAGCAGACATATTTTTTACGCTTGCAGTGCCTGCCACACCTCTCCATTGCAGCGCATTCAGTGGGTGTGCACATGATGGGTTTCAGGAGTGTGCAATGACACGGGTTGACTCTGAAGCAAAAGTTGGGAGGTTTCTGACCACCAGACTGGTAGCTACTGTAGGGGATAAAATGTGAGTATCGTTTTTTTTTAGTTTGGGTGTACTAAAAATGTTGAGTTTTTTCAACAACAGCAGTCAATCTCACCTGCCAAGAAACATGGAACTCCCTCTATCTTGTTTGTCCTGCCACACAGGTCATTTGCATTTCCGCTGAATGGAAGTTGAGCTCGCCCATTGTCTGTGTAGTTCTGATTTATGGCCAAAAGTCCCAGGTTATTAGTATTGTTGCGGAGCTTTGTAGCAACTGCCATATTGCTTCCATACACTTGGCTTCCATCAATGTATGACGTGAGGACATTGATCTGTTCACGCACAGGGGTGTATATATTGCACACTGGGGCTGACCGGAACAGGGGGATACAGTCGCTTTGGTCTTGAATTCTAGGGTCATTTTTTGGAACCTGCAAATGACATTAAAATACATTTACTAGTAAAAACAAATCTATTAACAATAATCATTCAATGATCTCGTTATTTTTAATCCCATCTTGTGACCCAGGTAAGTTTGTCTATGCCATGTCGGGGCAGCGTGGCCTCTACATATATCTGCAGATATATGCAACTGAATCGCTGTCTTTCTACCTGTTAGACATGTTTTATGGTTCCACTGGGTCACTCCCACACCAATTACACATTTTCAAGAGCAGCTTGCTATTTCTTTCCGTTTAACTAGCCAGATGCACGCATGGGGGCTGGGGTCTAACCGACACTAGCAGGCTATGACCCTTCCCCTGTGAAGTGCACCGAATGGGAGTTGGCAGCTCCCGGTAAGTAGCTTTGTAGTTTACTAGCTGCAGTACATGTCCCTATTATGGGGCTCATATATATAGGGTAGGGACCACACTAACACAGAGTGCCTTGTCGGGGGCAGTGAGGCTTCTACATGTATCTGCAGATATATGAAACTTAATCTCTGTCTTTCTACCTGTTAGACATGTTTGTTGCTTTATACTCATATGTATTACTAAGAGGTGGTTCCAACGGTTCCCTCCCACACCAATTACACATTTTCCAGAGCACTTTGCCATTTCTTTCAGTAAGCTGGTCTCCTAGCATGTAGAAGTTGTGTTAGTTGTTGTCCAGCAGCAGTAGAGTTAACCAGAGACTGCAGTAGGTGGCCTCACAGAAAGTAGCCCTATGCATGTTGGGTAATGTATGCACATCGGAGTGTGTATAAGTCATTGCAGTCCAGTTCAGTGAAAAAAGCACATGTACTGAGTAGTGAACACATAAGTAAAGAAGCATATGGGAAGGAACTGCATCAGCCAAGAAGGACACAAGTGTGTGTGCGTTGCATTAGATGCATGCATCTTCTCTCTTCACCCTTCATAACGACCCATGGAGAGAGAATCTCCACCCCCTGGGAGGAAACTCTAACTGAACAGAGGTTAAAACCCCACCCCTTCCTCCCCACCTCAGTTCTTTGTGTTTCCTCGCTAAGGAAACACTGGACAGTAGGCTGCAGCCAATTTTTTGTGTTCATTTTTTGTTTTATGCTTCAGGAGCCCCTGGAGAAGCCTGCTGAGCCAGGGACAATTTGTTATCAGGTTCCGAGGTTCTCAGGCAACCAGGGAAGTCCCCCATAGCCTGAAAGTGCACTAGTTGTGCGCTGTCCCATTTAAATTTCGACCAATTCAGTGGCTGGTGTGCATGGCCTAGAGTAGTGGTCCCCAACCCCCGGGCCGCGGACCGCTACCGGTCCGTGGCTCAAATGGTACCGGGCCCTGAGGCTATCGCGCCCTGCGCTCCAAACCCCCGCCCCTATTCAACCCGCGGACCATGGACGCTAGGATTCCGGACCCCATGGCCAGGAGGGTGGGTGCAGAGACGGGTGTCGGGGGATATCGGGGCCAGAGACGGGGAGGGAAGGCAGCGGGCGGGCGCGGAGATGGGGAAGGAAGGCAGTGGGCGGGAACAGAGAGCGTGAGGGAAGGCAGCGGGTGGGGCCATCTGCCGGAATAGTAGGCAGCGGGCGGGGCCGGAGACTGAGGGAAGGCAGGGGGCGGGCCGGAGACCATGAGGGAAAGCAGAGGACGGGGTCTGACGGACAGGAGGAAAGGCGGCGACGGGTAGGAAAGACAGCAGGTGGGTGATTTATGGAGGAGGAGCTGTCTGCTTCGATGGCAGGAGGCTGAGCGGCGCTCAGTTAAAAGAAGTTCTGCAGTGCACTTTCCAATATCCTCCGGGCTGCAACAAGCAGGACTATGAATTAGTTTCGCCCTGCATAGTTCTGTTTTCAGCTGCCCAGCGGATATAAAACAGTGCATGAAGCAGGACGTTTATGATTGTGCATTGCTCAGCCTCCTGGGATAGTTGCAGATGGCTGAGCGTGCCTTTTATCACCAGCCAGCTTTTCCCTGGGGCATCCTGAATCGGGATGCCCCCACTGTGTGACCCCCCCAGGGCACCTGTAAAAACTCCCCTTTCCCTGCTTCTACTCTCTTTTCCCTGCTCTGTCCCATCCCATCTCTCTTTTCCCAGCTCTGTTCCAACCCATGTCTCTTTTCCCAGCTCCGTCCCATCCCATCTCTCTTTTCCCAGCTCTGTCGCATCCCATCCCATCTCTCTTTTCCCAGCTCTGTCCCATCCCATCTCTCTTTTCCCAGCTCTGTCCCATCCCATCTCTCTTTTCCCAGCTCTGTCCCATCCCATCTCTCTTTTCCCAGCTCTGTCCCATCCCATCTCTCTTTTCCCAGCTCCGTTCCATCCCATCCGATCTCTCTTTCCCCAGCTCTGTCCCATCCCATCTCTCTTTTCCCAGCTCTGTCCCATCCCATCTCTCTTTCCCCAGCTCTGTCCCATCCCATCTCTCTTTTCCCAGCTCTGTCCCATCCCATCTTTCTTTTCCAAGCTCTGTCCCATCCAATCTCACTTTTCCCAGCTCTGTCCCATCTCTCTTTTCCGAGCTCTGTCCCATCCCATCCGATCTCTCTTTTCCCAGCTCTGTCCCATCCCATCTTTCTTTTCCCAGCTCTGTCCCATCTCTCTTTTCCCAGCTCTGTCCCATCCCATCCGATCTCTCTTTTCCCAGCTCTGTCGCATCCCATCCAATCTCTCTTTTACCAGCTCTGTCCCATCCCATCTTTATTTTCCCAGCTCTGTCCCATCCCATCTCTCTTTTCCCAGCTCTGTCCCATCCCATCTCTCTTTTCCCAGCTCTGTCCCATCCCATCTCTCTTTTCCAAGCTCCGTCCCATCCCATCCGATCTCTCTTTTCCCAGCTCTGTCCCATCTCATCTCTCTTTTCCAAACTCTGTCCATCCCATCTCTCTTTTCCAAGCTCTGTCCCATCCCATCTCTCTTTTTCAAGCTCTGTCCCATCCCATCTCTTTTCCAAGCTCTGTTCCATCCCATCTCTCTTTTCCAAGCTCTGTCCCATCCCATCTCTCTTTTCCCAGCTTTGTCCCATCCCATCTCTCTTTTCCAAGCTCTGTCCCATCCCATCTCTCTTTTCCAAGCTCTGTCCCATCCCATCTCTCTTTTCCAAGCTCTGTCCCATCCCATCCGATCTCTCTTTTCCCAGCTCTGTCCCATCCCATCTCTCTTTTCCAAGCTCTGTCCTATCCCATCTCTCTTTTCCTAGCTCTGTCCTATCCCATCTCTCTTTTCCAAGCTCTGTCCCATCCCATCTCTCTTTTCCAAGCTCTGTCCTATCCCATGTCTCTTTTCCAAGCTCTGCCCCATGTCTCTTTTCCAAGCTCTGTCCCATCCCATCTCTCTTTTCCAAGCTTTGTCCCATCCCATCTCTCTTTTCCAAGCTTTGTCCCATCCCATCTCTCTTTTCCAAGCTCTGTCCCATCCCATCTCTCTTTTCCAAGCTCTGTTCCATCCCATCTCTCTTTTCCAAGCTCTGTCCCATCCCATCTCTCTTTTCCCAGCTCTGTCCCATCCCATCTCTCTTTTCCAAGCTCTGTCCCATCCCTCCCATCTCTCTTTTCCCAGCTCTGTCCCATCTCTCTTTTCCCAGCTCTGTCCCATCCCATCTCTCTTTTCCCAGCTCTGTTCCATCCCATCTCTCTTTTCCAAGCTCTCTCCCATCCCATCCCATCTCTCTTTTCCCAGATTTTTCCCATCCCATCTCTCTTTTCCAAGCTCTGTCCCATCCCATCTCTCTTTTCCAAGCTCTGTCCCATCCCATCTCTCTTTTCCAAGCTCTGTCCCATCCCATCCGATCTCTCTTTTCCCAGCTTTTTCCCATCCCATCTCTCTTTTCCAAGCTCTGTCCCATCCCATCCAATCTCTCTTTTCCCAGCTTTTTCCCATCCCATCTCTTTTCCAAGCTCTGTCCCATCCCATCTCTCTTTTCCCAGCTCTGTCCCATCCCATCTCTCTTTTCCAAGCTCTGTCCCATCCCATCTCTCTTTTCCAAGCTCTGTCCCATCCCATCTCATCTCTCTTTTCCCAGCTCTGTCCCATCCCATCTCTCTTTTCCAAGCTCTGTCCCATCCCATCTCTCTTTTCCAAGCTCTGTCCCATCCCATCCCATCTCTCTTTTCCCAGCTTTTTCCCATCCCATCTCTCTTTTCCAAGCTCTGTCCCATCCCATCTCTCTTTTCCAAGCTCTGTCCCATCCCATCTCTCTTTTCCAAGCTCTGTCCTATCCCATCCGATCTCTCTTTTCCCAGCTCTGTCCCATCCCATCTCTCTTTTCCAAGCTCTGTCCTATCCCATCTCTCTTTTCCTAGCTCTGTCCTATCCCATCTCTCTTTTCCTAGCTCTGTCCCATCCCATCTCTCTTTTCCAAGCTCTGTCCTATCCCATCTCTCTTTTCCAAGCTCTGTCCCATCTCTCTTTTCCAAGCTCTGTCCCATCCCATCTCTCTTTTCCAAGCTCTCCCATCCCATCTCTCTTTTTCCAGCTCTGTCCCATCCCATCTCTCTTTTCCTAGCTCTGTCCTATCCCATCCCATCTCTCTTTTTCCAGCTCTGTCCCATATATTTTTTTCTGTAACTGTATTTTATTTCTAAGGCATGTTTAAATACGTTAACATTAAAATGATTGAATCAAAACAATATTAACAATCAATGCCACTGCACCACCCCCAGCCACACCCCCAGACCCCCCCCCCCAGTGCCCCACCGGGCCGCGGTAAAATTACCAAATCCTGAACCGGTCCACGGTGAAAAAAAGGTTGGGGACCACTGGCCTAGAGGATCCCTTGCATTACCCACCTTCGATGCTTTTCCTCATTTTTGTCGGGATTCAGGTGGGAGGAGAAGGGGTGGAGACTTGTGGCCGCTGACCCAGCGGCGCTCTGACGTCACTTCCAGGCACGGCCTCTACACGTGGGTGACCTGGAAGTGTAGGCAACACTCACTCCTGGAGAAATCAGGAACGGATTAGTGGTTGCGGTGGCAGCGGCAATGGTGGCGGTGATACGGCAGCCCGGCAACCCACAGCAACCTCAGACCTCCATTCTTAGCCCACTAAAGTAAAGATACTCTTGGGCAGAAAGATCCAGGTGGAGGCAGTATATCTTCTAGCCCTAACATCCTGTGCAAAATGCCTCAGGAGAAACCGGTAATGTATAAATTCTGATTAATTTTTGCACCTTAGGCTGCAAGGGGTATGTATACTTAACTTTGTTATTGTAATTGTCCTTTAGCCTAATCCACCAAAAGCAAAGGATAAGGACAGAGACAAGGACCCCCCCCCCCCCCCCCCCCACAAAAAGAGAAGCTCAAGTATCCCAAACCTGTTAGTCGCTGTGAACCTAAGCATTACACTTCCGGATACCTGGCAGAAGTCTGTATGTCAGACTTGCCTTCAGATAAAAATGGGTAAGGAGCTATGTACAGGGAGATCTTAACAATGAGAAACGAAATTGTCTCAATGTTGGAGGTTTATAGTTCTCTAGGGTCGCACCCAGGGGCATCAGCTGCTGACACATTCACCCCTCAGTCAGGACAACTAATTCCGGATCCGAAACCACTAGTATCCTTTACTACATCTATCCCTGCCACTAATACTCGGACCAGTTCATGTTGAAACAGGATCAAAAATAGGGGAGGAGAGTGAAGGTGAACTCTCATCCAAGGACCCTCTCTGAGGGTATACTGGTTAATAAGAGCAGGGGGCCTCTGGATCCTCGGGGCCCTTACCAGAAGAGTTGGCAGGGTTGTTAGATGACATTTTTGAGAAATGGGGAATTAAGTGTGAGGAAAAGCCCTTGTCCGTGCAGGATACTATGTATAAGAAATTTTTTGAGAAAAAATCCAAATCAATCCCTCAAAAGGAAATTCCCCTTTCAGGAGCAAGACATGGAGCCTTGAAACAAAAGTCCCAAATTAGATGCTCCATTGGGTCATATGTCCTAAGCAGCAGATTTAGGCTTTGAAGATATGGGGCATTGCGTGATCCAATAGATTGCAGGATAAAGGGCATCTTAAAAAGGGCTTGGGATGCTACGCCATTTACATTCAGGCCTGCCATGGCAGCAGATGGTGTTATCAGAAGCATAGAAACGTGGCTCAATAACCTTAAGGGTTATCTGGAGAATGACAGTCCAAAGGAAAGTATCCTAGATACATTACCTACCCTTTTTAGAGCCATTTCTCTACTAGCTAATGCTTCAGAGGACACCATCAGAGCCATGGCTAAGTCTGATCTTGAATGGATAGATCTTGAAGGGGCCATCTTTGAAAAGAAGGGCTGTTCAGCCGGAGTAATTACAACTCTATTGGACAGTCGTAAATTGACCAATAGACGCATCTATGCAAAGGTTTAGAAATGTTTTTCTTCATTTTATGAAGCTAAAATTCTGCAGGAAGGGTTTGAGAAGGGACTAGCATAAAATAAGCTAAAAGCTCAGACTTCAGCATTATTAGTTTTTTCTAGACTGCCAGTTTAGACAGCATCAACTGATTTTTTAAAACATTTACTCGTGAAAGCCCAGCACCCTTTAAAGGTTTTCCAACATGGGACTTAACCATTGTGTTGAAGGGGTAACTGGAACCTCCATTTGAGCCATTGGAGGAAGTATCAGAAAAATTGGTTATATTTGAAACTTTGTTTGTTGGCCATCACATCAGCAAGGCAGGTATGGTAGCTGCAAGCTCTATCAATGAAGGAACCCTACTGCACGATTCTATCCAGACAAGGCCATACTGAGGCCCGATCGTCATGATTTTTGCCAAAATTGGCCCGCAATCAACAGGTCCCAAGACATAATTTCAGGAAATATTTGATTCTGAACGAATCCGAATTTCCCAGCGATTCGATCGATCAAAGTTTTCCTTTAAACTCCATTTACTTCAATTACAGGCATTGTAAAATGGTGAATGGACATGTCTAGACATATCCCCTGGGGCAAGTTATCATGGGAAGGTCACATGCAGCCTATCAGCAGCCAGGAGCCCCGGTGACGTCACAGCGCTATATAAATGGCGGCCATCTTGCTGGTGCGCATTTCAGCCTTGTATTGCGGCCACAACGGAGCTGTTTAGAGACAGAGAGAGACTAAGAGAGAGTCAGGGAGAGTCAGGGAGACCCACAGAGTGCCAGACAGAACCAGGGAAAGATAGGGAAAAATCTGGAAAGATCGAGGCAGGGACAGCAGAGAAAGTGACAGGGAATTTTTTTTTTTATTTTCATTTCACTTCATTTGCCAGATCAGTTTTAAATTGCTTTTGTTTGTGCTGTAAAAAATCCTTGCCACTGTGCATGCCATGTTGGCATTGGCATATTTAACCCTATCTGTTACACACAAGCATTTCTTATAACTCGATTAGTTTAATTTTTTTTGTGTCTGCTGTAAAAACCCCAGCCCACATGTGCATCCTATTTCAGCACATTTGACCCTATCTGTTACACTAAAGCAGCTTTTAAAGGCTATTTCTCATAAAGATATTGCATTTTGAATTGGTTTTTGTCTGGTTTAAATACACCAGCCCACATAGGCATCCCAAACCAGCACATGTCACCCTGTTATACTAAACAAGCGTTGTTCATCCTCAGCTTAATCAAGCCATTGCATTTTGAATTGGTTTTTGGTCTGCTGCCAAAACACTAGGCCGCAGGGTATCCCAAACCTGCACGTAGCACCCTGTTATACTCAATAACCGTTGTTCATCCTCAGCTTAATCAAGCTATTGCATTTTGAATTGGTTTTTGGTCTGCTGCCAAAACACTAGGCCACAGGGTATCCCAAACCTGCACGTAGCACCCTATCTGTTATACTAAATAAGCGTTGTTTATCCTCAGCTTAATCAAGCTATTGCATTTTGAATTGGTTTTTGGTCTGCTGCCAAAACACTAGGCTGCAGGGTATCCCAAACCTGCACGTAGCACCCTATCTGTTATACTAAATAAGCGTTGTTCATCCTCAGCTTAATCAAGCTATTGCATTTTGAATTGGTTTTTGTCTGGTTTAAATACACCAGCCCACATGGGCATCCCAAACCAGCACATGTCACCCTATCTGTTATACTAAATAAGCTTTGTTCAGCCTCATTTTAATTAAGCTATTGCATTTTGAATTGGTTTTTGTCCTGCTGTCAAAACACCAGGCCGCAGGGTATCCCAAACCTGCACGTAGCACCCTGTTATACTAAATACCCTTGTTCATCCTCAGCTTAATCAAGTTATTGCATTTTGAATTGGTTTTTGGTCTGCTGCCAAAACACTAGACCGCAGGGTATCCCAAACCTGCACGTAGCACCCTATCTGTTATACTAAATAAGCGTTGTTCATCCTCAGCTTAATTAAGCTATTGCATTTTGAATTGTTTTTTGTCCTGCTGTCAAAAAAACACCAGGCCGCAGGGTATCCCAAACCTGCATGTAGCACCCTATCCCTATCTGTGGCTTGCACATGAGGTTTAGGGCAACCTCAGGTAAGCTGCTCCCTTTTTATCTCTTGCATTGTATGTCCCAAATGGGGCTCTCATAGATTAGAGTTAGGACTGCACCCATAGAGGCACCTTGGCGCGGTGGTGCAGCTTAGCATACTTCTGCAGATGTGTGTGACCGAGCCTCTGTTTTGACCAGATTTAGAGACAGATTATAGGTTGGTCTGCAAGCTAAAAGGGTTGAGTGCTGCGGCTCCTTTAAGTCTTTAGTAACCTAATTGCCCTGCTGACTTGCACCTCCCAGGTTAGTTAGAAAATGGTCTGAGCAGCTGCCACTCCCCCTTTGTTCATTTTGAATTTGTGCAAGCACATGGGGTGTGGGGTCTAGGCTGTATTGCAAGGTCTTGACCCTTCCACCCCATGGCTTGCACATGAGGTTTAGGGCAACCTCAGGTAAGCTTCTCCCTTTTTATCTCTTGCATTGTATGTCCCAAATGGGGCTCTCATAGATTAGAGTTAGGACTGCACCCATAGATGCACCTTGGCGCGGTGGTGCAGCTTAGCATACTTCTGCAGATGTGTGTGACCGAGCCTCTGTTTTTACCAGATTTAGAGACAGGTTATAGGTTGGTCTGCAAGCTAACAGGGTTGAGTGCTGCGGCTCCTTTAAGTCTTTAGTATACTAAATAAGCTTTGTTCATCCTCAGCTTAATCAAGCCATTGCATTTTGAATTGGTTTTTGGTCTGCTGCCAAAACACTAGGCCGCAGGGTATCCCAAACCTGCACGTAGCACCCTATCTGTTATACTAAATAAGCGTTGTTCATCCTCAACTTAATCAAGCTATTGCATTTTGAATTGGTTTTTGGTCTGCTGCCAAAACACTAGGCCGCAGGGTATCCCAAACCTGCACGTAGCACCCTATCTGTTATACTAAATACCCTTGTTCATCCTCAGCTTAATCAAGCTATTGCATTTTGAATTGGTTTTTGGTCTGCTGCCAAAACACTAGGCCGCAGGGTATCCCAAACCTGTACGTAGCACCCTATCTGTTATACTAAATAAGCGTTGTTCATCCTCAGCTTAATCAAGCTATTGCATTTTGAATTGTTTTCTGTCCTGCTGTCAAAAAAACACCAGGCCGCAGGGTATCCCAAACCTGCATGTAGCACCCTATCTGTTGTACTAAATACCCTTGTTCATCCTCAGCTTTATTAAGCTATTGCATTTTGAATTGGTTTTTGTCCTGCTGTCAAAACACCAGGCCGCACGGTATCCCAAACCACCACGTTGCACCCTATCTGTTGTACTAAATAAGCTTGTTCAGCCTCAGCTTTATTAAGCTATTGCATTTTGAATTGGTTTTTGTCCTACTGTCAAAACACCAGGCCGCAGGGTATCCCATATTGCCAATTTTCATAATATCTGATGCAGAGAAGCAGTTCCTCATTTTATTTAGCTTCTGCTTTTTAAAGTAAACACGTTTTTTAAAGTACCTATTGCGCATTTCAATAAATAAAAATGTCAGGCAGACAAGTGCCAGGATGTTCAAAGAGGAGTGGCAGAGGCCAAGATTCAGCAGGCAGAGGTCGCAGCAGACTAGGGGCGAGTGGCAGCAGGAGTCACGGTGAGAGACCTGATCTGCCAGTATCTGCTAGCGGTCGTGTCTCCACCAGTAAAGCATCTGCCGTCGTAGATTGGTTAACGCGGTCATCCACATCATCACAAGTTACATCTGAGACTACCCAGTCTAGGGTCGGTAGGTTCCTGTCCTCCCATTGCCTCTGTCCTACGCCGTTCCCTCCCCCAGCGACGTATCCTATGCTTTGGGTTCAGCTCCACTTTTTAGGGAGGAGGACGATCAGATAGAGGACAGTCAGCAGCTACTGCCCAACCAAAAAATGGAGGTGGCTTCTTTAGCTAGGCAGACAAATAGTGATGTGGAGAGTGTCGTGGGTGTTGCGAGCGTTCCAGCTCCTGCGCCAGACACTGTTGAGGAAACCGAGAACGTGCAGCCACAACTCGGTGATGATGGTGATGAAGAAGCCGAACGCACTTGGGAGCCGAGTGCAGAAGGGGCTTCATCGTCATCAGCAGGAGAAGAGGGGCGCAGGTTGCCCCGGAGGCAGCAGCTGAGGCAGCAAGGTGTTAGCAGCATAGTTGGCAGTCAGCATGGGGGCACAATTGTAAAGCTTGGAGCCAAACGGTGCCGGGGCTGGGGTAGAGCACCTGCTGCACGGCAGGCTACCTTATCGGGAGGTAGTGGAGCAGGGGTTCCTGGAGTTGGCGACAGTAGCAGTGAATCAGTGCGGCCTGTTGGTGGGAAAAGTAGCTACTCGGCAGTGTGGCAGTTTTTCCTGAAGCATCCGCAGGAGGGTAACATGGCCACATGCAAGATATGTAGGCAGAAGGTGAAGCATGGCCAGGGCCCAAATGTTGGCACCACGGCCCTGCGTCAACATATGATGCGTCACCATAAAGCGGCCTGGGAGAACCGAGGCTCCGAAGAGGTGGTCCAGCCTGCTTCCTCACCAAGTGGCACGCCACTCCCAATTTCTGCCAGCCAAGGCTCCAGCACCTCAGGCAGCTGTGCGTCATACTCATCCTCTGTCGCTCCTGATGCTCCTGCTCCTCCTCCTCCTCCAAGTCATGCATCCCGCCAGCAATCCATCAGCGAAGCCATGTCCAAGAGACAGCAGTATGCGCCCACTCATCCTACGGCGCAGAAGCTGAATGTGCTCCTGTCCAAGTTGCTGGTGCTGCAGTCGCTCCCTTTTCAGGTGGTGGACTCTGCACCTTTCAGAGAACTAATGGCTTGTGCCGAGCCGAGGTGGAGAGTCCCAAGCCATCATTTCTATGCCAAGAAGGCAGTACCAGCGCTGCACACTTTTGTTGAACAGAAGGTGGGCCAGTCCTTGAGCCTGTCGGTGTGTAGCAAAGTGCATGGCAGCACCGACGTCTGGAGCTGTAACTACGGTCAGGGACAGTACATGTCGTTTACGGCCCACTGGGTGAATGTGGTCCCTTTGCAGCAGCAGCAGGTCACGCCGCTTCGGCCTCCGCGCTCCCTGGCCGTTGTGCCTGTGACACCGTGCGACTCGGCCTCCTCATCCTCCGCCATCTCCTCACCCTCCACTGTAGGCTCAAGTCTCAGTGCCCCTCCAGTCTATAATGTGTGCAGGGCACGGAGGTGTCACGCTGTGCTTCACATGGTTTGTCTTGGCGAACGGAGTCACACAGGGGAGGAACTGCTTAAATTTATTCATCACGAAATCCAAACATGGCTTACTCCAAGAAAACTTAAAATGGGAATCATGGTTACCGACAATGGGAAGAACATTTTGTCTGCGCTGCACCAAGGAAGCCTGACCCATGTGCCCTGCATGGCTCACGTCTTCAATCTGGTTGTCAAGTGGTTTCTGAAGTGTTCCCCCGATCTGCAAGACATCCTAACAACTTCAAGGAAACTTTGCATGTACTTCAGCCACTCATACACCGCCAAACACACCCTTCTTGAGCTACAGTGTCAGAATGGTAGCCCCCAACATAGTCTGATTTGCAATGTTTCCACCCGTTGGAATTCCACCCTTCACATGTTGGACCGATATGATATATATTATATGAACAGAGAAAAGCCATCACGGATTTCCTGATGATCCAAGCGGATAGGGGGACTCCCCTGTGTAACTTCAATGTCAACCAGTGGCAGCTCATACGTGACACCTGCCGTTTGTTCAGGCCCTTTGAGGAAGCCACTTTATTTGTCAGTCGGCAGGATTACAGGATGAACAACGTGATTCCACTGCTTCATGTACATGTTGGAAACCATGCACATGTTGGAAACCATGGCTAGTCAGGGCACTGGAGACATGGTGTCTACATCTTACGGCCACATGAACCCCGTTGGAGCTGAACTGGAGGAGGAGGAAGAAGAGGAGGAGGAGTGGCCCAGTGAAGCACACTTAGGCTTGGCGAAATGGCTGGTTTATCTAGTCAGCGGACAGGAGAGGAGGAGCAGCCAGAGGAGCTAGAGGGTTGTGAGGAAGGCAAGACAGAGGACCCGGACACACCGTGGCAGTATGCAGTGGAGATGGAGACAGGTAGTCCCTCCGAGTCACTTGCGCAAATGGCAGGAAGCATGCTCACGTGCTTGCGTAGTGACCCCAGAATTGTTTCCATTTGTCGTCGGGATGATTTCTGGCTGTCCACCTTATTGGACCCTTGCTTCCGGCACAAAATGGGGCATTTTTTAAACCCGCCGAGAGGGAGGACAAACTGAACTACTACAAAGACATTCTACGTAGTGTTGGCCGATGCCTATCTGCGCCATGGTCCATACTCTCTCAGGTCTGACTCAGGGGGACCTCTGCGCTCATCTTCCACTGCCATGCCTGCTGGGAGGGTTGGCAGGAGCAGCAGCAGCAGCTCCATCAGCAGCAGCCTCAGTCTTCAGTTGCTAATGAGTAGCTTTCTACACCCGCATAGTGAGGCTACTCATGAGCAGCAGGAAGACCTGGAGCAGGACCTCAACCAGCAGGTCATGTCATACCTTGACATGACCATGCCAACACACCTTGAGGATCGGCTGGACTTCTGGGCAGCCAAACTTGGCTTGTGGCCGCAACTAGCAGAGTTTGCCCTGGAAAAGCTGTCCTGCCCGGCCAGTAGCGTGCCATCTGAGCGGGTGTTTAGTGCGGCGGGGGCCATAGTTACGGCGAGGAGAACTCGTCTGTCAACTAAAAATGTGGAGAGACTCACCTTTGTCAAAATGAATCAGGGATGGATCAGCCAGGATTTTCACCCACCAATGGATGATGCATGCGACTAGATTCAGCATTTTGGCCTCCTGCAGCCAACTCCAGTGTCTCTTTAAAGCAATGTTTTTGCTCCTGCTGCTGCTTGCAACTCCAGGGTGTGATTAATCCAATTTTGGCGTCCTGCAGCCAAGTCCAGTGTCTCTTTAAAGCAATGTTTGGGCTCCTGCTGCTGCTTGCAACTCCAGGGTGTGATTCATCCAATTTTTGGCCTCCTGCAGCCAACTCCAGTGTCTCTTTAAAGCAATGTTTGTGCTCCTGCTGCTGCTTGCAACTCCAGGGTTTGATTCATCCAATTTTTGGCCTCCTGCAGCCAACTCCAGTGTCTCTTTAAAGCAGGACCTCAACCAGCAGGTCATGTCATACCTTGACATGACCATGCCAACACACCTTGAGGATCCGCTGGACTTCTGGGCAGCCAAACTTGGCTTGTGGCCGCAACTAGCAGAGTTTGCCCTGGAAAAGCTGTCCTGCCCAGCCAGTAGCGTGCCATCTGAGCGGGTGTTTAGTGCGGCGGGGGCCATAGTTACGGCGAGGAGAACTCGTCTGTCAACTAAAAATGTGGAGAGACTCACCTTTGTCAAAATGAATCAGGGATGGATCAGCCAGGATTTCCACCCACCAATGGATGATGCATGCGACTAGATTCAGCATGGTGCCACGTTTTACACTTTCCAAATGGTGCAAAACATATTTATGTCTTTAGGCACATTTTTGGGCTCCTGCTGATGCTAACTTCAGGGTGTGCCTTTCAGCCAATTTTTGGCCTCCTGCTGCTGCCAACTCCAGGGTGTCTTTCAAGCAATGTTTGGGCTCCTGCTTCTGCTGCTGCCAATTCCAGGGTGTGCCTTCCAGCTAATGTTTGTGCTCCTGCTGCTGCCAACTTCAGGGTGTGATTCATCCAATTTTTGGCCTCCTGCAGCCAACTCCAGTGTCTTTTTCACACAATGTGTGGGCTCCTGCTGCTGCTGCTTGCAACTCCAGGGTGTGATTCATCCAATTTTTGGGCTCCTGCAGCCAACTCCAGTGTCTCTTTCAAGCTATGTTTGGGCTCCTGCTGCTGCTGCTTGCAACTTCAGGGTGTGATTCATCCAATTTTTGGGCTACTGCAGCCAACTCCAATGTCTCTTTCACGCAATGTTTGGGCTCCTGCTGCTGCTTGCAACTCCAGGGTGTGATTCATCCAATTTATGGGCTCCTGATGCCAACTCCAGTGTCTCTTTCAAGCTATGTTTGGGCTCCTGCTGCTGCTTGCAACTCCAGGGTGTGATTCATCCAATTTTTGGGCTCCTGCTACCAACTCCAGTGTCTCTTTCAAGCTATGTTTGGGCTCCTGCTGCTGCTTGCAACTCCGGGGTGTGATTCAGCCAATTTTTGGGCTCCTGCTGCCAACTCCAGTGTCTCTTTCAAGCAATGTTTGGGCTCCTGCTGCTGCTGCTTGCAACTCCAGGGTGTGATTCATCCAAATTTTGACCTCCTGCTGCCAACTCCAGTGTCTCTTTAAAGCAATGTTTGGGCTCCTGCTGCTGCTGCTTGCGACTCCAGGGTGTGATTCATCCAATTTTTGGCCTCCTGCAGCCAACTCCAGTGTCTCTTTAACCCTTTGAGTGCCGGCCTACCGAGATTTTTTGTCACAATCCTTGATTGCAACCTTGATTTTTGAAGGGATTTCCAGGGATTTCGATGAAAATTATATATTGTTTTTTTTCAGCAGAGTCTGGGCTTCAACATGAAATGTCTTGTTTGGCCTTTTTTTAGTGTATTCTCAATACTTTTGGGTGAAATATGTGCAAAAAAATGAAAAAAAAACAATTTTTTACAATTTGTAGTGTTTTTTTTGTAATAAAAAATGTAAGTTTGTTAATAAAATATTATTGCGTGTGAAAGCCCTATTTCTCCCGGTTACAATGGTACCACATATGTATAGGTATACCCCTTTTCCTGAAACAGCAGTTTAGGGGATTCCAGATAGGATACAACTATGCAATATGATTGCATAGTTGTAAGGGGTTAATAAAAAAAAATGACATAGGGTTCCCCCTCCCAGGGGGGGGGGGGGGACCTCATTTCTTTTTTGGAATTCTAAGGGTTAAAAACCCTTAAAATCCCCCCAAAAAATGACATAGGGTCCCCCTTACCCAGCATTACTGACCCGGACCAGCTATGGGGGCTTGTAGAACAGGGCGCAGGGGCCAGCGTTGGTGGCCCCTGGCCCTGCAGGCTACTAGCCCACATAGCCACGTGGCCCGGGCCCTTCTGCCCCCCCCTGGCTGTTGGGGAGGCAGGTAATGGGGGGCTGGGGGTTATGGCAAGTCACCCGCTTGCCGCAGGTGACCTGCCATACTCAGAGCCTTGTGAACTGGTATAAGGGGTCTCATGGACCCCTTACCAGTTCACAAAGGGTTAAGTTAAAAAAAAAGACACCAGACAAGTTCTTTATTATTCTTTTTTCACTTATACTTACCTCCCATCCAGTGTCCCATGCTGCTGCAGATGACAGTTGTCGGTAGTGATCAGAGCAGGGAGGGTGGCAGGCAGGGAGATCAGAGCCACCCTGCCTGCCACCCTCCCTGCTCCGATCGCTGCTGACAACTGACAGATCGGAGCTCGGGTGCCAGTAACCCGAGGAGCGGGATGACGTCATCAAGTGGGCGGAGTTAGGGGCGGGGCTAGGGGCCAGCGCCGGCCGAAGAGGATGGTGATGGCCCGTTTCTGGGCCCTCACAAGCAGCGTGGAAAGCCCAGGGGGGGGGATCGGAGCCCCCCCTGGTGAAGAGAAGACCCGGGGAGAGCCATCGCGCTGCCAGGTGAGTAAATGTAATTTACTTTTTTTTTTTTTTCAGATGTCGGCGCCGGCGGGGGGGGGGGCAGAAATCTAACAGCGGATTCTTGTACAGAATCGCTGCCCCTTTCAAATGAGGGGTAAGGTAAGTCTGTATGTTTTTTACTTTTTGTTTTATGGGCCTCTAATGTCAGCTACGTGACTCTCACGTAGCTGGCACTTAACGGTTGGAGAGGCAGCTACGTGAGAGTCACGTAGCTGGCACTAGAAGGGTTAAAGCAATGTTTGTGCTCCTGCTGCTGCTTGCAACTCCAGGATGTGATTCATCCAATTTCTGGCCTCCTGCAGCCAAGTCCAGTGTCTCTTTAAAGTGGACCAACACCCACGGGTGATCGGCCCGGGAATCTATAAGATTCCCGGGCCGATCACCCCCCACCCCGCGGGACATCCGAGATCGGGATGTCCCGCGGGGTGTAACCCCCCCAAAACCCCCGAAAAACCCTACCTGATCTTCGGCGGCGGCCGGCCGCCGCCGCCTCCCTCGCGCCCCTGCAGGCGTGCGCGCCCCCGCGCCGGCCGTCTGCGAATGGCCGGCGCGGGCGCGCGCGCGTCAAAAGGGACGCGCGGGAGGCGGCGGCAGCCGCTTAGACGTCCTTGTACGTTGGCGCTGGGAGCGCGGAGAGGTGAGTTTTTCGGGGGGTTGGGGGGGGTTTCACACAGCGGGGCACCCCGATCGGGGGTGCCCCATCGAAGTGGACCAAGACCCAGGATAGTCAAAATCCTGGGTGTTGGTCCACTTTAAAGCAATGTTTGGGCTCCTGCTGCTGCTTGCAACTCCAGGGTGTGATTCATCCAATTTTTGGCCTCCTGCAGCCAACTCCAGTTTCTCTTTAAAGCAATGTTTGTGCTCCTGCTGCTGCTTGCAACTCCAGGGTGTGATTCATCCAATTTTTGGCCTCCTGCAGCCAACTCCAGTGTCTCTTTAAAGCAATGTTTGGGTTCCTGCTGCTGCTTGCAACTCCAGGGTGTGATTCAGCTAATTTTTGGGCTCCTGCTGCTGCCAGCTCCAGGGTGTGTTTTTCAGGCACTATAGAGGCCCCTTATAGTGATGCCACTTCAACTCTCTGCAATTGTGCCGCTATCTATTAGCGATGCCTCTGATCTGCATGTGATAATTATTCACAGTATTATATCACTAACCCAGCACGCATCCTATGCGTGTTACAGCAAGGCAGAATGGTTTACAATCCTATTGAGGCTCTAGGAGGCTCAGACATAGCCGTTTTTAACAGCGATTCGTCGTGAATAAATTCGGGTCAAACCGATTTTTGTCGGAAAATTTGGCGAATCAGTCGAATCAAATTTTTCAAAAGTTCGCTCATCTCTAGCTATTGCCAGATGAACAAAACAGACTTTTGTGAAGGCTTATACATCCAGAGGAGTTACTCCTCCACAGGTTTCTGCGCATTCAGCCAGATCTATGTCAGCTTCTTGAGAAGAAAGGACAGGTGCCTCTATAAAAGAGATATGTAAAGCAGCAATGTGGTCTTCACCCCACACCTTCCTCAAGCACTACAGACTAGATCTCCTTTCTGCAAAACATCAGGCCTTTGGTAGAAGGGTCTTACTAGCAGTTTCCCACCCCTAAGGTATAGTTACTTGCAAAATCCTCTTCGTGGGTCATCATGAAGGATGAAGAGAAAAAAATCACTGTTAGACTTACCGGTAACGGTTTTTCTATTAATTCTTTATGACGACCCTTAGTTCCCTCCCATTGTCCTACAGTTAACCTTTATATTACTTGCTTAAGACTGAGGTGAATAGGAAGGGGTGGGGTTTTAACCTTCGTAGAAAAAAACGCTACCGGTAAATCTAACAGGGATTTTTTCTACCCTATATGATGGAATGGACTGGAGCATCAATGTCCCCATTGATTGTGAAAAGTCCCATCTACCCTTGGTAGCACATGCTGCAGCAAGCAAAAGATCACTTTAACCTAGTGGAAACAAAATAAATAAAATAGAAATAGTCATAGCTACCAGTGTGACAGAACATCCTAGGTGTATTTTATTTCTGTGTGTGTGTGTGTGTGTGTGTGTGTGTGTGTGTG
Source organism: Gastrophryne carolinensis (assembly GCA_027917425.1). Classification (NCBI taxonomy): domain Eukaryota; kingdom Metazoa; phylum Chordata; class Amphibia; order Anura; family Microhylidae; genus Gastrophryne; species Gastrophryne carolinensis. The sequence goes on from CM051236.1 coordinate 437,034,200, forward strand.
TGTGTGTGTGTGTGTGTATATATATTGTGACATTCATGCAGGTCTGATAGTAGAGGACAGGTATATTTCTCCCAGGTTCCTTTCCTATGTGAGGTAATAGCTGAGCCTCTCACCTGTCAGGTAATTAAATAGGGGGAATGAGAGGCTGAATAAAGGAGGATCTCTCTCTCTCTCTCTGTCTCTCTCTCGGGCGAAGGACACAGCCCAGGACTGTGGAGAGACTCATGTGAGTAAAGGTTGCTGGTAGTTTTTAAGTTGGCAGAGAGAAGCTCTCCAGCTAGTAGTGAGGGTTTTCACTTGTATAGTTAAGTGCCGGACAGGCAAGGATTTACTTTTGTTCCCGTGTTATCTTTATTTTTTACTTGCAACCTTTACAATAAAACTGACCTCGAGTCAGCTTGAATGAACTTTCTGCTGTTTGCCTGATTGGATAAAGACAAAATACGTGTCCCTCGACATCAGAAGAGGGCGATCCCGGACACTTATCACAATATATATAGACTTTAGCTGGCCTTTGGTGTAAACCCTTCATTTCTTGTCCCCCCTCCCACTTGGGTTTCACCGTTATCTAACCCTCACATGCCAGGTCAATGCTGATAACCCCCATCAAATGTGTCCTGTCCTACTCACATTCTTGTTCCGCCTCCCACCTAGTAATAAAACCACTTGGAGAAGAAAAATAAACAAATCACTAATAGATACCGAATTGATACAGCGAGGTCCCTCTCCTGCTTGTCACTCCCTCCCTTGGAATGTGGTCAGTTGGTATCATATAGCAGAAATGAGATTGGAATATTCGAGGCTGTGATACCAACACCAGCCCCTGGTGGGAGGGGTAGGGAGACCCACTGTTCTGGGGCCTATAAGCATGGCTGGGAAGAATGAGTCACTCAATCTGACCATCAAGAGTGACACACACTGCTTTTAACATCCAAGCAAAAAGAGGACCAGAAAGCGTGTGGGGACAGTTTATTTGATCAAAGAGAACGCAGCCCAGACGGACTTTTAAGTATATTTTCCACATTTTCTTATTTTGCATTGCTATTTATCTTATTTACCGTGTTTTATAGTTAATTCTGTTTTTATCACCTTGCACCGTGTTTCTTGTTGTTTTTGTGTTTTTCTGTTTGTTTAAATAAATTCTAAAAATACAGCAGAGGGTCACTTATGCTCTTAAAGATCTAAAATGCTCACGCTATTTCGGAAGAGCCTGGCTACCTTACTTGCCTAGGGCGCTCGATCGCCCCCGCCTGGAAGTGGTTGTGGGTCGATCGATACGTTCGATCTGATTGTATTGTGTGTGGCCTGTATTATATTATAGAGTTGAGCACTGTTTGTGCTCTGGTGGCAGCAGTTTATAGCGTTTGTTGCCAATTGAAGAATTGCGGTGACACACGTGGGGTACGATTGGCCGGTCTGATCAGATGAGTGATCAATAGGTCTGATCAACCCGTGCAATCGTCACAAATTGGTGGCAGCGGTGGGATCACCTTTTTATTTCTTTCAATTTAGAGCATAAGTGTTGTGTTAAGTAACGCTGTATTGAAGGACATTATTTAAATTAATCAGTTAGTTTATTGGTGCATAGTTGTGACAGTAAATAAGCAGATAGAAATTGTTGCCCCCCCTCTTTTTTTCTATCCTATTGCTTTGTTTTTGCTGAAATTTCTGGGCTGGCGCAGTACAAGCGAATGAGCAAAGACGATTTGATCAATGAATGCCAGCACAGACAGTTGCCCGTTTATGATCGAACCAAAGAACAGCTTGTGCAATCGCTCTATGAAGCCGATCTGGAGGCACCAATGCAGCTTGTAACAGATAGATCTGCATGTTCCAGTGCAGCTGATTCGTCCCAGACTGAGGTGGTTGTTGAAGTGCCTGCTCCCATTGGGTCTCCCAGCCCCAGCCTCTCTGCTTCTGGCAGGGATCCCCAGCTCCAGTCGGTCCTGACCCAGCTAAGTTCCACCGATCGACAGGCCTATCTACAGTTCCTGGAGCACCAGGCAGAGCGGGAGGCTGCACAGCGTCAGGCCGAGCGGGAAGCTGCCCAGGCAGAGCGGGAAGCTGCCCGCCATCATGAGCTGGAAATGGCTAAGATCCGACTAACCACCCCTGACCCTGCACCTCGCTTGCCTTCAGTGGACTCTGCATTTCTAACTGTGGGTTCTGCCCCAAAGTTCCCAGTTATGGACACAAACTGCGACATGGACGTGTACTTGCAGTCCTTTGAGAAGATCTGCCGCCAGCATCATTTGCCATGGTGTCAGTGGGCATTGTACCTAACCCCAGGGCTGAAGGGCAAGGCTTTGGAGGCATTCATTGAGCTACCTCCTGAGAAAGATGGGGACTATGAGGCAATAAGAGACTCCATTGTTGAAAAGTATCAGCTCACCCCAGAGGTCTACCGCCGACGGTTCCGATCACTGCAAAAGGGACCCCGCGGACAGTTACCTAGACCTGTTGGCCCGACTGCGTACCACCTTCCGGCAGTGGGCCCATGGCCTCAAAAAGGACACTTTTGATACCCTGGAGGACTTGATGGTGCAAAACCAATTCATGCATGTTTGCCCCCCTGACCTCAAGCAGTTTGTGTTGGAGCGCAAACCTAATTCGGCCAGAGAAGCAGCAGAACTGGCCGACAGCTATGTGCACACTCGGGTGTCTGATGGCCGTCGTGTGCCCCCTAGTAGCTGGAAAGAAGAAAGACCATCACCCGCCTGCCAGTCACCATCGGCCAGTCAGACCTTCCAGAAACCCTTCCCGGAAGCCTCTGGTAACTGTGGGAAGGTCGGGCACCTCCGACCGAACTGTCCGGAGAGAAAAGTGACTGTTGCAGCTGGCCAGATGAGCACCTCTGTGCTGTTTGTCCGTCAGTGTCCGGAGCGTCGATGAAAACTTGTAGCCCGTCGTCGGCAACCGTCTGGTCTCAGGATTTCGTGACACAGGAGCTGAGATCACATTGGTTCACCCTGAACTGGTGGGCCCAGAAAAAGTAGTCCCTGGACAATTCCTCACCCTCACCGGAGTGGGAGGGGTTCGTTCACATGTGCCCTTTGCTTAAGTATATATGGATTGGGGAACGGGCAGAGGAAGGAGAGTAGTGGGGCTCTCAAATGAGTTTCCCACAGATGTGCTGTTGGGCAGAGACCTGGGTCGGTTGGTCTCTTGTTATGAGCCCTCAGCTGGTGCATTGGGGTTACCAACCGAACCTTCAGGTCACATAAGGGTACTAAGCAAAGGTGCAGGTGTGGCATCAGGGTACCTTGCGGGTGGGCCGAGGGTGGAAGCCGGATTTGGGACACCCAGATCTCCCAGAGAGGGGGATGGAAATGGGGTAGGCAGTAGGCCTGTAGAACCCCCTAAGTGTAACCGTAATGAAATTGTGTAACTCTGAGGTCCTGGTGATGTCAGTGCCGGCAGGCGCTCAGACAGACACTGCACAACCAACATCTGAGGCCCCAGCTGTGTCAGTGCTGGTGGGCCCTCAAGTGGGTGTTGGTAGGGTTGCTGGAAAGTGTGGAGCCGCCCTGGAACAGGCTCTTCAGGCTGGAATTAGTCTGAAGAACAGTCACATAGATGTGGATAATAGAGAGTTTAACAATACTGGGGGGAAAACCCCTAACTTGACTGTCCTCTTCAGCACTGCAAAGGTTGCAGAGCCGGAGTCTAGGGTTGTCAGGCAGAGCCCCAACACCGATGGCGGTTTGGCCTGCCCTAAGCCCACTGACTCCGCTCTTAGCAGGCCTCAACCCCTGCTTCTGGTTGCCCCGGGCCCTCGGGCTGGGACTTGTAGTGCCACCTTGCAGCCAGCGCTGCAGACGGACAACCCTGGGAGGCAGTTTGGAAGCCTAGCTTCCAGCTCCCCGGGAAAGCAAGCAGAATTTGGGCCGAATCGGGAGGGCCTACGTCTAACCGCAGACTTCCTGAATCGTCCTAAAGCTGGGGCTGTGGCGAAGGGAACAATCCCTGGCTCCTGGGATCTGCCACGTGACACAGATCCAGGGAAGCCCCTACCAAAGCTGGGTGAGAGGCAAGAAGGATCAGGGGAGATGGGACAAACTACGCCTTGGCCTAACCTGAGGGTCATTCTGGCCACTTATGGGCCCCCTCATTTTACTCGCCAACACCTTGGAAACATGGCTGCCGGTCCTGATCACAGGAGTCGCTCTTCCAATGCCTGCGCCAGGCACTGGAAAAAATGGATTCCATAGGAATGTGAACAGCCAAATACCAGTGTTGTCCAATAATTCAGATCCATTGGCAAACCAGAGTCATGCCCCTGGGCCCCTGTGCTCCTTTCCTGGTGATGGTGCATTTCTTCTTGCCTCAAGCACAGCACCCCACATGCCAACACTAGGCCTGGAAGCCCCAGTGCTTAGAAAGACTTCCCCTGCAGGCCCCTGCCCGCCTGGACCCGCTGCTGTGGATCCCGGTGGCACTAGGAATGAGAGCAACTGGGGACCTCTTCTTTCCTCTTAAGTGCGCGCTTTGGGGAAAGTGACTGTGGGTCACTATCCCCACCTCGCATCATAGGGGGGAGGGTGTGACAGAACATCCTAGGTGTATTTTATTTCTCTATGTGTGTAGGTTGGTGTACTATATATGTGTGTATATATAATATATATATATATATATATATATATATATAGACTTTAGCTGGCCTTTGGTGTAAACCCCTCATTTCTTGCCCCCCCTCCCACTTGGGTTTCACCGTTATCTAACCCTCACATGCCAGGTCAATGCTGATAACCCCCATCAAAATGTGTCCTACTCACATTCTTGTCCCCCCTCTCACCTAGTAATAAAACCACTTGGAAAAGAAAAGTAAACAAATCACTAATAGATCCCGAATTGAGACAGCGAGGTCCCTCTCCTGCTTGTCACTCCCTCCCTTGGAATGTGGTCAGTTGGTATCATATAGCAGAAATGAGATTGGGATATTCTGAGGCTGTGATACCAACACCAGCCCCTGGTGGGAGGGGTAGGGAGACCCACTGTTCTGGGGCCTATAAGCATGGCTGGGAAGAATGGCCAGAGACACTCAATCTGACTATCAAGATTGACACACACTGCTTTTAACATCCAAGCAAAAAGAAGACCAGAAAGCGTGTGGGGGCAATTTATTTGATCAAAGAGAATGCAGCCCAGACGGACTTTTAAGTATATTTTCCACATTTTCTTATTTTGCATTGCTATTTATCTTATTTACTGTGTTTTATAGTTAATTCTGTTTTTATCACCTTGCATCGTGTTGTTTTTGTGTTTTTCTGTTTGTTTAAATAAATTCTAAAAATACATATGCTCTTAAAGATCTAAAAAGCTCATGCTATTTCGGAAGAGCCTGGCTACCTTACTTGCCTAGGACGCTCAATCGCCCCCGCCTGGAAGTAGTTGTGGGTCGATCGATACGTTTGATCTGATTGTGTGTGGCCTGTATTATATTATAGAGTTAAGCACTGTTTGTGCTCTGGTGGCAGCAGTTTATAGCCACGTGTGTTGCCAATTGAAGAATTGCGGTGACACACGTGGGGTACGATTGGCCGGTCTGATCAGATGAACGATCAATAGGTCTGATCAACCCCTGCAATCGTCGCAACCAGAGCTATGAGAAATTCATCTGACTGCTTGTAAAGCTGGAGACAAACTAGTTTGGATTCAGCAGGAGGTGGGATTCAGCTTTGCTCCAGCCCAAGTCTGACTCCTACCAGCACAGACGGTGCTTATTAGGACTAATAAATACAACTATTGTTTCTAGTCATCCTTTAAACAATGTAAACCTCGCCCACCTAGAAGTAGTATGCATGTGTAAAACGCCAAGTATTACAAAAGCAATTTAAAACCAAAAGCAATACATGTAAAAAAAAAAATATAGTGTTAAAGGAAGGTTTGAGTTAACTGTGCGAATTTTTAAAAAAACTTGACATTCACCTTGAGTTGTGGTAGTATAAAAAAAACACACATTTTGGTGCTCAAAAGGGGATTTATTGTCAGGGATCTGGTGGCTTAAAGGTATATGCATGCGCACAGAAGAGGGCTGCAGCACAAAAAAACAGCATATCCTTTTGACAGATAATCAGCTCCAGGATTTCTCTTTTGTACCCTTTTCGTCCAGGCTCCTGGATTACACAAACAGTCCCTTGCTGCCATGCTTTGTGTTGTCAGCGTACCTTACTACTTAAGACTGATTTCTCATTTGACCCAGCTTGCTCCTCTGCCTGTGACCCCAACTTTGTCCTGCTTCTTGGATATGAACCTTTGCCTGTTTACCCAACCTCACCTGCTTCCTGCTGATTTGGTACTCCGCCTCCTAGTCCTTGGTAGTGTCCAGTTTCTTGGGGAACAACCCTGGTAGTGTCTGCAGTGCAGTCTTAACCTCCTTCCAGAGGGCCCCAGTGAACATCAGACCTGCCACTAGACTCTAGTCTCTGAGGGTTGGTTGCTAGCCCAGACAAATATCCTCCTTACACCTAGGACTCCACCTTGTCTTGCTATCATTCTGAATCCAGTCCTGCGGTTATCAGAATGGGGAGCCTGACATTTAAGTGCAAATTGTTCAGTAAAATATAAAATGTATTGATATTCCCACTTTGGTCACTATATGGGAGTACAAGACCACAAATGAGAGAAGCTGAATCTAAATTATAGCTCTTGTCCTTTAGGATGAGCCAGGTGGCATAAGATACATTTGGGGACCCACATGAAACAGGAGGCAACATTGTATTAGCATAGGTTTCATAAGGGGAGATCTTCCATAACCATTCTTAGGGGAAGACTGGTGTAGCCTCCCGCATAAGTCATCTGCTGGGGCTACTACAGAGACAAGGCCTGGGTGCAGTTGTTAGCAAGTAGGAGGACATGGCTATAGTGAAGCAGAGCCACGCTGAGTTGCAGAGAGGGTGTGAGAAGACTGAGGTACAGGGAATTCTACGCGGATGGGAAGAGGGACCTCGTGGGAGAAAGCCCAGGGGGATTCTGGCATGGATGTGATGGAGGAGGCACCCCTTAGGAGTAGAGAGGATCCAAAGAGACCAACAGGCCACGATGAGGAAGCCACTGTGCTTGAGTCTCCGGTAAGGTGTGTCTGCCCCTATCTTAGGCCTGTGCCCTGCAGTGACTGGTGTGTGAGGGAGAAGCCTTTGTGTTGGGGAATGGTCCAGGCTTGGATGCTATGGAGTAGAGGTTTCCCATGTGTTTTACTAGCTGGCAGCCCGACAGCCCCTGCTGATGTTGGGCAATCCCATGTCCCAGTCTGGGATACCCCATAAAAGTCTCCACTATGAGGGGGTGCCCAGTTCAAAGTGGGGTAGTGGCTTCCCGAAACCCCGTGAGAAAAAGGCCTACTGTTAATTGGGAAATACTATACTGCCTAGTCCCTATGCTGAAATGTGCTGTGTACTATAACTGATGGGCACAAGCCTATTTAACCCTTTTGCTGAAATGTTCTGATAAGCAAGTGTACCTGTGTCCTATGCTGATGGACACAAGCCTGATTAACTCTTTCACTGAAACATCCTCATAAAGCAAGTGTTCCTGTACTTGCTTTCTACGAGCTATGCAGTTTATTTGGCCTGTGAACTGTGTATTAGACCGTAGCATAGATTAAAGCATTAAACTTTCTTTTCATGATCCTGCAACAATAAAACAAGCTGATGCTTTCACTTATCCTGCTTGCCGGTGAGTGTGTATTTACTGTGATACCATCTTGTCAGCTCCCCATGCTGTGGTCCCATTACCATGGCCACCATATCAATGTGCCTGAGATAAGTTGACAACGTGATGGTCCTCCTGTGATCCACCTCTACCTGTATGCTGCATCTCCTGTGATCCTCCTCTACCTGTATGCTGCATCTCCTCCTCTACCTGTATGCTGCACCTCCTCCTGTGATCCTCCTCTACCTGTATACTGCACCTCCTCCTGTGATCCTCCTCTACCTGTATGCTGCACCTCCTCCTGTGATCCTCCTCTACCTGTATGCTGCACCTCCTCCTGTGATCCTCCTCTACCTGTATGCTGCATCTCCTCCTGTGATCCTCCTCTACCTGTATGCTGCATCTCCTCCTGTGATGGACCGTATGGTCTCCTTCTGCCGTCAACCTTCTATGTTTCTATGTTTCTATGTGATTGCTACTGCTATTGCAATTAAAGGGGACCCCAATACTACTGTTACAAAATAATTTGCTATTCTTGTAATCAGGGCTGGCTCCAGGTTTGTGGGGGCCCATGGGCAAGAGAATTTTAGTGGACCCCAAAGTAGTGAGTCACATAATGTCATCTTTCAGCTCCGCTGCCACAAATGGGTCCCCTGCTGCTGATCACCCCACAGTCCTTTTTGCCTTCCCTACAGCCACCAATTGCCTTCCCATCCTTATCGCCTTCCCTATCCAATCATCTTCTAGTACTTGCATTCTCTATTGCCACCAAGCACCCTTCAGCCTTTACGGCTTGCTCCGCTGCCACTAAAGACTCCATCATTGCTGTCAGTTGTCACCTGATTCTCACCACCCCTATTCCATGCCACCTTCTCCATTGTCGTGGATTACCCCTTGTTGCTGAGGCCAGCCATGAGCAGGTCTACACACAACACCTAGCATTCGGTAGTTCATTGTAAAATAATACCATGGCTAAGTGTGAGTCTGAGAGGGCCCCTGAAGATGCCAGGGGCCCTGGCAATTGCTCAGGTTTGCCCTGGGAGCCTCTTCCCATCTGGGTCACAGAATGTATGCGTATCACTGGAGGTAAGTGATATGTGTCCATTTGTACTACCCAGGTATACTTATATACTTAGATAATTAAAATATGAAAAGGGGTTTGGGTTAAAAATATGAACCCCTGCCATAGAAGATTACTTTCTGTTCAACCGGTGCTTACATCTTACCCCTAGAGGAAAGCAGGGATGCTGCTGAGCACAGCTGGTCTCACAGTCCACACCTTCAAAGAAAGATGATCTCGATGGAGTGTCAGGGGAGAAAGTCAAGTCATGATCCAGGAACTGTCCCCAGTGCATAAACATGTCGGATCTATTTGGATCCAGCGTCACTGAACTAGATGCATTAACAACCAGATTTGAGACTTCCCGCGCCTGGAGAAAGCACAAGAAAAATTGAATATTAATATGTCATAAAATCATAGCAACAATAGATTGCAGAATGCATATGACACAGCCCAAGCCAGGATCTGTCTGAAGAATATTATCCCCAGAGCCACTCAATCATTCCAGATTTAGCCCTTTTTGATATCTGAGTTTGATGTGCAAAATTGTTCACAAAAACGTATCTATTAGGATTGCGCTACAACTATATATACATTGTTAAACACATATTAATGATATTCAAAAATTTAGATTTATATTGTCCACACGCAAGGAGTAGCACAAACCGCAGCCACAGCAGTTTAAACGATCATAGCACAATGTATAAGGCACAGCGTCCTTAAATACTCTGCGGGACCAGAAAATGTGTTTCAAAACTTCTTCACCACGTGCTTATATTATCTTATTCATGCGATCCCTTCACCTAATGAGCCAAAAGGTGTTGGGACGCCATGTATGCTGAAGTGGGAGCGTGCGAGCCGACCCGCTCTGCCTGGTGAGACTGCGGTGGATACGCAGCCTTCTTTTAACAATCTTATATGCTGATTTGAGTATGTATTTGGTAAGCTGCATTTTTACTGGCCGGGATATTAAAGTAATATTGCGCTATGGTAGTCTTCTCTGTTTTAATTTGCATGTGCTAATACGATATTAAAACTGGAATAATTTGTACAATATAAGAGTGTGGTGGAAATAGTAGAATTTAAACTATTTCTCAAGTGAATTTTATTTAAGAAGCTGAAAAGAGCTAGTGTCCCTGAAAGCGTTGGATGATCTGATTGCTCGTTTTTTTATATTAATCTGGTACGTGATTTTGGCTCATTAGGTGAAGGGATCAAATGAATAAAATAATATAAGCACATGGTGAAGAAGTTTTGAAACGCATTTTCTGGTCCCGCAGAGTATTTAAGGACACTGTGCCTTATACATTGTGCTAAAATTATTCACAGATGACATTAAAGCAGAACAAAACCCATTATTTTCACAAATTGCAATGTCCCACTGTGTGATAAGGCACATGCGGGGATCTTATCCAATCAGAGCCACTTGCCGTGCATAATAATGCTTGTGAAGAGTGCTCAGTGCTAGCGCCTTCTACTCACATGCCTGATTCATATGAGGATATCATATGAGGTGTTTCACAGGCCGATACAGGGTGCTCGCTCGAAAGCGTGAGCGCTCCACATCCATGCTGGTGTGAAACCAGCCTGAGAGCTTTTTAACGTTAACACACAATAACATTCAATAACATTTTTTCCTCTAATTTCTTCTAAAACGAACACTGGTGTCTGTTATGTGGTAATTTTACAGGTGGGGACGTCATTTTTCCAATGTCGTAAGGATAATATTTTGACAGTTAGGAAACAACAGCACCCTTTGGGATATGTTAAAGAATCTGCATTTTTTTCTGCATAGGCCATAGGATGCTGTGGTTTCCAAATATTCAAGAATTATCCTTATCTCATTGAAAAAATGATGTACCTAACCTGTAAAAATGGCAGTGCTGGTGAATTTTTGGGGAAAATGTTGAACAAACATTTTTTATTGCATTTTTTCTGTGTGAAAGTTAAAAGGCTTTTCCAGATGCGGCTGAAATTCACACCCAAATGTCGAACTTGCTTCACAAAATAATTAGAATAACCCCCAATGTCTTACTTACCTTATGTGGCTGGCTCCTGAAAATCTCACTCAGAACACCAACTTGCTGCACCTGGGAGGTGTAAGTATCAAACAATCCTCCTGGGTGCAGCTTCGAGGTTGGGCTGTGTCCATGCTTCTTGAAGGGGAAAAGCTGGGGACTTGACAATGGCACATTTTTTTGCCAGGTATTCGTTTATACATAAATATTGTACACAAGACATATGAAGACCATTGCTAAGCTTACCAAAGGTAGAGGATATTCATTGATTAAACGGCTTTCAGTCCATCCTCTGGGCAAATAAACACGATCTTCATATTCAGGGGGTAGCAGACGTTTCAATCCTGTATCTGATGCACCAAGCATTGGCTTGAACCTTAAAGTATAATACAATTAGCACTTGGAAAACTAGTAGACAATGGGGTTGATTTTGCATCTGCAATTAAAGTGTACTTTGGAAAAAATGTTTACTCTGGGTAGAAAATGAAGGGAAAGTTAAAGTTTTACTCTAAAATCAGAATAGTGCACTATTTACACCTTGTGGCTGATTAGACCCAATGTGCAAAACACATCAGCAAATTACATCTAGGGCTTGTTTTAGGAGGCCTGTTTTGCAATGTTTTAGGAGGCCTGTTTTGCAATGTTTTAGGAGGCCTGTTTTGCAATGTTTTAGGCGGCCCGTTATGACTTTAAGCATTTGTTGAATCTGAACATGTGAACACATCTGAACTGTAGGGTGGTGCCCTCATTGCCATATTTGTCCATGCCAACATAAATATAAGAAGAATAAGGGAGTGTACTGTAATTTTAGGAGAGGGATGGGTTACTCAATCCATCTCAAATCCCAACCAGTGTCCATTTATGGCTGCAACAGCAAGCGCCCTCCACCCCAGCCTAGACATCTAGTCCTGTGGGTGAGTGGGCAAAAAAGGGAGGCTTTCTCTATGTCAAATTTCTCCATCCCTGTGGCATAGATGGAAGAAGAAGAGAAGGGGAGTCAAAGCACAGAAGGGGGAGGAGGCGTTAGTCAAGGGACATGCCATTAGAGATGAGCGAACTTTTGAAAAATTCGATTCGACTGATTCGCCGAATTTTCCGACAAAAATCGTTTCGACCCGAATAAATTCGCGACGAATCGCTATTAAAAACGGCTATTTCTGAGCCTCCTACAGCCTCAATAGGGTTGTAAACCATTCAGCCTTGCTGTAACACGCACAGGATGCGTGCTGGGTTTGTTAAATAATACTTTGAAGAAATATCACATGCAGATCAGAGGCATCGCTAATAGAATCGCAGAGCGGCACAATTGCAGAGAGTTGAAGTGGCATCACTATGAGGGGCAGAAGGAGCCCAAATATACACTGGAGTTGGCCTCAGGAGCCCAAAAATTGGATGAATCACACCCTGGAGTTGGCAGAAGTTGGCAGCAGCAGCAGGAGCCCAAATATACACTGGAGTTGGCTTCAGGAGCCCAAAAATTGGATGAATCACACCCTGGAGTTGGCAGAAGTTGGCAGCAGCAGGAGCAGGAGCCCAAATATACACTGGAGTTGGCCTCAGGAGCCCAAAAATTGGATGAATCACACCCTGGAGTTGGCAGAAGTTGGCAGCAGCAGCAGCAGGAGCCCAAATATACACTGGAGTTGGCCTCAGGAGCCCAAAAATTGGATGAATCACACCCTGGAGTTGGCAGAAGTTGGCAGCAGCAGCAGCAGGAGCCCAAATATACACTGGAGTTGGCCTCAGGAGCCCAAAAATTGGATGAATCACACCCTGGAGTTGGCAGGAGTTGACAGTAGTAGCAGCAGGAGCCCAAATATACACTGGAGTTGGCTTCAGGAGCCCAAAAATTGGATGAATCACACCCTGGAGTTGGCAGAAGTTGGCAGCAGCAGCAGCAGGAGCCCAAATATACACTGGAGTTGGCTTCAGGAGCCCAAAAATTGGATGAATCACACCCTGGAGTTGGCAGGAGTTGACAGTAGCAGCAGCAGGAGCCCAAATATACACTGGAGTTGGCTTCAGGAGCCCAAAAATTGGATGAATCACACCCTGGAGTTGGCAGAAGTTGGCAGCAGCAGCAGCAGCAGGAGCCCAAATATACACTGGAGTTGGCTTCAGGAGCCCAAAAATTGGATGAATCACACCCTGGAGTTGGCAGGAGTTGACAGTAGCAGCAGCAGGAGCCCAAATATACACTGGAGTTGGCCTCAGGAGCCCAAAAATTGGATGAATCACACCCTGGAGTTGGCAGGAGTTGACAGTAGCAGCAGCAGGAGCCCAAATATACACTGGAGTTGGCTTCAGGAGCCCAAAAATTGGATGAATCACACCCTGGAGTTGGCAGAAGTTGGCAGCAGCAGCAGCAGCAGGAGCCCAAATATACACTGGAGTTGGCTTCAGGAGCCCAAAAATTGGATGAATCACACCCTGGAGTTGGCAGAAGTTGGCAGCAGCAGCAGCAGCAGGAGCCCAAATATACACTGGAGTTGGCTTCAGGAGCCCAAAAATTGGATGAATCACACCCTGGAGTTGGCAGAAGTTGGCAGTAGCAGCAGCAGGAGCCCAAATATACACTGGAGTTGGCTTCAGGAGCCCAAAAATTGGATGAATCACACCCTGGAGTTGGCAGGAGTTGACAGTAGCAGCAGCAGGAGCCCAAATATACACTGGAGTTGGCTTCAGGAGCCCAAAAATTGGATGAATCACACCCTGGAGTTGGCAGAAGTTGGCAGTAGTAGCAGCAGGAGCCCAAATATACACTGGAGTTGGCTTCAGGAGCCCAAAAATTGGATGAATCACACCCTGGAGTTGGCAGAAGTTGGCAGTAGCAGCAGCAGGAGCCCAAATATACACTGGAGTTGGCTTCAGGAGCCCAAAAATTGGATGAATCACACCCTGGAGTTGGCAGGAGTTGACAGTAGCAGCAGCAGGAGCCCAAATATACACTGGAGTTGGCTTCAGGAGCCCAAAAATTGGATGAATCACACCCTGGAGTTGGCAGAAGTTGGCAGTAGTAGCAGCAGGAGCCCAAATATACACTGGAGTTGGCCTCAGGAGCCCAAAAATTGGATGAATCACACCCTGGAGTTGGCAGAAGTTGGCAGTAGTAGCAGCAGGAGCCCAAATATACACTGGAGTTGGCTTCAGGAGCCCAAAAATTGGATGAATCACACCCTGGAGTTGGCAGAAGTTGGCAGTAGCAGCAGCAGGAGCCCAAATATACACTGGAGTTGGCTTCAGGAGCCCAAAAATTGGATGAATCACACCCTGGAGTTGGCAGGAGTTGACAGTAGCAGCAGCAGGAGCCCAAATATACACTGGAGTTGGCTTCAGGAGCCCAAAAATTGGATGAATCACACCCTGGAGTTGGCAGAAGTTGGCAGTAGTAGCAGCAGGAGCCCAAATATACACTGGAGTTGGCTTCAGGAGCCCAAAAATTGGATGAATCACACCCTGGAGTTGGCAGGAGTTGACAGTAGCAGCAGCAGGAGCCCAAATATACACTGGAGTTGGCCTCAGGAGCCCAAAAATTGGATGAATCACACCCTGGAGTTGGCAGGAGTTGACAGTAGTAGCAGCAGGAGCCCAAATATACACTGGAGTTGGCTTCAGGAGCCCAAAAATTGGATGAATCACACCCTGGAGTTGGCAGAAGTTGGCAGTAGCAGCAGCAGGAGCCCAAATATACACTGGAGTTGGCTTCAGGAGCCCAAAAATTGGATGAATCACACCCTGGAGTTGGCAGAAGTTGGCAGTAGCAGCAGCAGGAGCCCAAAAAATGGCCTAAAGACATAAATATGTTTTGCACCATTTGTAAAGTGTAAAACGTGGCACCATGCTGAATCTAGTCGCATGCATCAGGCATTGGTGGGTGGAAATCCTGGCTGATCCATCCCTGATTCATTTTGACAAAGGTGAGTCTCTCCACATTTTTAGTTGACAGACGAGTTCTCCTCGCCGTAACTATGGCCCCCGCCGCACTAAACACCCGCTCAGATGGCACGCTACTTGCCGGGCAGGACAGCTTTTCCAGGGCAAACTCTGCTAGTTGCGGCCACAAATCAAATTTGGCTGCCCAGAAGTCCAGCGGATCCTCAAGGTGTGTTGGCATGGTCATGTCAAAGTATGACATGACCTGCTGGTTCAGGTCCTGCTCCAGGTCTTCCTGCTGCTCATGAGTAGCCTCACTATGCGGGTGTAGAAAGCTACTCATTAGCGACTAAAGACTGAGGCTGCTGCTGCTGATGGAGCTTCTGCTGCTGCTGCTGCCAACCCCCCCAGCGGCCATGGCAGTGGAAGGTGAGCGCAGAGGTCCCCTCGAGTCAGACCTGCGAGAGTATGGACCATGGCGCAGATAGGCATCGGCCAACTGCCTACGTAGAATGTCTTTGTAGTAGTTGAGTTTGTCCTCCCTCTCGGTGGGTTTAAAAAATGCCCCCATTTTGTGCCGGAAGCGAGGGTCCAATAAGGTGGACAGCCAGAAGTCATCCCGCCGACAGATGGAAACAATTCTGGGGTCACTACGCAAGCATGTGAGCATGCTTCGTGCCATTTGCGCAAGTGACTCGGATGGACTACCTGTCTCCATCTCCACTGCATACTGCCACGGTGTGCCCGGGTCCTCTGTCTCTCCTTCCTCAAAAACCTCTAGCTCCTCTGGCTGCTCCTGCTCCTCCTCTCCTGTCCGCTGACTAGATAAACCAGCCATTTCGCCAAGCCTAAACTGTGTTTCACTGGGCAACTCCTCCTCCTCCTCTTCCTCCTCCTCCTCCTCCAGTTCAGCTCCAACGGGGTTCATGTGGCCGTAAGATGTAAACGCCATGTCTCCAGTGCCCTGACCAGCCATGGTTTCCAACATGTGCTGTAGTACATGAAGCAGTGGAATCACGTCGTTCATCCCGTAATCCTGCCGACTGACAAATAAAGTGGCTTCCTCAAAGGGCCTGAGCAAACGGCAGGTGTCACGTATGAGCTGCCACTGGTTGACATTGAAGTTACACAGGGGAGTCCCCCTATCTGCTTGGATCATCAGGAAATCCGTGATGGCTTTTCTCTGTTCATATAATCGGTCCAACATGTGAAGGGTGGAATTCCAACGGGTGGAAACATCGCAAATCAGACTATGTTGGGGGATACCATTCTGACGCTGTAGCTCAAGAAGGGTGTGTTTGGCGGTGTAGGAGTGGCTGAAGTGCATGCAAAGTTTCCGTGAAGTTGTTAGGATGTCCTGCAGATGGGGGGAACACTTCAGAAACCGCTTGACAACCAGATTGAAGACGTGAGCCATGCAGGGGGCATGGGTCAGGCTTCCTTGGCGCAGCGCAGACAAAATGTTCTTCCCATTGTCGGTAACCATGATTCCCATTTTAAGTTTTCTCGGAGTAAGCCATGTTTGGATTTCCTGATGAATACATTTAAGCAGTTCCTCCCCTGTGTGACTCCGTTCGCCAAGACAAACCATGTGAAGCACTGCGTGACACCTCCGTGCCCTGCACACATGGTAGACTGGAGGGGCACTGAGACTTGAGCCTACAGTGGAGGGTGAGGAGATGGCGGAGGATGAGGAGGCCGAGTCGCACGGTGTCACAGGCCCAATGGGCAGAGAGCGCGGAGGCCGAAGCGGCGTGACCTGTCCAAGTTGCTGCTGCAAAGGGACCACATTCACCCAGTGGGCCGTAAACTACATGTACTGCCCCTGACCGTAGTTACAGCTCCAGATGTCGGCGCTGCCATGTATTTTGCTACACACCGACAGGCTCAAGGACTGGCCCACCTTCTGTTCAACAAAAGTGTGCAGCGCTGGTACTGCCTTCTTGGCAAAGAAATGACGGCTTGGGACTCTCCACCTCGGCTCGGCACAAGCCATCAGTTCTCTGAAAGGTGCAGATTCCACCACCTGAAAAGGGAGCGACTGCAGCACCAGCAACTTGGACAGGAGCACATTCAGCTTCTGCGCCGTAGGATGAGTGGGCGCATACTGCTGTCTCTTGGACATGGCTTCGCTGATGGATTGCTGGCGGGATGCATGACTTGGAGGAGGAGGAGGAGGAGCAGGAGCGACAGAGGATGGGTGTGACGCACAGCTGCCTTCGGCTGAGGTGCTGGAGCCTTGGCTGGCAGAAATTGGGAGCTCACTTGGTGAGGAAGCAGACTGGACCACCCCTTGGGAGCCTCGGTTCTCCCAGGTCGTTTTATGGTGACGCATCATATGTTGACGCAGGGCCGTGGTGCCAACATTTGGACCCTGGCCACGCTTCACCTTTTGCCTACATATCTTGCATGTGGCCATGTTACCCTCCTGCGGATGCCTCAGGAAAAACTGCCACACTGCCGAGTAGCTACTTTTCCCACCCCCTGGCCTCACTGATTCACTGCTGCTGTTGCCAACTCCAGGAACCCCTGCTCCACTACCTCCCGATAAGGTAGACTGCCGCACAGCAGGTGCTCTACCCCGGCCCCGGCCCCGGCCGGCTCCAGCCTTTGGAATTGTGCCCCCATGCTGACTGCTACCACCTTGCTGCCTCAGCTGATGACTCCGGGGCAACCTGCGCCCCTCTTCTCCTGATGATGACGATGAAGCCCCTTCATCACCCGGCTCCCAAGTGCGATCGGCTTCATCGTCATCATCATCATCATCACCGGGTTGTGGCTGTACGTCACTGATGTTCGTGGATTCGTCAACAGTGTCTGGCGCAGGAGCTGGAACGCTCGCAGCACCCACGACACTGTCCACATCACTATTTGTCTGCCTAGCTAAAGAAGCCACCTCCATTTCTTGGCTGGGCAGTAGCTGCTGACTGTCCTCCTGTATCTGATCGTCCTCCTCACTAAAGAGTGGAGCTGAACCCAAAGCATAGGATACGTCGCTGGGGGAGGGAACGGCGTAGGACAGAGGCAATGGGAGGACAGGGACTGCTCTCGGGGCATGCCAACTCAGGGTTGTGTCAGAGGAACCTACCGACCCTAGACTGGGGGTCTCAGATGTAAGTTGTGATGATGTTGTTGATGAGCGCGTCAGCCAATCTACCACGGCAGATGCGTTACTGGTGGAGACCCGACCGCTAGCAGATACTGGCAGATTAGGTCTCTCAGCGTGACTCCTGCTGCTACTGGCCCCCAGTCTGATGCGAGCTCTGCCTGCGGAATCTTGGCCTCTGCCACTCCTCTTTTCACTTCCAGGCACTTGTCTGCCCGACATAGTCTAACTGGCGTGGTAGTAGGTGATATTTTAAGAACCCCCAGGCAGCAGTGGGTCTATATAAAACAGAATATAATGCACACCAAAAGTGAGCAGTAACACTCAGCCTCCAACAGGCCTGCTTAGTGTAAATAAGAGAGCTGCTTAGTGTAAATAAAGAGGGGTATGCTATGTTACAGAATGGGATGCCTCAACAGAAGTGCACCTGGCAGGCAGCAGTAAGCCTATGCCCAGCAAAAGTGTCTTATAATATAAATATAATAAGAGCAAATGCTTATATGGTCTTAAACAGAGGCTGCTTTAGTCACAGAATGGGATGCCCTGGGCAGGAATGGACCTGGCAGGGTCCAGTAGGGCTTTGGCCAGCAAAAGTGTCTTTATCAGGCTAATTTCAAATATGATAAGAGCAAATGCTTATATGGTCTTAAACAGAGGCTGCTGTAGTCACAGAATGGGATGCCCCGGGCAGGAATCGACCTGGCAGGGTCCAGTAGGGCTTTGGCCAGCAAAAGTGTCTTTATCAGGCCTGATTTCTATGAGAATAAGTGCAAATGTTTATTATGCTATTAAATAGAGGCTGCTTTAGTCACAGAATGGGATGCCAGTGCCACAAAAACCAGAGAGCATGCACAGCAAAAGTGTCTTTATCAGGCCTGATTTCTATGAGAATAAGTGCAAATGTTTATTGTGCTATTAAATAGAGGCTGCTTTAGTCACAGAATGGGATGCCAGTGCCACAAAAACCAGAGAGCATGCACAGCAAAAGTGTCTTTATCAGGCCTGATTTCTATGAGAATAAGTGCAAATGTTTATTATGCTATTAAATAGAGGCTGCTTTAGTCACAGAATGGGATGCCAGTGCCACAAAAACCAGAGAGCATGCACAGCAAAAGTGTCTTTATCAGGCCTGATTTCTATGAGAATAAGTGCAAATGTTTATTGTGCTATTAAATAGAGGCTGCTTTAGTCACAGAATGGGATGCCAGTGCCACAAAAACCAGAGAGCATGCACAGCAAAAGTGTCTTTATCAGGCCTGATTTCTATGAGAATAAGTGCAAATGTTTATTATGCTATTAAATAGAGGCTGCTTTAGTCACAGAATGGGATGCCAGTGCCACAAAAACCAGAGAGCATGCACAGCAAAAGTGTCTTTATCAGGCCTGATTTCTATGAGAATAAGTGCAAATGTTTATTATGCTATTAAATAGAGGCTGCTTTAGTCACAGAATGGGATGCCAGTGCCACAAAAACCAGAGAGCATGCACAGCAAAAGTGTCTTTATCAGGCCTGATTTCTATGAGAATAAGTGCAAATGTTTATTATGCTATTAAATAGAGGCTGCTTTAGTCACAGAATGGGATGCCAGTGCCACAAAAACCAGAGAGCATGCACAGCAAAAGTGTCTTTATCAGGCCTGATTTCTATGAGAATAAGTGCAAATGTTTATTGTGCTATTAAATAGAGGCTGCTTTAGTCACAGAATGGGATGCCAGTGCCACAAAAACCAGAGAGCATGCACAGCAAAAGTGTCTTTATCAGGCCTGATTTCTATGAGAATAAGTGCAAATGTTTATTATGCTATTAAATAGAGGCTGCTTTAGTCACAGAATGGGATGCCAGTGCCACAAAAACCAGAGAGCATGCACAGCAAAAGTGTCTTTATCAGGCCTGATTTCTATGAGAATAAGTGCAAATGTTTATTGTGCTATTAAATAGAGGCTGCTTTAGTCACAGAATGGGATGCCAGTGCCACAAAAACCAGAGAGCATGCACAGCAAAAGTGTCTTTATCAGGCCTGATTTCTATGAGAATAAGTGCAAATGTTTATTATGCTATTAAATAGAGGCTGCTTTAGTCACAGAATGGGATGCCAGTGCCACAAAAACCAGAGAGCATGCACAGCAAAAGTGTCTTTATCAGGCCTGATTTCTATGAGAATAAGTGCAAATGTTTATTGTGCTATTAAATAGAGGCTGCTTTAGTCACAGAATGGGATGCCAGTGCCACAAAAACCAGAGAGCATGCACAGCAAAAGTGTCTTTATCAGGCCTGATTTCTATGAGAATAAGTGCAAATGTTTATTATGCTATTAAATAGAGGCTGCTTTAGTCACAGAATGGGATGCCAGTGCCACAAAAACCAGAGAGCATGCACAGCAAAAGTGTCTTTATCAGGCCTGATTTCTATGAGAATAAGTGCAAATGTTTATTGTGCTATTAAATAGAGGCTGCTTTAGTCACAGAATGGGATGCCAGTGCCACAAAAACCAGAGAGCATGCACAGCAAAAGTGTCTTTATCAGGCCTGATTTCTATGAGAATAAGTGCAAATGTTTATTATGCTATTAAATAGAGGCTGCTTTAGTCACAGAATGGGATGCCAGTGCCACAAAAACCAGAGAGCATGCACAGCAAAAGTGTCTTTATCAGGCCTGATTTCTATGAGAATAAGTGCAAATGTTTATTGTGCTATTAAATAGAGGCTGCTTTAGTCACAGAATGGGATGCCAGTGCCACAAAAACCAGAGAGCATGCACAGCAAAAGTGTCTTTATCAGGCCTGATTTCTATGAGAATAAGTGCAAATGTTTATTATGCTATTAAATAGAGGCTGCTTTAGTCACAGAATGGGATGCCAGTGCCACAAAAACCAGAGAGCATGCACAGCAAAAGTGTCTTTATCAGGCCTGATTTCTATGAGAATAAGTGCAAATGTTTATTGTGCTATTAAATAGAGGCTGCTTTAGTCACAGAATGGGATGCCAGTGCCACAAAAACCAGAGAGCATGCACAGCAAAAGTGTCTTTATCAGGCCTGATTTCTATGAGAATAAGTGCAAATGTTTATTATGCTATTAAATAGAGGCTGCTTTAGTCACAGAATGGGATGCCAGTGCCACAAAAACCAGAGAGCATGCACAGCAAAAGTGTCTTTATCAGGCCTGATTTCTATGAGAATAAGTGCAAATGTTTATTGTGCTATTAAATAGAGGCTGCTTTAGTCACAGAATGGGATGCCAGTGCCACAAAAACCAGAGAGCATGCACAGCAAAAGTGTCTTTATCAGGCCTGATTTCTATGAGAATAAGTGCAAATGTTTATTATGCTATTAAATAGAGGCTGCTTTAGTCACAGAATGGGATGCCAGTGCCACAAAAACCAGAGAGCATGCACAGCAAAAGTGTCTTTATCAGGCCTGATTTCTATGAGAATAAGTGCAAATGTTTATTATGCTATTAAATAGAGGCTGCTTTAGTCACAGAATGGGATGCCAGTGCCACAAAAACCAGAGAGCATGCACAGCAAAAGTGTCTTTATCAGGCCTGATTTCTATGAGAATAAGTGCAAATGTTTATTGTGCTATTAAATAGAGGCTGCTTTAGTCACAGAATGGGATGCCAGTGCCACAAAAACCAGAGAGCATGCACAGCAAAAGTGTCTTTATCAGGCCTGATTTCTATGAGAATAAGTGCAAATGTTTATTGTGCTATTAAATAGAGGCTGCTTTAGTCACAGAATGGGATGCCAGTGCCACAAAAACCAGAGAGCATGCACAGCAAAAGTGTCTTTATCAGGCCTGATTTCTATGAGAATAAGTGCAAATGTTTATTGTGCTATTAAATAGAGGCTGCTTTAGTCACAGAATGGGATTCCAGTGCCACAAAAACCAGAGAGCATGCACAGCAAAAGTGTCTTTATCAGGCCTGATTTCTATGAGAATAAGTGCAAATGTTTATTATGCTATTAAATAGAGGCTGCTTTAGTCACAGAATGGGATGCCAGTGCCACAAAAACCAGAGAGCATGCACAGCAAAAGTGTCTTTATCAGGCCTGATTTCTATGAGAATAAGTGCAAATGTTTATTATGCTATTAAATAGAGGCTGCTTTAGTCACAGAATGGGATGCCAGTGCCACAAAAACCAGAGAGCATGCACAGCAAAAGTGTCTTTATCAGGCCTGATTTCTATGAGAATAAGTGCAAATGTTTATTGTGCTATTAAATAGAGGCTGCTTTAGTCACAGAATGGGATGCCAGTGCCACAAAAACCAGAGAGCATGCACAGCAAAAGTGTCTTTATCAGGCCTGATTTCTATGAGAATAAGTGCAAATGTTTATTATGCTATTAAATAGAGGCTGCTTTAGTCACAGAATGGGATGCCAGTGCCACAAAAACCAGAGAGCATGCACAGCAAAAGTGTCTTTATCAGGCCTGATTTCTATGAGAATAAGTGCAAATGTTTATTATGCTATTAAATAGAGGCTGCTTTAGTCACAGAATGGGATGCCAGTGCCACAAAAACCAGAGAGCATGCACAGCAAAAGTGTCTTTATCAGGCCTGATTTCTATGAGAATAAGT
Source organism: Gastrophryne carolinensis (assembly GCA_027917425.1). Lineage (NCBI taxonomy): Eukaryota > Metazoa > Chordata > Amphibia > Anura > Microhylidae > Gastrophryne > Gastrophryne carolinensis. The sequence goes on from CM051236.1 coordinate 437,056,486, forward strand.
GCAAATGTTTATTGTGCTATTAAATAGAGGCTGCTTTAGTCACAGAATGGGATGCCAGTGCCACAAAAACCAGAGAGCATGCACAGCAAAAGTGTCTTTATCAGGCCTGATTTCTATGAGAATAAGTGCAAATGTTTATTATGCTATTAAATAGAGGCTGCTTTAGTCACAGAATGGGATGCCAGTGCCACAAAAACCAGAGAGCATGCACAGCAAAAGTGTCTTTATCAGGCCTGATTTCTATGAGAATAAGTGCAAATGTTTATTATGCTATTAAATAGAGGCTGCTTTAGTCACAGAATGGGATGCCAGTGCCACAAAAACCAGAGAGCATGCACAGCAAAAGTGTCTTTATCAGGCCTGATTTCTATGAGAATAAGTGCAAATGTTTATTGTGCTATTAAATAGAGGCTGCTTTAGTCACAGAATGGGATGCCAGTGCCACAAAAACCAGAGAGCATGCACAGCAAAAGTGTCTTTATCAGGCCTGATTTCTATGAGAATAAGTGCAAATGTTTATTATGCTATTAAATAGAGGCTGCTTTAGTCACAGAATGGGATGCCAGTGCCACAAAAACCAGAGAGCATGCACAGCAAAAGTGTCTTTATCAGGCCTGATTTCTATGAGAATAAGTGCAAATGTTTATTGTGCTATTAAATAGAGGCTGCTTTAGTCACAGAATGGGATGCCAGTGCCACAAAAACCAGAGAGCATGCACAGCAAAAGTGTCTTTATCAGGCCTGATTTCTATGAGAATAAGTGCAAATGTTTATTATGCTATTAAATAGAGGCTGCTTTAGTCACAGAATGGGATGCCAGTGCCACAAAAACCAGAGAGCATGCACAGCAAAAGTGTCTTTATCAGGCCTGATTTCTATGAGAATAAGTGCAAATGTTTATTGTGCTATTAAATAGAGGCTGCTTTAGTCACAGAATGGGATGCCAGTGCCACAAAAACCAGAGAGCATGCACAGCAAAAGTGTCTTTATCAGGCCTGATTTCTATGAGAATAAGTGCAAATGTTTATTATGCTATTAAATAGAGGCTGCTTTAGTCACAGAATGGGATGCCAGTGCCACAAAAACCAGAGAGCATGCACAGCAAAAGTGTCTTTATCAGGCCTGATTTCTATGAGAATAAGTGCAAATGTTTATTATGCTATTAAATAGAGGCTGCTTTAGTCACAGAATGGGATGCCAGTGCCACAAAAACCAGAGAGCATGCACAGCAAAAGTGTCTTTATCAGGCCTGATTTCTATGAGAATAAGTGCAAATGTTTATTATGCTATTAAATAGAGGCTGCTTTAGTCACAGAATGGGATGCCAGTGCCACAAAAACCAGAGAGCATGCACAGCAAAAGTGTCTTTATCAGGCCTGATTTCTATGAGAATAAGTGCAAATGTTTATTATGCTATTAAATAGAGGCTGCTTTAGTCACAGAATGGGATGCCAGTGCCACAAAAACCAGAGAGCATGCACAGCAAAAGTGTCTTTATCAGGCCTGATTTCTATGAGAATAAGTGCAAATGTTTATTATGCTATTAAATAGAGGCTGCTTTAGTCACAGAATGGGATGCCAGTGCCACAAAAACCAGAGAGCATGCACAGCAAAAGTGTCTTTATCAGGCCTGATTTCTATGAGAATAAGTGCAAATGTTTATTATGCTATTAAATAGAGGCTGCTTTAGTCACAGAATGGGATGCCAGTGCCACAAAAACCAGAGAGCATGCACAGCAAAAGTGTCTTTATCAGGCCTGATTTCTATGAGAATAAGTGCAAATGTTTATTATGCTATTAAATAGAGGCTGCTTTAGTCACAGAATGGGATGCCTCACAGCAGACTTAAGATCAGTTCAGTATATATGCACAGTTAGTATAAGCAGCCTGAAAACGCTAACAAAGCCTGTCAGGCTGGATGAAAAAAAAAAAAAAACTGACAGCCTCCGATTTTCCCTTCCTTTCCCTGTTTTTTGCTGACTTTCTGTCTGTCTCCTGTCTGTCTCCTGCCTGTCTCCAGCCTGTCCCTGTCTGTCCCTGCCTGTCTCCAGCCTGTCCCTGTCTGTCCCTCAGCTACACAGCGTTCTGTCTCTCACGAATGCAATAGAGAAATGAGGAAAAGCAAGATGGCCGCCGTTAAATACCGCTGTGTGACGTCACCGGGCTTGCTGGCTGCTGATAGGCTGCATGTGACTGCCCCAGCTTGCACTGGCGCGGGATACATGTCCAGACATGTCCCGCCCGCCATCTTAGAATGCCTGTAATGTAAATGAATGGATGTTAAAGGAAAACTTCGAGTGATCGAATCGCGGGGAAATTCGGATTCGATCCGAATCGAATTTTTCCTGAAATTCGGATCGAATCCGGGTTCGTCCGGATCGATTCGCTCATCCCTACATGCCATCTATCATGCTGCCACATCAAGCAACCTCCACTCCAGCCTGGTCATCGAATCCCTCTGGTTCATATACTGTAGGTGTGCTTGGGTGAGACTTTTTGGCAAGAGAGAGTTTTGTTGTGCAGGCTTTTCAATCTGGCATATTTTTAAAATGGATGTTTTCAGTGAAAATGCCATGCGGGTGTTTTTTCTTTTTCCTTAAAATAAAAAATATGAGTATCCCCAGGTACCAAGCATAGGTAACTGTGGTAACCCAGGGCTCAGAAGCCATCCAGCTGGCCCTTGGCTCTGCCAGGTATGGACTGTCTATGGACTGTCTATGCCTCTCCAGAAAATGGAGTGAAGGGAGACCTTCTCCATTTTTGTCCTCCAGTCAAGAGTAATGACAGTTGCCAGTAGAGACTCTAATTACATTAGTTTCTTTGAAATTTGCCCCATGTGAATTACACGTCACTATAGGGAAGAGGTATGGAGGGGAATTCTCGTGGAACCCCCCTCCATATCCCTGCTCTCCAGTGACCCAGTGACATAGTCAGTCACATGAGGTATAAACGTCTTTTTCTATGTTCCTTCTCAGCCATTACTCCTGGCAGAAAGCTGGGATAGAAGGAAGGGAACCCATGTCATCCCATTCTCCAGATGGCTGCAGTTTTTGATGTTGTGACTGCCTTTAGAAGACAGCAGGAACAATAGAAAATGGATCAGAAGACCCGGCAAGGGACCCTAAAGACTGGAGGAGGATGGAGGAAAAAAGATATGGACCAGTAAGTAGTCAAATTTAGAGTTTTTTGGGGGTTTTTTTTGTACTTGGGGACCCTATACCAGGTTTCAGGGTAGGAGAGCCACCATGTCACCTGCCAGTGCCAGCGCGCCCCGCCCAATTACCTGCATGCGCTCTTGGGGCATCCAGGGTGTGGAAGAGCCCACTGCCCATCTGTATGACCAGTGACCCATGCCAAAGGGAATAGGGGCTGGTATACCGGTTGGGCTAGGGCCGGCTGGTCGCCTCTGAGCCCTGGGTTACCAGCCCAGGGCTGGTTTGCTTTGGAAGGGGGTACACCTTTTTTACTAATTGTATTATTTTAAACAAAATAAACTCTCTCACATTTTCATTGAATAAAACGTCAGCTTTTGCGTGGAGGGTTTTTTCAAAGAAAAATGCTACAACAAAATCTTCCATGGAAGGGAGAATTCTTTCATGGCTTTCTCACATGTGAGATTGTCTCACATTTGTCCCCTGAATCATGCGTGGAACTAAGAAAATCTCAGCAGTGAGACATTATTTACATTTCATCCCTTCCTGCCTTTCGTTTGAAACCATTAAAATGGAAGTCCAGTATCTGGCCCCCCCACTTGCCCTGCCACCCTCCGCTGGCACTCCCCTGGCACTGAGATGGGGGTGCAAGATTACCAAGAAAGAGGCCCTTATCTCACCAGTCCAGAGCTGTTCTCCTGGCTCTCCAGGCCCTGGGCAACGCCATCTTGGACAAAAAGCAGAATGTGAATGGGCAGGAAGGAGCGCGCATATAGTGGAGGATGCTACTTTGTACACTGTCGGAGCAGCAGTCACATGGTCCCAGGAGAAAAGCCTATCTTATATGTTTCCCCCACCCTGTACATACAGATTGCCCACATTAAAAATCATCCTACCTGCATCTACTGCATGTTATGTGCCTTTAAACATCCAAGATGGCGGCTCATGGAGCATCAGGCAGCCTGCAAACAGGAAGTGTCTTCTGACTGTGTTGCTCTGCATTCTGGGATTGCTGTCCTTTCCCTGACCCCAGCTCTGCTCTGTCTGTGCAAAGCACAGCTACAACCCCACCATCTGTACTTTATCCTGCTGTCCTCTCCTCGCCCGTATCCTAGAGTCCTGAACAGAGTTGCAGCCCGGTGGGGGAAAGAATAATAAGTAAGTGACTAAAAACTTAAAGTATATTAATTTTAGATGCTGGGGAAAAGTTTTTTAAGGGTTTTGGTTTTTCATTAAATCATGGTGAAGGTCCGGTTTAAGGCTTTTTTCTTTGTAACAACCCATCCTGCCTCTGCTCAAGGGGAGGATGGCAGGGGGAGGGAGGGTGTTACTCCAGGACTGGACTTCCACCTTATTGCTGGAAGAAAATATTGATTACCTGTTATTACACTCTCCAGTGATACTGCGGTAGGGAGAGATGTTGCAAACTTTAGGTAAGTTCTGGTAAGCACATCCTGTCAGTTGAGCAATGGTTTCCTTTTGTTCTGGAGTCAGGACATCTTAAAAGAAAAAATTGAACTGTTTTGTAGGGAGGGGTAAGGAATTAGGTAAATATATATTTTCATATACGCCTAAAGTTGTCCTTTAAAAGTCCCTGTCCAGGTTGTTAAAAAATAAACAACACTTCTTGAAGATGTCTTGTTGTGGCTTTCAGTTTCCCAGTGAATGGAGACATTTCCCTAAAAGAGGTGAAAAAGCTTTAGAAAGCCTAGCTACTCCTCTGACCTGCATCCCCAAAGCCTAGGGGGGGTGCAGAAGAGCCTGGTAGCCCTCAGGGCCAAGGGCCAGCTGCTCTGTCAACCTTCTAGCTGGCTGGTTTTATTTGGATAGGGGGGACCCCATGCAGATTTTTAAAAAACTAAAAAAAGGTCAAAACAAGATGAGGCAGCTGAAGATTATATGGCACGCAGTGCTAGCAGTTCCATGAGATTGGCTTCCACCCACTCCACTTAAAATCAACAAGGTCATCCAAGCCACAGTTCATGGAGTCACTAATGCTCTATAATAACACTTTAGCTGTCATGCCATGGGCCATCCACCTGCCCCTGCCCCAGTTGCAGACCTAGGGTTCCCAAATGCCATCCTCCAACACCAGGACGTGGCCAGCAGACCATCTCCGGATACCAGCGATGATCATGAAACCCTTGTGCCAACTTCTATGCATTGTGGAGGCTGAGAGGGAGGGTAGCAAGGAGTAGGGGGTGGAAGACGATCCCAGGGGTGATAACAAAGCCCTAGACTCAACATGGACCATCAGAATTTGGAGGAAGGGGTGGACATCACACAGACACAGGCAGCCAGCAGAAGAGGGAGAAGGGTGCCAACCTTCAGCAGTCTTCCCATTGCTACTACAGTCCACCACGCCCAGTGACTGAGCACACCAAGGAAGGCTAAAAGGTTCTCACCAGCGTGGCATTTTTTTAAGCAGTGCACATGCAACAAGACACAGGTCACTTGCAAGCTGTGTCACCACAGGCGGTCCCACAATATGCCATTCCCAGCTGCCACTACTTTTCTTAACAGGCCATCCCTGCCCTTCACCGGTCACAGGTTGTGGAGAAAGTGAGGTGTGCACTGGACAATGCTATTAGTTTCAGTGTCCACATCATCACTGACACCTGAACAAGTAAGCATGGGCAGAGAAGTTACAACTCTCTAACTGCCCACTAGGTCAATGAAGTGGCGGCTTCACTCGGTGTCTCCTGTTGCCTCCTCCTCCTACTCTGCTTTCTCCTCTGCCTTCTCATGCAGTCAGCACAGCACCTGTGCCACCAATTTGAGTACAGCCATGGGGAAACTACAGCATTTGGTGCTTAAACTCATCTGTCTGGATGAAGGCCCTCACACTCCCCAGGATATGTGGACCAGCATCCAGGAGCAGACAGATGAATGGCTGCTGTTGTTGCACCTGAAGCCCACCAAGGTGGTGTGCGACAATGGGCGTAACCTTGTAGCAGCCTTGGGGCGAGTTGGGTTGACGCACATCTCTTGCCTGGCGCATGTGCTCAGTTTGGTGATGCAGAGCTTCCTGGCCCATTGTCCAGAAATGCCAGAGCTGCTGCATGAAGTGCGTGGTGTGTGCACGCACTTTCGGCATTCCCACCCTGCTGCTGCTCCCCTCTCTGTTCTCTGATTTCAGCCCTCTAGGCCTTACAAGCCCAATTTGACAATCATTTTTGTGGTCCCCAAGTTTGGGCCCCCATTGACTTAAATGGGGTTCAGGTTTGGGTCAAGTCCGGGAACCTGAACAGAACTTTTGTGTCAAGTTCGGTCGAACTTGTTGCCTGAACTTCAGCGGGTTCGCTCATCACGTGAAAAAGTTCAAGTAAATGGAGAAACCTCTAGCTTTATAGACATGTTATGGACTTAAAGTGGACCAAAGCCCTCTAAAACAATGGCTGCTTTGGTTGCTTTCCAGTGACCCAAAAACACATTAAATTTGTTCTGTGTTCTAAAAAAAATCACCCTTCATTACTCAAAATATTGACCTGATCCCTGTGGTTTCTCCCTATCAGTAGTAGCCTGACGATCTTAATGGAGGGCAAGGGGCCAGGTAAGTTATGACAGTATTTCAAGTGGTTGAGCATTTTCACTACAGATTTTTACCTGAAATATTGAAGGAACCTGGATAGATAAGCTTCAGAGTGTTGGCTATAAGTTGGAGGGTGACTCCCATGTAATCAGCAGCTCTAATGGCATTTCTACTGCCAGAGACGGGTTGCTTTAAAAATGCCATGATGTCAGCAGGCCTTGGGGCCTCTCTTTTTAATCGTAACTTCATACTGAAAATATTAAAATGAAAATATTATTCACAGAGAATCACACTAGAACTACACATTTATACAGCAATCTTGTAGAGGAACGTCATGCATGCTGAAGCAAGGATAGATGCTCCAGAAGGCGCCGGCCCCTTAAGAGAGGCACTCACATGGCTTGCTGAGCTCCTATCGGGAGCTGGACCAGTCAGCCCGGGAGGATTGTGGGGAGGGAGGAGGGGAGGCACTATAAGAGGCCTGGAAGTCCCTCCCTCTTCCTCTTTGACCCATCATCCTCCCGACGCTGGACGGAGCAGTCTGCCTGATGTACGTCCAGCGGCAAATAATCCTCTCATCCTGCGGGCCAAGGCATCTGGGGGACTGGGGACATTAAGTGCTCCTCTCCCAATTCTCTCCTCCGGTTGCTCCATGGCCCGCAGGATGACTCCTACCTCCCCGTCTCGCTGGGTAGAGCCCTTCCTCATGGTCCCTAGACCGATCGTGCCCTCACCCCCGCCCCCTCTCGTGTCACGTGGGGTGCCGGGGGCTCTCCCTGCCTGCTGTGGCGGAGGTGTGAGGATTCCCCCCCGTAAATTTTTTCTTCTCCCTCCCTCCTGTCATCGGGAGAGCAGGCCTCGCACCCCTCGCCCCCCCTCCCCCCCTCTTCCTCTGCCTGCCTCCCTCTCTCCCTCCTGTCATCGGGAGAGGAGACCTCGCAACGCGGTGGCTCGGCGCCCCACCTCTTCTCTGCCTGCCTCCCTCCCTCTCTCCCTTCTGTCATCGAGAGAGCTGGCCTCGCACCCCTCGCCCCCCCTTCTCCCCCTCTTTCTCTGCCTGCCTCCCTCTCTCCCTCCTGTCATCGGGAGAGCTGGCCTCGCACCCCTCGCCCCCCCTTCTCCCCCTCTTCCTCTGCCTGCCTCCCTCTCTCCCTCCTGTCATCGGGAGAGCTGGCCTTGCACCCCTCGCCCCCCCCTTCTCCCCCTCTTCCTCTGCTTGCCTCCCTCTCTCCCTCCTTTCATTGGGAGAGGAGGCCTTGCGCTGCGGTGGCTGGGTGCCCCCCCTCTTCTCTGCCTACCTCCCTCCCTCTCTCCCTCCTGTCATCGGGAGAGCAGGCCTCGCACCCCTCGCCCCCCCTTCTCCCCCTCTTCCTCTGCCTGCCTCCCTCTTTCCCTCCTGTCATCGGGAGAGCAGGCCTTGCACCACGGATGCTGGGCGCCCTCCCCCCGCCAAGTATCGGTGCGCCTCCCCCTAACTCCTTCCATCCAGGCCATGCACATGGTGGCCCGCCGTCTTGTCGTGCGGGGCTGGCCTCGCACGCTGCTGCCCGCCGGGTGTCATGGTGGACACTGCCAATTACCCCCATAACAAGCAGCATGGCAGAACCCCCTTTTTCCCAATCACCTCATAACATGCAGTGTGGCAGGCACCCGCCAATCACCCCATAACATGCAGCGTGGCGGGCACATGCCAATCACCCCGTGGCAGGCATCCGCCAATCACCTGATAACAGGCAGCGTGGAAGGCACTGCCAATCACCCCTGTAACAGGTAGTGGGGCGGAACCCCCTTTTCCCGCTGGCTGGCCCCCTGGGTGTGGCATTTGTGTGGGGGGGGGGGTCAGTTCCAACCGCCACCCGCCTCACATCTCGTCCTCTGTTCTGGGGGGGGGCAGCCCTGCCGGAGCTCGCGCTGCTGCTTTCCTGCCGACTGTCAGGTTGGCTGGGGGGGGATTTCTCCCATCTGGCATGGGGGGACCCATTGAGGGGGGGGTCAGAGCCCCACCCATTCATGCGGGTGGGTGGGGATCCGGGCTGGGTGGTCACCCATCTAGCCCTGGTGTAAGTGCCCCCGGGCGTCTTACCGGCAGCCGGCGGCACCGTCAAGGTGGGGTGGGGGGGTTCACAGCACACCCCCCTTTCTCCCACACACCTAGCCGGAGGGGACATGGCCGGGTGCCTCAATCTCCTGTTGGGCACCGGACATTTGATCTGGTGTAAGAACTATGCGTTCGGGGGGGTAGAGGGTATGGCGAGCCAAGTAAACGGCATGGGTCGGGCGCTCAGGAGGTAGGGTAAGGGGACATAGGGAGGGGGATTGGAGGATTGGTGAGTCAACAGTATCTGGTGGGCGACTGGCAATATGTTTAAAGGGCGATTTGAGGGAGGGTTGTAAGAGGTGGTGGTCATGGGTAGGCAGGAGTGGGCTCAAAAGGGCAGGGGTGTGGTGAGTTACATTCCGTACCATCAGGGTACATGCGGTTGTTGCCTTACTAAGGCTGCGTGGCAGGATGAAGGGAGTTCGTGAGGACCTTCAGGTGTGGGGGGGCTTGAGGGGGGGTACGGAGCATTGAGGGGATTGAGGTTGGAGTGTGGGTATGATTAATCCCCATTAGATCTGTGATTGTTAACAATTGGGGCGCGTGGTGGTGTGAAGTAAAATGACAAGTTCTGAATGGCCGGCACGGGTGCGCGCGCGCCGAAAGTGACGCGAGGGAGGCGGCGGCGGCGGAAGCCGCTTGGACGTTCCGAGATCGGGATGTCCCGCGGGGTGAAACCCCCCCAAACACCCCAAATCACCTACCTTATCTTCCGCCGCCTCCCTCGCGCCCCTCTAGGCGTGCGCGCCCCCGCGCCGGCCGTCTGTGAATGGCCGGCACGGGTGCGCGCGCGCCGAAAGTGACGCGAGGGAGGCGGCGGCGGCGGAAGCCGCTTGGACGTTCCTGTTCCCCGCCTGGACGCTGGCGGGGATTGGACCGGGCAGTCACGTGGGAGCGGGGAGAGGTGAGTTTATTGGGGTTTCTGGGGGGTTTCACACAGCGGGGCACCCCCGATCGGGGTGCCCCGCCGAAGTGGACCAAAACCCAGGATAGTCAAAATCCTGGGTGTTGGTCCACTTTAATATGATAGTATTGGCATGTTTGGCGAATTATCAGATATTTATATCGGTGGATTATGGGATCCACTGGGAAGGGCCCGGGAGGCCTGAATGGGAGGGACTTGGGGGTGTTCGGTGGGTTATCAGATATGTATATGAGGGAATAACGTGGCCTGGGAAGGGGTCGAGAGCCCTTAAGATAATAGGATCAGCGGAGCATCAAGTAGTTATTTTAATGGAGTATGAGGCCCCCGGGGGGGGGGGGGGGGGTCTGGGAACCTTTTTTAAGATGATAGAAGTGGCAGACTATGGGATTTGCATATAGGTCGATTAAGTGACACTCTGGGGAAGTGGCAGGGGGCCCTTAAGTGGATAGAAGCGGCAGATTATTGAATACCCATATCCGGGGATTACACGGGCACTATAAGAGGCCGGGAAGTCCCTCCCTCAACCTCTTTGACCCATCATCCTCCCAGGGCTGGACGGAGCAGTCCCACCCACCCTCCCCTGTATTGGGTTAATTTTTTTAATTTTTTGTCAGCAGGGTTTATGTATGGTTCTGTGCGGGGTGTAATAGTTGTATATAAGGATAAATAAATAATAATTAAAAAATAAATAAATAAATGAATAAACTTGTAGGTTGAGGCTTTGGCAGTATAGTTCTTTTGATCATTCTGTTAAAAAAAAGTTGTATTTGACTTTTGTATGTATTGATATTTACTGTTTAAGATTAATTTCGTCACAGCTGGTGGGCGGTCTCCTCACTTTCGGGTCTGAGTGGTTGAGGTTGGATGAGTACTGGGGCCTAGAAATGCGGCTGTTTTCGACGGGGAAAACGAGCCAGGATGGCCAGCGTAGGGGTGAGGATGGCTACATTTTGGGGTAGCAAGGCTGTTGTCATTTTGCACCTTGGCGGTTAGCCCGGTTGAGCTCTGAGCCTAACCGAGATTGCGGCTGAGCTTAAGAAAAATGGCTTCCACTTATCCAGGTACATCAAGGATTTCCTCCTCGTCAATCTCGCAGGCTTAGTTTGGTTGGTTACCACTCAGACTCAATTAAAGGGTTTGGAGATTTTTGTGTTGTCTTGTATTTATTTGTTCAGCTGTGGCCGATTAAATCATTCCAAAGATTTATACGTTGTGCAGTGTATTTATTGAGGGGAGCTGGGAGCGAGAGATAACATGGAGCTCTTGTCCAGTCATGAACCACTGGGGTAAATCTGGGCCACATTATAACAGATAGCTGTATGCTGTTGGCTAATTTTGGCCAGTAGTGGGAGCACTAGCCAGATTATCATAAAAAAGGAACATTTCTTAATAGCATCGCATATACATTTTAAAGGGTCTAAAAAAGTAATATTTTGCTATCAGTAGAGACTATAGATCTAAAGTAAAAAAAATAGTTAGCACTCACGTCCCTCTTCTTCCCCCAGTGAGCTGCTCAGAAACATGCCCTTTTTTGAGCTTGCATGTGCCATCGGATTAATTAGTTGTCTGTATGCTTAAAGTAATAAGGTGGGCAAATTAAAAAACAAAAGGGTACGTACCTCTTGTCTTGTGCAACTGATCAATGCTAGCCTGCCTATAAGTAACTCATCTGATTGCTGGGTACAAGCCCCCGCCTCAGTGACAGCATCCTGCACCATCTGGGGCAAATTTATGGGTCAGGTTAGAAAGCAGGTTGGGTTTGTGACCTGTCATCAATCCATTCATTGCAATGGGGGGAGTGTGGCCTGTGACCAATGGTGGGGGGGCATGGTTCAGCACAGAAGCACTGCTGAATTTGAGTTTGAATTTGCCCAGGGCAGCACAATTGGTAGTGTCTGCAGCAGGGGCTCCACTCCAGTGATTAAGTGAGTTGCTGATTGCCGGACCAGCGCCCGATCAGCTGAATGGGACAAAAGTTATAAACCATTTTGTTTTGTTTTTTTTTGGTCTGCTGAATGATTTTAATAATATTCATTATTAAAGTGGACCAAAACCCACCCTGGAGTCTATGAGACTCCAGGGCAGACTCACTCCCTCCCCCCCGGGGCATCCTGAACTGGAATGTCCCGCTGTGTGAAACCCCCCCGGGGTGCACAGTAAACTCACCTTTCTCCCCCGAGCCTGCCGCAAATGAATGGCTGTGGGGGCTGTGCGCAACCAAATGGATGGAGACGAGTGATGCCGGCGCCGCTCAGAAGTGTGGCTAGGATTCAAGCCGGCTGCTCTAGATGCAGCATGGACCTGAGGAGAGGTAAGTGGACTCGGCGACCTGGCGGGTTTCACACAGCGGGGCACCCCAAACCGGGATAGTGAAAATCCCGGTGTAACAGGCCAGAATAACCCTGTCCCAGATTAACCCCGGGTATAATTTGGCCTAGGCCAGAGTATACCCCGGGGTGTAAACTGGCCTAGGCCAAACTATACCCAGGTATTAAATGGCCTAGGCCAAACTATACCCCGGGGTGTAAAATAGCCTAGGCCAAACTATACCCCTCCAGGCCAGATTATACCTTTCTATCATGGAACCTGGGGGTAAAGTGGCCTAGGCCAATTTATACCTTTCAGGTCATATTATACCCCAATGAAATCATTGAGTGATATACACAAGAATTGCTTTTTCAACATTTTATTGAGAAACCAAACTGACTTAATTCTTAAACTCTTCATGGGGAAGATTGCTTTTTCAACATTTTATTGAGAAACCAAACTGACTTAATTCTTAAACTCTTCATGGGGAAGATTGCTAAACCAAACTGACTTAATTCTTAAACTCTTCATGGGGAAGATTGCACAATTTTTCCAGTGTACACCAGGTGTAGAAATTAAGGGAGGGTATTGATTCCCCCCCCCCCATAGATTTGTTACAATTTTTCCAGTGTACACCAGGTGTAGAAATTAAGGGAGGGTATTGATTCCCCCCCCCCCCCCCCCCCCCATAGATTTGTTACCTTAACCAGAAAAACTTGAACGCTAATATTATAACAAAAGTTAAAACATCCGGAACGTAAACTTGTTAAGGTGGTCTTACATGGGGCAAATGTTTATGGTTCACCTGATCAGTGCATGATGTGTCATGCACTGATCAGGTCAGAGATAGGAAACTGCATAAAATTCAAAAGCTGCAGCCAGAGAAGCGATAAATGGTGGCTTCCGGAGACATGGAGGAGGGACGGAGGAGGACCAGGACATGCTTTAGTCTAGCAAGTCCTTGCAACAATATTAATGTTTACAGCTAAACACTGATAACAACATTGAAATGATCATGCTTATTTTCAAGATACAGTGCATGTTCCGTTGTTGACTGTAGATTGAAGCTTGCAGGATATGTCAACCAATCCATGGAGTCACCGACCTTTGTGTAGATGATTATGTCGCAGCTCAACAGATTCGCTGTGGCCATGATCTCTGCATCAGTTGCCCAGACTCCGTCACGACAGATTCCAGAGATGTTTACATATTCATTCACATTTTGGTTCAAGTAGTCCTGTAGTTTTTTTGTCAAGTTAGTTTTCATGTGGCCTATGACTTTATCTCTGAGAAGGGCATGGTTGTCCTCTGTTCCTGTCAAGATGTAGCTGATGGCCCGGAAGAAGCAGTTCCCATCACCTTTGGTTTTATATGTACGCCGTGGTTGTCCAAGGTCCCTTCTGCATCCATAGTATACAACCTTATTAAACATAAGGCCAAGAGTGGTGCTAAGATACTTCCTTCTTGAACTTGGTAGTAGGTTGAAAGTCTTACTTTCCTTGTGTTTCAGTGTGGCAGAGTCACTGGGACAATCATCATGGGAATGGGGTGGTGGAGAAGTCGCTTCATCCTGGTAAATCTTAAGGTTGCTGGTGTGGTAGGTGTTGCTTAGTATCTTGCCTGTCTTATTGTTCTTGAGTTTTACTCGTCCTTTGGTCAAGGATTCCACAACTAAATAGGGTCCAATCCAGAGTGCTTCCATCTTTGAACCTATGCGATGAATACGGCGCTGATTCTTGATATAAACTATGGTCCCAGCAGTGATTTCTTTGTTGCTGTTGTGTCGGCGATCAAAGGCACACTTCTGGTGTTCCTGGGCAGAGTGGATGTTGGTACTGACGTCTGAGTGGAGCTTTTTAAGAATGGTTGTCAGTGTATTTAGCACATCAGGGGTGGCGTCATCAGAAATGGGCATGGGATCTGCAGTGTCATTTTTTTGAGGGATTAAGGTCCATAGGAAGCTTGGCCTTCCTTCCATACATGACCTCAAATGGAGTGAACTTGGTTGAAGCATGCACAGATGTGTGATAGGCAAACAGAACACCAGGGATAAACTGATCCCAGTTGTTTCCTTGGTCATTGACAAGCTTACTAAGAGCTTCTTTGAGTGTTCGATTATCACGTTCCCGCTGGCCATTTGTTTGTGGGTGGTATGCAGATGAAATTCGGTGATCTGTTTGAAAATGCTCCATCAGGTTGTCAATGATGGAGTTTACAAACTCTCGTCCCTGGTCGCTAATAAGGGTCTCCATACAGCCAAGATGACAAATAACTGAGTATAAAAAATTTGCTACTGATTTGGCACTCTTATCTGGAACAGCTGTTGCTTCAGTCCATTTGGAGAAATGATCAGTGGCAGCAACTATATATTTGTTTCCATTTGATGTTTCCTGAAGAGGACCAATCATATCAATCCCGACTAAGCTCCATACTTTTCCAGGCACTGGTATACTATTGAGTGGTGGAGCTTCCTTGGTGATTTTGGGATTTATGACAAAACATTTTTGACAGGCTTTTACATATTGGTGCACGTCATTCTTCATTCCCTTCCAGTAATAACGGTCAGAGATTTTGGCTAAAGTTTTATCTCTGCCAAAATGGCCCCCAGATATTGGGTTGTCATGACAGGCCTTCAGGATATTTGGCAGTCTGCTTTTAGTGAGAACCTCCTTTTCCCCATGATAAACAATTCCTCCTTGTGCATGATATGGCTTTGCTGTTTGTCTGAACTGGGACTTGGCATTTGCACGTTTCTCTAGAGGTAGATCATAGGTCCACTGAGGGTACCTTTGTTGAGTTGCAGTGTAGAATCTCAAAAGCTGGTCATACAGTTGATCTTCCATGGTTCTCAAACTTGTAAAAAGTTTGGTGTCATAGAGAGCAGAAAGAAACATACATAGCAAGTAATAGTACATAAAATGAACTATGCACTGATGGGACAGCGCCATCTACTGTCGGTTCAGATCTGCACACTTTTCAACAAATTAGAGAGGGTGAGAAAAAGCAGTGAAGTGCAAACATTATGCCCTGGAGAAATATAACACATTCCTATACACCAATCACAATGAATATTGGGACTGCGGCAATGCTATATTCCGAATAAACAATGCAGTCAACAACCAAATAATGCAAACAAATCAATTTTATTAGTAGATAATAAAATCACAATAATAAAAAACACATAAAGCACAGCAAAAAGGTAGGGGACACAGAGGTAGTTGATCAATAACCAGGCTATACCAGCCTGAAACTATAAATAGACTACTGACAAAGTGCTCAGATGCTAACACAGGTAAACCCAATAAATAGTAACAATTACCCCAACCAGGGCTCTCAATGGTACAAGTGGGTATAACTAAATACTCAGCCCTTATACAAGCCTGCACTCCTTAACAGTCATAAAACTACCAGTCACCATTACATAGCCATATCATACCTTCAGATGATGAACGGTCCCCCCCGGGCACTCACCCTAACGCGAGTTTCGCGTTATGCTTGGTCACAGGGCTAGTGAACAGGCGGCTACTCCCTCCTATATATACCAGGTTAACTTCCGGTACGCAGATGGATAAATATAGTCTAACCTAGACTATTTTATACCCCCAGGTATAAAGTTTATCCCTCGGGGGTATACTGTAGCCTGGGTCAGTTTTTGAATTTTGCGCTATTTCCTTTCTCCGCTTGGCATCTGATTAGTATATGACACTTCAAGTTTTTTTCTGGTTGAAGTAAAAAAAAAAGTCTGTGAGGGGAATGTATCATTGCCTTCGTTTTCTGCGCATGGGGTAAAATTGCGCATGATAACATTATAGCGTAGAAGGTGTAGCCATAGCCATTTTACATTCGTCAGGTATAGAGTTTATCTCCCGGGGTATACTTTGCTGGGCTAAACTAAACCAGGATTTCACGTTTTGTGCCAATTTTTGCTCAAACTGTGAACTTGAATTGGCCTAGGCTAATTTATACTTATCTTAAACAGGAATTGCGCTATTTTCAATCCATTTGCAGCAATGAAAGTAAACTTGCCAATGCATTTATAACTGCCAAGTCAAACCTCCAATCATAAATCCCTGCCCCAAATATAATAATTGCACCAGTTACTTTTTAGATGATAATTTGGTGCAATCATAAGGTTTGCACTTGGCTTGTTACTTGCAAGAATTTTTACTTGCTGTTTGCGACTTTTTTAAATTTGCGCCTGATAAGGCGGGAGGATATAGTCTGGCCTAAGCTATTTTACACTCCCTGTGTAGAGTGTATTACCCGGGGTATACTATGGCCTGGTCCAAACTATAGCAAGGTTTCACATTTTTGCACACATATTTGTGCAAACTGTGAATTTAAATTGGCCTAGGCTAATTTATACTCCGGGGTATAAACTAGCCTAGGCCGATTTGATCACAGGTGGGTATAATATGACCTGAGAGGTATGAATTGAGCTAAGCTCATTTATACTCTGGGATATAAATTGGCCTAGGCAAAAATAAACCTAGGGTGTATTCTAGCCTAGGCCAATTTAACCCTGGTTATAGTGTGGCCTGATGGTATACTCTGGCCTGCTACAGTTTGGCCTAGGCTATTTTACATCCCGGGGTATAGTTTGGCCTAGGCCAAAATATACCCGGGGTATAATCTAGCCCAGGCCAGTTTAACCCCGGGGGTATAATCTGGCCTGGAGGGGTATACTTTGGCCTAGGCTATTTTATACCCGGGGGTATAATCTAGCCTAGGCCTCTTTAACCCCGGGTATAGTCTGGCCTGAGGGTATACTCTGGCCTGTTACACCGGGTTTTGGTCCACTTTAATGATAACAGGTTTGTGAACAGGCACATGCTGAGCCACCCCCAGGGTAGATTTAAAAAAACATTGATGATAGCTGTCCTCCTCTGAAATGTTATGTCTGGCTGGAAAATGTAAAACAAAAGTAAGCTATTGAAACACAACAATGGAAAAATGAAATGCTACATAGAAAATGTAAAAAGGCATAAAATAAAGCATTTAACCCCGGGTTTACTTACTCAGTCCTTGTTCTGACATAAGCCTTATCCACCAAATATTTGGCATTTTGTACACTTTTATGGATGAGGCTGTCATCAACTGCTTTTATTGTACCTAAAAAATAGAAAATGAAAATAAAAGTTATAAACTCATCAGGGTAGAGGTTACCCGAGGGTTATAGAACTTCAGCAATGAACATTTTTCATTCTTTTCACCAAGGATGGTTAAGGAACTTTCAATTTATGTATCCACACCTGATAAATACCTAGGCCCTTATTTAACAAGGGATAGCGACAGGTAGCGACTGGTGATGACGGGCCCCGCCACGAGAACGCCGGCTCCCCACCACAATCACACATTTATCAAGCCAATCCTGCTTAGCAACTGAGATAGCGACTGAGATAGCGCCATATAGCGACTCATTCATCATTATTCCAGCCTCAGCCCACAGCGCCAGCGTCCGACCTTGAACAGCGACAGGTATGACTTCTCGCTACCTGGCGCTCTCCAATGCATTTCAATGGAACAATCTTCATAATTAATTGTTGTTTTTTTTTTTTTAAATGGGAATAATTCTATGACCACTTCTGCCATTTTAGATTTTTTTAAGGTAAAAAAAAAAATTGTACAGAATTGATATTACAGGTCTGATATTAATGTATTCATATTACAAAATTATTTAAAAAACTTGTTTTTTTTGGTTTCCAAAAATATGGTTGTTTGGGGGTTAAAAAACTACTTTTAACCCATCGCCGCCAGCGCTCTGGGGTTTAAACATGCATTTTACAGCGCGAGAATTTTTTGAGCGTGATTTCTTAATGAATATAGTGGGAGCCGGTCGCTATGGTCAGTCGCTATCATGTGCTCCCATACAGCGCGGAACCTGTCAGATAGCGACTCCTCACCCAATATTCAACATTACCGCAAACCGACTGAGTCGCTATCAACTACCGAACAACGGGCAAGCACAGCGACTACTAGCGGGCTCTCTGAAAATGCCGCTACAGTCGCTCAACTGTCGCTACCTGCCGCTATTAATGAATCGGCCTCCCCGTTTTTGTTCTGGGTTGCAACTCTGCTCAGGACTCTAGGATACAGGCGCCATGCTCAAAAGCATTACATACTGAGGAGAGGGGGAAAGAATGCAGGGGGTGGGTTATAGCTGTGCTTTGCTTTGACAGAGCAGAGCTGAGGTCAGAAAAGCCGGGGATTGTATTCCATTTTATAAAGAGATGATATTAAACCGGACCTTTAGCATCATTTAATGAAAAGCCCAAACCCTTGAAAACCTATTCCCCAGCATCTAAAACTAATATATTTAATGTTTTTAATCACTTACTTTTTATTCTTTCCCCCACTGGGCTGGACCCTAGCATATGGGCGCCGCCATCTTGGCTCAGTAGCATCACATACTGAGGAGAGGAGAGGGGGCAAAAGTGCAGGGGGGCGGGTTATAGCTGTGCTTTGTACAGACAGAGCAGAGCTGGGGTCAGAAAAAGGACAGCAATCCCAGAATGCAAAGCTGCACAATCAGAAGACACTTCCTGTTTGCAGGCAGCCTGAGACTCCATGGGCCGCCATCTTGGATGTTTAAAGGCTGATAAAGTGCAGTAGATGCAGGTAGGATGATTTGTAATGTGGGCAATCTGTATGTACAGGGTGTGGGAAACATATAAGATAGACTCTTACTCAGGGTGAAGGTCCAGTTTAAGAGCCGAGCCTGTTAAAAGTGGCGATTGTACTAAAGTGCAGATGATTAGGAAAGTTTTTTATTTATCAGGTGGTGGATACACAAATTCGAAAGTTTATTTTATAACATTTGGGTCAGACTCCTGACGCCAGTTTGAGCACACGGTGCAACGGTTTTGGGTCCAAACTGCATTTATCAAAGTTTTTCTCTTCAGCGCGTGTCAGTGTGCAAGTGTGAAACAGGCGTTTATTAATCCATGAGCGCACATACACTTGTCATTTCACTGCGCCTGCTTTTTGTGGCACGGGGAGGCCGATTCATTAATAGCGCCAGGTAGCGACAGATGAGCGACAGCAGCGTTATTTTCACAGCGCACGCTAGTATTCGCTGTGCTTGGCCGTTGTTCGGCTGTTGACAGCGACTCAGTCGGTGTGCGGTAATGTTGAATACGGGGTTAGGAATCGCTGTTTGACAGGTTCCGCGCTGTATGGGAGCGCATGACAGCGAATGACCATAGCGAACGGCTCCCAGCATATTCATTAACAAATCACGCTCTAAAAATTCTCGCGCTGTGAAATGCTTGTTTAAACCCCAGAGCGCTGGCGGCGATGGGTTAAAAGTAGTTTTTTAACCCCCAAACAACCATATTTTTTGAGAAAAAAAAAACATGTTTTTCAAAACATTTTGTAATATGAATACATTAATATCAGACCTGTAATATCAATTCTGCACAAATTTTTTTTTTTTTTTTACCTTAAAAAAAATATCTAACATTGCAGAAGTGGTCACAGAATTTTTGACATTAAAAAAAAAAAAAAAAAAAAACATTAATAGCAATTTATTAAGAATATTTAAAGATTGCTCCATTGAAATGCATTGGAGAGCGCCAGGTAGCGAGAGGTCATACCTGTCGCTGTTCAAGGTCGCTCGCTGGTGCTGTGGGGTGAGGCTGGAATAATGATGAATGATTCGCTATCTGGCGCTCTGTCAGTCGCTAAGCAGGATTGGCTTGATAAATGTGTGATTGCGGAGGGGAGCCGGCGTTCTCGTGGCGGTGAGCGTCATTACCGTTCGCTCACCATTCGCTACCTGGCGCTATCCCTTGTTAAATAAGGGCCATAGTTTGCTACTCCCATAGGATATAATGGGCAAATTATTCTGCATGTTATTTTACCAGTTTTTGTTTTTAGTTTTAAATCAAATTTTGCCAATTGCATTTGGGACATAAGAGGAGCATGATACGAAATGTAGTTATGGTGCTTTTTTTAACTTTTCTGAAAATGATTTATTTTACATCTGTTATGTTTGTCACATCTGTTGTATTTATAACATTATTGTTTTTCTGCTAGAATTGTTTTGGTACAAATAAACAACCAAATAAAAAACATCCAATAAATATGGATGGAGAGTATAGAAACACACTGGCCCACATCCTATGTAGAGGCTCATTGTTACTAGTCAGACATACTACGCAGAGCCACTTAAAAAACAAGCAATTACTGAAAAGAACTCCCAAGTTTATCCCAGTAGACCTATGCAGAGCACATGTATAAACCTTTCACCACCCCAAACATTAAAAAAGAGGTCCAGTGTTGGGCAACAAGTAAAATGGCAATCCCCGGCCAGCACTAAGGGGTTTATTTAAGAAGGGATAGCGCCAGGTAGTGCCTCGTAGCGGCAGGTAGCATCTGGTGAACGCCGGGCGCTTTAGGCAAAATCACATTTATGAAAGCGAATCTGGTGAGTGACTCTAACAGCGCCATGTAGCGTCCGATGTATTATTACAGACGGCTCAGCTTCCAGAGCTCCAGGTATTAACTTTTGCTCAGTGTCGCTCTCCCATGCATTTCAATGGTCTTTCATTTGCTTGTTTAAACAGCGTGTTTGATATTTTTTTTTTTTTGCTCTAATCATTGTGTGACCTCTCCTGGCTGCAAACAAACACTTTTAGTAACTTTTTGACTTTTTATATTTTTATGCAGAATTGTCATTACAGGTCTGATACTTGGAGGCCGATTCATTAATAGCGCCAGGTAGCGACAGATGAGCGACAGTAGCGTTATTTTCACAGCGCCCGCTAGTAGTTGCTGTGCTTGGCCGTTGTTCGGCTGTTGAGAGCGACTTAGTCGGTGTG
This sequence comes from Gastrophryne carolinensis, assembly GCA_027917425.1. NCBI lineage: Eukaryota > Metazoa > Chordata > Amphibia > Anura > Microhylidae > Gastrophryne > Gastrophryne carolinensis. The sequence goes on from CM051236.1 coordinate 437,077,322, forward strand.
CGTTAATGTTGAATACGGGGTTAGAAGTCGCTGTTTGACAGGTTCCGCGCTGTATGGGAGCGCATGACAGCGAACGGCCATAGCGAACGGCTCCCAGCATATTCATTAACAAATCACGCTCCAAAAATTCTCGCGCTGTGAAATGCTTGTTTAAACCCCATAGCGCTGGCGGCGATGGGTTAAAAGTAGTTTTTTTAACCCCCAAACAACCTTATTTTTGGAAAAAAATAATAAACAAGTTTTTATAAACATTTTGTAATATGAATAATACATTAATATCAGACCTGTAATATCAATTCTGCACAAATTTATTTATTTTTTTTTTTTTACCTTAAAAAAAAAAAAAAAAACATTGCAGAAGTGGTCACCGAATTTTTTACATTTAAAAAAAAAAAAAAAAAAAAAAACATTAATATCAATTAATTATGAATATTTAAAGATTGCTCCATTGAAATGCATTGGAGAGCGCCAGGTAGCGAGAGGTCATACCTGGCGCTGTGATGGGACTAGCAGCGGCGCTGTTCGCTGAAGTCTGCAACATGATGAATCCCGCGCTAGCTGACGCTCTCGCCGGCGCTAGCCTCATTTAGCGTGATAAATGCGTGATTGTGTTCGCAGCCTGGCGTTCTGGAGTCGGTAGCCGCCGATAGCTGGCGCTACCTGGCGCTAGTGAGACACTACCTGGCGCTATCCCTTGATAAATAAGGCCCTAACTTTTGCTCAGTGTCGCTCTCCCATGCATTTCAACGGTCTTTCATTTGCTTGTGTTTAAACAGCGTGTTTGATATTTTTTTTTTTTGCTCTAATCATTGTGTGACCTCTCCTGGCTGCAAACAAACACTTTTAGTAACTTTTTGACTTTTTATATTTTTATGCAGAATTGTCATTACAGGTCTGATACTAAATTATTATTGGCCCAGTGTTAAAACAATGTCATTCCATGAGTTTTCCCTCTGTTACTGGTGGATATGTGTTCAAAAACAGACTTTAATCACACAGCATCTGGCTCTCTATGCTATAGCGACCAGATTTAGAGTGCTGACGCTGTGTGTGTGTCCTTTTTTGTTAGTGTGGAGTGCTCAGAGTCAGTCGCACTGAGCTGGCGCTACCTTTCGCTCCCTGCAGCGCTGTACTGGTGTTAGAGGCCCAGCATACATCACATTCATCAATGCCGGCCAGGTTACTACAGCGTCTACTAGCGGTCGCTCTAAGTGCCGCTATTCAGACGCTCATCTGCCGATACCTGGCGTTATTAATGAATCAGCTTCCACATCTTATTTGGCATTTTAAAATAAAAATAGACTCATTTGCTTGGTTCCAGTGCCCCAAAGCACATGGTGAACCTTGGAGGCTGCTGGCCCAACTGTAATTTAGTGCTTAGTCAGCCAATTACTGTGCAGAATGTCCCAAGCTGGACCTCTTCTTTATAATGCAGAGTGGTAGCACATCCAACCACAAACATTAACATGATGATAACAAGCAGCCACTTCCCCCTTCCCCCCCCTCGGCAGAACCGAACATTCATTTGCAAGGTACCAGTGGCCCTTCTACAGGCCAAATAAATATGCAGGACACCCAGCTGCCCTCTGCCTCAAACACCCAAATGTGCAGGGTACCTTCTATCTTCCCCCGCATTCCCAAACATAAATATGCAAGGCACCACCATCCCCTTCCCCACAGATCCAAACATTAATATTAGGGGCACTGACTGCCCCCTCCCACATTGCCAAACATTAATATTTGGGCCACCACTGCCCCACAGACCCAAACATTAATATTAGGGGCACCGACTGCCCCCCTCCCACAGTACTAAACATTAATATTTGGGGCCCCAGGTGCACTCCCCACGGACACAACCAATAAACAGGAACAAAACCTAAGATTTTCAGTATCCTCCTGCTCCTTCTTCTCCTGCCTGGGCAATCCCAATTTGGGATACCCTGCTGTGTGTATCCCCCAGGATCAGCCATAAACTTACCTTTTTCTCATTCCCATGATGCATGTTCCATTCAGATTACCATCACGTTTTCCCAAGCCCATGTCACATCTCCGCCATGCTGACACATCCTTGCTGACCTCTAGCTGTGCCTGCACTGGCCATTCTGAAATGCGTTGCGCCGCTACGCCCCCTCCAGCTTAAAGCATAGATGTGGTGTGCGATCGGGAAAATGTGAGTGTGCTGGGTGATCCGATGGGTTTCACACAGTGGGGCATGCCAAACAGGAGTAAGGAGCAGGAGGGACCACTGCCTTCAGAGTCTTACAGACACAATGGGGGTGGTTGCTCCAATTTAATATGTCCACCCACACCCAAAACATAAAAGAAACACTATAGTTATCAGATTGGTGACTCTCGTGCCCTCCTTCCTTGGTGCAGTCTCACTCTGTCCTGGCATCATTGCATTTCCCCCAGTGCTCCTGGCACCAGCTGCAGGGATGCCACACTGATTGACAACTCCCCCTTGTGTGTGCTTACTTGTATCTATTCAAATTGCTGAGCTGGGGGCTTACACACAGCAGGGGAGTGCCATCCAGGGCAGCTATTGCCAGCTGCACCAGGTAACGCAATGATGCCAGGACAACATGACAGAGTTCTTTTTAACTCCCTCCCCTGAATAAGGGGGACACTAGAGTGACCAGTTTTGTGTCTTTGGTGTACCTGTGATGTGCCCCCGCCCTCGGGAAAGCCAAGCATTGAGACGCAGGGCAGCCGGCTGACCCCACACACAGGTCACAGTGATCAAAGTTCTAGCCAGCTTACCTCTCTCCCCCACACTTAACTACCTATTCTATACTCCATTCTTGTTATATGTGTGTTTCCCTTCTAGCTTACACCCGGAAATGCCCCCCCCCCCCACAAACACATTCCCTGTGCTTTCAGGTCCATTTCTTCAGGCTCCTATCCCATTTTAGAATGGTGAAGGAAAGCTTAAAGTGGACCAACACCCAGGGGGGATCGGCCCGGGAATCTTATAGATCCAATCCCTCCCCGCGGGGAATTCAACATCAGGATGCCCCGCTGTGTGAAACCCCCCAGGATGCCCCATTCACCTTACCTGCATCCTGATCCAATGGCCCATGCGCGGGCCGCAGCCTGTTAGAGGGAAGCGCGAGATGCGGCCGCCACCATGCTCGGAGCCGCTGTGGTTGGACGCTGCTTGGACGCGCATACCACGGCGGCTCCAAACGTGCTGATTGGAAGAGTGGCTGCGCATGCGCTGTAGGAGCGAGGTGAGGTGAGTTTTATCGGGCGTTCTGGGGGATTTCACGCAGCGGGGCACCCACGATCGGGATGCCCTGCAGAAGTGGACCAAAACCAGGTTAGTGAAAATCCTGGGTGTTGGTCCACTTTAATGCGGCTGGTAAAGAATTAAAGATGCCACTCTATAATGGTTTGCAGGGGAGACAGCTTGCACCGGACCCCTTCTTCCATAGGCCCAATAGTAGCTGCCTTTCCTGCCTCCACGGTATGTATGCCATTGTAGCATAGAAAAAATAAGCGCATTGTTGTGCCTTTAGTCATTACTGCCAGCACATAGTGTGATCAGAAAAAGGGGGTGAGAGATGCTGCAGGCTAAGAGCGTCTCCAGTCAGCCAGCACATAGTGTGACCAAAGAGGAGGGAGGAGGTCGGGGATCAAGATCTGCAGAGAGAGACGGCCAATCAGGATGTCTGAGGATGGAATGGGGCTGTTTCCTTTCTCTGTCCACTGAAGGTTGATTGAAGGACCAGGTCAGCGGGGAGGAGACTGAAAGCTGAGTGAGGAAGTGATTTCCTCACTAACTAGACGACATAGCAGGAAGGAGAGCGCCGGAGTGAGCTACTGATATAGTTTTTAACTTTTGAGTTGCCAATAACTTTAATAAATCAGGCCCATGGTGAAATGAATGATGAATGTTTATTGATAAAGTTCTGTAACCTGCGGGAAACCTCTACTCCAAAGAGTTTGTGATATTATCGCATACTGGACTTTCTTGACATGGCCCTTCCTTTTCTCTCACACTGGTTCCATATATATATATATATATATATATATATATATATATATATATATATCGTATTTTTTCGCCCTATAAGACGCACCTGCCCATAAGAAGCACCTAGGATTTGGTGAAGGAAAATAATTTTAAACCAAAAGCACACCATTACAGACAGTGTGGCATTCCCCCTATTCCATTCCCCATAGGCAGTGTGGGATGCCCCATCCCATTCCCATAGGCCATGTACCGCTGCTCTAGATCCTTTTTGAATACTTCCCCAAAGGAAATTTCAGTGATTAAAAGACTTCACTCTAGTGATGTTACCACAAATGTGCTTAACAGAACTCTTTACAACTTCAAGCATCAATAAACAGCAGATGTTTTATGAGTTCAGGTCTGCATCAACATAGGGCCAGTTCCGGAGCGCCGGCATTTTGGTCTTATCAGGCGCTGTGCTGTGGCCTAGATTGGCACTAGCAGTCGCTGCACAGAACGCTAACAAATTCGCTTTGATTGTTACGGGGTATTGACCGGCCTATGTCATCGCTGCAGTCGATTATCCCAGTGCCAGTGAGCGCCACTCTGGATGGACCTTTGTTTTATCAGCACACAACATCATATATATGTTTTTTTCCACCTTGAAATATTTGCCCCGTATTATTCCGGCATTGGTCTGCGTTTCATCATTACAGTTACAAGAAATCACTGCTGGGGACAAACGTTACAGTGGGTTTAGGCTGCATTTTAGTTGTTGTCCAAATTAGACATTGGTAAGCAAAAGAAGCGATTAAAATCAATTTTAATAACACCTCAAAAAATTCATTTTGGGACATCTCGGACCTGCTTTTCAATTACTGACAAGTCCCAGTGCAAGTTCTGTACAAATAAATGTGTTTAATATTAATTATAAGCATTAAACACTACAATCCAGTTCTGCCCATTGTGCTCTATGGGATCTTGACCTACAGAGCCAGGTTTCATCTGGTGCTGCTTCAACCAGAGCAACCGGGCTGCATCATTTTCGACACTATTGTTAAATAAGACGCTAGCTGGCGGCTGCATTGGCACTAACGTTTTATTATTTCTTAGATCGCGAATGCTGCTTAGGCAAAAAAAGTGGCACTGTGTAGTGCAGACGCTTCTTCAATAAGGCTCCCAATCTCCCTAGTCATTTCACCAGCACACAAAATGGACCTATCCCCCAATCATTATATGCTCAGGCTATGGCCAAAAAGAATAAATAGCAACCATAGCGTAATTCTGATTACTAAAGCTAGAATAAATTGAATGAGTAAAAGATGCACTCACAAACAAAGTAGAATATGCAGAGAATCAACATTTTTCAGCAGTTAACCAGTATTTCAATCACCTTTTGTGGCTGACAAGTTGACAGGTTAATGCAAAATTAACTACTGATGGCTGCTAGCTTTTGGCCTAATTTGATGAATTTTATTGTGGACACTAGGTGAGCGTCTCTTCTGAAACAGCGCCCACACTGCTGAGGCGGCTGGAGCCAGACAGTGCTCAGCTTGCACTAGCTTCCAGCCAGTGGCTGAGCGCAGTGCTGCACTAGTTTCCAGCGCTGGCTGGAAGCACTAGAAAGACAGCAGTTTTACCATTAACAAACACAGCACCCACACGGGTGCTGTGAAACGGGGATTACAGGGTGACAGCACTTGTTGTAATCCCCATTTTTATTATTTTAGTGTCAAGACAGCAAATTTTTTAAAAAAAGCAGATGCAATGCGGACATTTGTATCTGTAAGTTGTACCGTGTTCGTGCCATCGATGTAAGCAGGAAATCCAAGGTTAAGGTAATCCCAAAAGAAGAACCGTGTTCCGTTGGTTGACACATACAATCCACGTCTGGGGGTTCTAAGGGAAATTAAGAAGGAGCTCCAACCCCTTCAACACAGGAATAGGAGATATGACCTGATCCTCCTCTTTTGGCATACAGACAACCTCCTAATCTCAGAACACTCATTGTGAGGAGTGACACAGCATAAAATGGGACATGGCTCTGCCTGCAGAAAAGGTGTGAAACCTGCACACACATCTACACCACTGAAAGAATATAGACACCAGGTATGCAACACGATTACAAATACAGGGTAGTTTCACATGCACATCCCCTAATGTAGTATAGCTGATCATGTGTGTGCAGTGCCCCTCAGCATTTTACATCCGGGCAGACAGGAAAAGGTCTAAAAACACAACTAAATCTGCGAGGGTTCACAATTAAAAATAAAAAAAACTGATGTGCCTGTTGCAGCCTATTTCTGTAGACCAGGACATGGCCTATGTGACCTCCCCCTGATTCTTATCTCACAACTTACGATTTTGCTATTTTTCACATGTGTCAGTAAAAAAACAATTGTGACTCCTTTGTAGTTTTCTGTATGAATGTGTGTCTAAGTTACAGATCTGTATTATGTCTGAGGACGAAGCTTGCATAGCTTTGAAAATTTACATTGTCAATCGGGCAGGCTGAATTCCATCAAAAGTAGACTTATGCTAAAATTTGGGCCCATTCTAACCTAATCCATATAAAGAAATTGCAGAAATGAATGAAATAAACATTGGCTGAATTATTTCTCTTTCCCTTGTCCATGAATACGGTAATAGAACAAAAGGTAATTTCTCAAAGAAAATAAAACAGGATCTGCTTCTTTCCACAGTAACCCCAACAAAAGTTTACATTTGCTCAGATTTGTGTTTTTTGTTATAATAGATTTCCTAGACCTTAATAAAGATACTGTACTTGTATTATTTTTGGATTTAACAGAAAAACAATAAAAAAAAATCACCTTCATTAGACAGGGCACTGGCTTTAAGAGAGGTGGTAAAGATGATGGCACAGAAAAGAAGCTTCATTTTTCTTGTGTCTGGAAAGAAATACAGAGGTTAGTATCATATGCTTGAAATCTTTCTGAAACTCACTGGCCAGTATGAATAATCCCCAAATCAGAAGAACTATTGAAAACCCTGTTTACCTCATTCTCAACTGATGTCAAAATAACAATGCTTGAATTTATATGATCAGTCTAATGACAAGACAGAGGACCTCCCTGTGGGCAGGGATATGTAAACACCGATGGGGCAGCACCTAAACATTCATTCCCGGTGGCTTGGTTTTAAAAGATGAGTAAAACAATAAAAACAGATTATTAATTATTTATTTATTCAAATTATTTATAATTTCAAAAATGTTTTCTAATGTCAAAATTGCCCATCATGTGAATTTTTTAATGTCATTGTGATTTTCTCAAAGTTTTCTGCCATTGTTAAAGTGGACCAACACCGAGAGGTGATCGGCCCGGAAATCTATAAGATTCCCGGGCCGATCACCTCCCACCCCGCGGGACATCCGAGATCGGGATGTCCCGCGGGGTGAAACCCCCCAAAAAAACCCCAAACACCTTACCTGATCTTCGGCGGCGGCCGGCCGCCGCCGCCTCCCTCGCGCCCCTGTAGGCGTGCTCGCGCCCGCGTCGGCCGTCTGCGAATGGCCGGCAGGGGCGCGCTGCGCGCCGAAAGTGACGCGAGGGAGGCGGCGGCGGCGGCAGCCGCTTGGACGTTCCTGATCCCCGCCTGGACGTTGGCGGGGATTGGACCGTCCAGTCATGTGGGAGCGGGGACAAGTAAGATTTTGGGGCTTTCTGGGGGGTTTCACACAGCGGGGCACCCCCGATCGGTTTTTAACAATAAAAATATTAGCCAGCATTTGTTTTTTTGTTTTTTTTTACTATAGTATTAAAATAAAAAAAAGTGTACCTCCTCCCCCATTGCAAACTAGCTCAGCCGTCAGGCGTAATGGCTTTTAACCCAGTGCTCAGAGGCGGCCTAGGTGGTTTCTGGCACAGTGGGTTTACCCTGGGGCTTTCCATGGGGTGCTGAAGGCATGTCTTTGGTACGAACACGGGGCTCTTCTGCAACCACGGCATCCCAAATGAAGGTTTAGAAAAAAATCAGGCAAAGGGTTGGTGATTCCAGGGCCCATGGCCGAACTGCCGGCCCCCAGTCCTGGTGACTACCAGCCTTTATGCTGTATAGCACAGGTCCAGTGCTCAGCACTGGGCCTATGCTTTACACCGCCAGGCTCATCTGCACCAGCTTTGCCATTGGTGGTGCAGGTTATGGTAATTGAACATTTATAAAATGATTTTTTAATCTTAAATTAACTGATACTTGCCTTTCCCCATACAATATCCTGCAGATCAGCTAGAGAGACCCATCACCCTCCCCTCCTCTGACGCATGTAGTCACGTGGTTGAGATCTCAGAGAGGATCCAACTGTATAAAAGGCCACTCCCCCCACACGCCAGCTGGGATGAAAGGAGGGGGGAGCTGTGTCCCCCATTCTACAACTGGTGGTGTTGGACGTCAGCATTAAACACCACTGGACACCAGGAAGGTGGAGTCTTGTGACAGCAGAATGAAGACAGGGAACGTTAAGTAGCTAAATTAATAATATTAAATGTTTTTTGTGTGATATTTTTTTTTACACTTGTGGTGAACTAGTAAGGGGTCCAGGGAACCCCTATACCAGTTTACAGGATAGAGGCCCCCCTGTCAGCTGCCAGAATTGGTGGGTCACATGGCGGCGGTACCCTGCCTGAGTACCCCACCCTCATTTGAGACTCTGGGGGTGCGGAATAGCCCTGTGCCCATGCCAAAGGGCATAAGGGCTCCAGAAAAAAAGGTCTGCTGAATCGGGAGAGAATTGGGAATATGGTTCCCAAGTAGGAAGTTGTTTCCCAAAAAGTTATATATGTTATATAGCCTGCACATCCTAAATAATCAATACATCAAAGGTATAAAACTAAAAACACACATTTTGATAGATATAATAATAATAATAATAAAAAAGCGTAGGGACTAAAAAAGCATATATAGTAAGATAACACCAGGCATTATTCTCCCCATCCTTGTAGTGTAAGAAATATACATAAAAATATATTAAATATATAATTACCATATTTTTTGCCCTATAAGACACATTATTCTTTCCCCAAAAGTAAAGTAAAAAAAAATATATATATACTTACATGAGTTTCACACCCGCTGTCCCCGCTCTGGTTTTTGGAGCCGCAACAGTCTCTTGGGCCAGGACGAGAGGCAATGGCAGCGCTGGGGGTTGGGGGGTGCCACACTGCTTAAGGGGATGGGCGGAAGGCCAGACTGCCTATATGGGAAATGGGATGGGGGCATGCCACACTGCCTATGGGAATGGGATGGGGTGAATGCCACACTGCCTATGGGAATGGGATGGGGTAAATGCCACCCTGCTTATGGGAATGGGAGGGGGGGAATGCCACAATGCCTATGGGAATAGGAGGGGGGTGTCACACTGCCTATGGGGAATTGGATGGGGGAATGCCACACTGCCCATGACAAATGGGATGGGGGAATGCCACACTGCCCATGGGGAATGGGATGGGGAAATGCCACACTGCCCATGGGGAATGGGATGAGGGAATGCCACACTGCCTATGGGAAATAGGATGGGGGCATGCCACACCGTCTATGGGAATGGGATGGGGGCATGCCACACCATCTATGGGAATAGGAGGGGGTGTCACACTGCCTATGGGGAATTGGATGGGGGCATGCCACACTGCCTATGGGAATGGAAGGGGGGAATGCCCCACTGCCTATGGGAATGGGATGGGGGAATGCCACACTGCCTATGGGGAATGGGATGAGGGAATGCCACACTGCCTATGGGGAATGGGATGGGGGAATGCCACACTGCCCATGGGGAATGGGATGGGGGAATGCCACACTGCCTTTGGGAATGGGATGGGGGAATGCCACACTACCCATGGGGAATGGGATGGGGGAATGCCACACTGCCTATGGGGAATGGGATGAGGGAATGCCACACTGCCTATGGGGAACGGGATGAGGGAATGCCACACTGCCTTTGGGAATGGGATGGGGGAATGCCACACTGCCCATGGGGAATGGGATGGAGGAATGCCACACTGCCTATGGGAATGGGATGAGGGAATGCCACACTGCCCATGGGGAATGGGATGGGGGAATGCTACACTGCCCATGACAAATGGGATGGGGGAATGCCACACTGCCCATGGGGAATGGGATGGGGAAATGCCACACTGCCCATGGGGAATGGGATGAGGGAATGCCACACTGCCTATGGGAAATGGGATGGGGAAATGCCACACTGCCCATGGCGAATGGGATGGGGGAATGCCACACTGCCCATGGGAAATGGGATGGGGAAATGCCACACTGCCTATGGGGAATGGGATGGGGGAATGCCACACTGCCCATGGGGAATGGGATGAGGGAATGCCACACTGCCTATGGGGAATGGGATGAGGGAATGCCACACTGCCTATGGGAATAGGAGGGGGTATGCCACACTATGTAATGGGGTATTTTAGCACAACATTTGATTTTGAATATTTCTTCCTTATTTTCCTCCTCCAAATCCTAGGTGCGTCTTATGTGCAGGGGCGTCTTATATGGCAAAAAATATGATAAATAGGATTCTTGGACCCTGCAATGTCATGAGATTTGGCCCTGCCCCCCCACCCCCCTTTAGATGCTGTTTTCTATAAGTGACAGGGCTGGGCCGTTTCCACATGTAACCTTTAAGCCAGATGCAAGGCTTCCCACTTGCTGCCCAGCGCCGCTTAGTCCCCGAAGGCTAGTTAACAAGTTTGCATGGTGGCCAGATTGTACTACTAGATTGCAGTCTGGTGGCCAGCAAAATTGCGGGACAGGGCTTTGATGTAAAACTCCGCTCCTATGATGATGTAGTAGGGAAGTACTTCCCCCAGTGATTGGCAAATGCAACTGCAACCCAGGATGGGCTGGCTGCTGTCTCCCAGAATTATCTCAGGCCGGCTCAGCCCGCCAGTGACTGTGAAAAGCAAATACATGAGGTAAAGGAGGGCAGAGAACCCTATGCCATCACATCATGAAAAGTGGCATTCTGCATTAACCCTTGCCAGCCTACCTGGAGTTTTTGTCACCCTTTGTTGCCAGACCATTTTGTACTATTTTGCGCTCCACATGTTCAACTGTGATTTTTGAAGGGATTTCCTGGGGAAATTGTATATTGTTTTTTTCAGCAGAGTCGTGGCTTTAACCTGAAATGTCTTTTTTGTCATTTTTTACGTGTTTTACAATTTGTACTGTTTTTTTATAATAATTTATTTTTTTTGAAAAAGTTTTTCAGTGAAATCTTACGGTACCACATATGTATTGTTAGACACCCCTTACCAGTTCACAAAGGGTTAACAATAAAAAAACACACAGACACAGTCAAAATGACTTTATTAAAAAAATAATGTTCTTTACTCGCCTCTGATTGTCAGATCCTGTGTCCCTCACTGATCCGATGAAAAATGCTGGTGATCGGCGGAGGAGGTGGCGAGACAGGAGATCAGAGGATCTGCTGGCCCGTGCTCCTCTGCCTACTGATCGCCGGGCATCTGACAGCTGAGCTGCCCGGAGCTGGGACAACACCCATTGGATGACGTCATTCACCCCGCCCACAAAGGGGAGGGGCTAGTCGTCAAGATGGTGGCCCTCGTCAGGAAAGGAGGGCCTGTCCGGCTTCCTCCTGAATACTGAAGAGCCCGGGGGGGGGGTGATCGGAGGGACCGCAGGTGAGTAAATGTCATTTTTTTTTCTTTTTTACAGGAGATACTGTCGGTCGCTGAAGGGGGTCTATTTTGGGCACCCCCTGCAGCCAGAGGAGCCCGGGTGTGGGATTGGAGACCCCCCAGGTGAAAAGGAGACCCGGACGGATCGAACAAGGGGTCAGGTGAGTGGCTTTTTTTTTACTTTGGGCACTAGCAGGGAGGAAAGTCAGGCACGTAGAATTTACGGGGCTGGCGTTTAATGGTAGGAGAGGCAGCCACGTCAATTTTACGTGGATGGCAATAGAAGGGTTAAAGAATACCGAACACATAGCTGACTGGCCCTGCAGCCTAAAAGACCTCAGGGCTGTCAGTTTAAAGTATATCAAAAGCAGCTATACTCTATAGGACTCCAGGGCTGCCTGATTCTCTTTACCTTGTGCACCCCAAATCACTGTTTGAAACCCCCGTGTATAGCCAGTAAAGCTTACCTGACTGCTGATCCAACAGTGCATGCGCGTGGGGATACAGCTAGTATCACATGAAGCCGCATGAAGCCGCATGAAGCCTAGCATGCTGATTGGCTGCGCACATGCACTGTTGGATATACATTTTTCAATAAATATCAAAGTTAGCTTGTAACTCGTAACTTAATTTTGGCTCATTGTTTATTTGAGTTTGACACCCCTGCCATACAACAACAGCAACAAGCTTCCCTCCTAATTTACTGTATATGAAATTGCTTGGCTGCCGGTTAGAACTAGGCCTCCAGTAAGTAAAGACTAAGGGCTGAGCCATAACTTTATAGGTTATGGGAGTCCAGACAAAATATAGGGACCTGGCTCCTCTGTCTATATGTGGTGGCTCAGAGCCATGTTTGACCTTGAATTAAAGGCCCTGCCAGGGTATATTAACCTAATTCCTCTTCCAGCAGCATTAATGGCAGGGTCTTGTCCACCAATTTTACTTGCAAATGGTGGGCAATGGGTGGGCAATTTAACTTGCAATCCAGTGGAATCAATGGGCATGATCACACCTTGGGACCAGATTTAAGAAACTGGCATTGTTTTGATTTGTCAGACCAAGGGGAAGCAGATGCAGGTGAGTTGCTCACAGTTGGAGTTGGAATGGTAAGCTGCAGGTAAAAAGATGAGTACCCTTTTTTTCTGCATGGATGGTCAATCACTTTAAGTCTCTCATGATAAGTTTTAATTTTAAGTAACTTCATCATGTTTGTTGCCCACCTTTGGACCCGTTCCATATGAATTATGTCTTTTTGTAGGTAAGGTAACTCCAGAACTGCACACAGTTTTCCAGCTGTGGCATCACCAGAGCTCTATACCATACCTCACAACTGTCTTGATTTGGGAGGGACAGTCATGGATTGGAGAAGCAAATCCTGCTGTCCCACCCCCTCTGGAATTGTCCTGGAATGCCGCTGGAGCAGCAACCTGCCCAGCGGAGGCTGGTGCCATTAGAAGAGGTTGGCGCAGGCACCTCCGGCTTCCATGCGATGTGGCAGGGCTTGCTCGACGAGGACCAATCAGGGGCGCCCCGCTAATGACACTCACATGCGGGGTGGGGCTTGCCTTTCAGACCCAATTAGAAGCACAGGGCCAATGACACCTCTGTGGGGGGTTGGAGCTTGCTGGGCAAGGCCCAATCTGGAGCACTGGGCCGGGAATATTGCTGTTTCTGGGGTGGGGTTCTACAGAAAGAGCAATATTTCTGGCTTCTGCAACAAAATTTGTGGCCAAAGAATATGAAGCTGGTGCCAGAGGACACAGAGGTGAGGACATCGAGCCAATGGAGGAGGGGCGCTCTTGGCAGGCAGGCAGCCTTACATGTGGACCTTGCTGCCATGTCCTCAAGAGTTGGGGGGGTCTCTATATACAGTATCTAGTGATGCCCAACTGCAACTCACTGACGACCCCAGGCTGAAGATGTGACTACAGGAGGAGAGTCCCCATCATGGCTGCAGACCCTGGCCTGACACTCTAGGTGTTCGTTTTCCTCTTGCTGGCCGGGCTGGGAACGGCAGCAGCAAGTCAGTGTATGAGCCGAGTGTGTCACTATACCAACCTGCTGCCTGACGTCTCCTGCCCCCAACTTTCCCTTGTGCCTCTCTACTGCCCCCTATTCCTCTGTCTTGCAGTTCATTGCTCCTGTGACTCTCTACTGCCCCCTTTTCCCTGTGTGCTGCTGTATTTCTCCTTATCCTCAATGTTTCACCTACTCAGCCGCATACTGCCCTTTATTTCCGCTTTGCTGCCTCCTATCTGTACCTTCTGTCCCCTGCCATTCTGACCCTTATTTATTGTTTTCTCCCAATTACCTCCAAAATGCCCCTTGTGCTTTTTAGTTTCCATATACTGCACCTTATTCCCTCAGTGCCTCCTGCATTGTCCTCATTCTCTTGTGCCCCTTATTCCCTGGCAGCACCACGTATTGCCTCTTATTCCCTGGCTGCCTCCGATTCCATTGTGTCCCCTGTACTGCCCCTTATTCCCTCGGGAGCCCCCTGTACTGGCCTTTCTTCTCTCAGGGCCCCCTGTACTGTCCCTTCTTCCCTTGGTGCTCTCTCTACTGCCCCTCATTCCCTTGAAGCCTCCTGTACTACGCCTCATTCCTCTGTGCCCCCTAAACTGCCCTCAGTCCTTCTGTGGCCCCTGTACTGCCCCTCATTCCCCCAGGGCCCTCCTTTTAGACATTAAGTGTGCTGGGCATTCAACACCCCGGAGTGTGTAATTGTTAGGTAGTGGCTAGGGCATGGCTTAATTGCAACCAAATTTCTGCATCACGCTACGTGCGCTGCCAAAGATGTCCCTCTTTTATATTTTCAAAAGTTGGGATGTATGTCAATGAGACACATGACTCTGTGTAATCATTAACTTCCAAACAATCAAGCATTTTTGAAAAACATGAGTTTCTATTGCCATTCAACATTATCTGAATATTATTAGTAATATTGCTTTGAGTTTAATTGTTAAAAAATGCTTAATATGTTCAAATGTTACTATTCCTATGTGATTTAAAATGTATGGATGTTTTATTACAGAGATGTCAACCTGACCCATTCCCAACCCATTCCCCCACAGTGATTCTTTTTTGCACTTAGCAATTTCCTGAACCTAGCTTGACATCACAAATCAGAACTCTTTTTTAAATCAGATCATTGCTGGAGCCAGATGTGTTCAGGAAAATTGTTGGTACTGAATGCAGGTCTAGAGAAATATCACCCTGGTGCAATGGGTCAGGTTCACATCTATTCTAATGACACTGCCGCATTCTTACTTGTGAATGACTCTGATTTCATGATTAACCCAAACAATGACAAGAGATTTATCAGATTCTCCACTAGTTATGCTTAATTACAATGATTAACTTGGTAATGTTTGTTTAATGATGAATTCTGAGTAGAGATGAGCGAACCCGGACCACAAAGTTCGGGTTCGCACTAAACTTTGCAAGTTCAGGTTCCCAAGCCCGGACAAGAACTTCTGGTGGATGTCTATGTTCTAGTTTGGCACTTGCCACTTCCCTTTCCACAGTGGCCGTGTATGGATCAGGTTGTGTCGGATGCACTAGATTGCCCTTTGTTTCTGATTATGCAATATTTAATTCTGTCACTTGTGAGTGCAAATAGATTATTTAATTAAATGTGGTCTTTTTGAAAGTTTATTATGCTAGGATCTGCCCTTTTACTTGATCCTACTGGTTTTGTATTGAAATTGCCAGTATCAGCTGGAGTATACTTTAAAGGAGTTTCGTTTGTATACCCCCATAATAAGATAGGGGCACCCCTGGTCACTGAGCCCCTCTTCATCATGCCCCCATCCAATCACAGTGCCACCTCCAGTGCTGCCCCTAGTGCGTGTCTTCCTCTCTCCCACCCCCTGGGGTACCACTGTATTTGCAGGGACAGGGGAGGAAGCCAGGGACAGCATGTCGATCCCGATTATCAGAAGGGGCACCTTCTGGCCACTGCTTCTTTTAGATGGTTGGTTCTCTTTAAAGGGACTCTCCAAACCCCTATCCTAGAGCTAAAGCAGGTCAGTGGGGTTACATAAAAAAAAATTACTTCCCTGCCCCAGAATCCAGCACATCTTGTAGTTCAAGATAGCTGCCAATAGTGGGAGCACACCTTCACCACTGGATTTCGGGGGAAGGTGAGTCATTTTTCTCTAGGTAACCCCCATCCCCGCTTCAGCACCAGGGGAGGGTGGCGGGGGAGATTTTAAATAATGGGATTCCTGGGCTGGAGTGGCCCTTTAACCCTGGCTGCTGATGAGGGGATGTTATGAGAGCTGGCAATGCTCTACTTAAAGTGGACCAAAACCCGGTATTTTCACTATCGTATATTTTGGTCTCAGATTTTGGATGCATGCCTGTGTGTAGCCAGGGGCTTAACTTGAGGGGGTGCAAATGCACTGGGGTCCAGAAGATCAGGGGCCCCATGATTGTTGCTCCTCCACCTTATTTATCATATTTGTGCTCACTTGGCATTATTTAGAGAAAGCAAGCACCATTCATCTCTGCTGATTCAGTCTTTAGTTGTCTAACTGCACCCAATTGAGTTAAAAGAGAGAAAAAAGTTTACTGTATGAACCTTGAAAGGGTCCCATATAACGTTCGCACCAGGACACTGTCACATGGGCAGGCTGATTCATCACTAACGCCAGGTAACGACAGATGAGCGTCTGTATAGCGGCGCTATGAGCGACCGCTAGTGGCCGCCACGATCAGCTGTCGCTATTACAGGGCTCCTCAGTCGCTACCTGCCGTTATTGGGAATCACGCTGCCATTGTTGAATGTGATGTTTTAGATGTGCTTTAGAGCGTTTCTTTTGCTGTTGGATAGAAATCAATCTGTTAAATTTGGAAATGTGATATAACATTATGCAAATAACACATGGAACCAGATTATTTATTTTTTTATTTTTTTATTTAAAGAAGCAGATTATTTATTTTAATTGTAAAATAAAAAAACAGATGGTGCCTGAAATGTAGAAAAAAATGTAGTTAGTTAATGTAGTTGCTTAAAAATATATTTTCCAAAATCCCCTTTGTTTGGTATGGTTGAATTTAATTACATACAAAACACCTTGGAACTGTATAGACTGAAAGCAAGCCATTTTGTATTTATCAATATAAACTTCCACCCACATATATTTTTTGGGATTAATTTAAGCTACACATTTTTCTAATTTTAGACCACCCACATATTTTTAAAGTAATGTTTGGAAGGGCCCTTTAGTACAGTAATTGTAGTATAGTTAAGGTGACCTAGCTTACCGAAAACCCAGTCTGGGTGTCCTCGTTACTGTCTGCGGCCATGTTGGGGACTTCTGGCACCAGTGCTGTTTCCTCGGGGGGACTGTACAACATCTGGGCATGCCAAAACACCTGGGCGTGCCAAACAGAGAAAGCATGCTTTCAGCAGGCCGATGGTTCTTTCCACAATGCATCTGGTTTTGCGATGTGCTGCATTGTAGTGTACTTGGGCAGTGGTCTGTGGGTTTCTGACCGGAGTCATTAGCCACATTTTCTGCCCATATCCCTTGTCCGCTGTTGAATAAACAAACTGAGAGAGAGCAATTAGTAAAGTACCATGAACATAATGTATACATTAAAGCTTCTGTGATCTAGTTTTCAAATGTACTTGTCCACTTATTAAACTTGTAATTATGTCAAGGATTATTAATTACCCAGTAGCCAGCCAGGTGGCATTTTATTGTTCTCAAACTTCTGGCACAGGACTGATTGCTGGAGCACGTAAGAATCATGGCATGAGCCAGGGAAGCCAGATCTCACGGCCCGCAGCTTCATGTCAAGGTCACATACTACCATGACGTTCATGGAATGGAAATGTTTCCTATTCCTATAATGCAGCTCCTGTGCACGGGGAGGGCGGAAAGGGATATGTGTATCATCCATGCACCCTAGCACATTAGGGATCCCTCCCATGCGGTAGAACGCACGTTTTATATTGGCAACCTCCTCCTCATCCTCAGGAAATTTTATAGGACTACCTTGTAAAATATGCGGCTGATCCCGCTGAGGAGGGCAGAGGTTGCCTGGAAATTCCCCCGTGCCACTATATTGAGCATGGCACATAGGCGAACTATGCCAGGGATGGATTGGGTGGGTCTGGTGGATGGATCGATTTTGGCCTTAATCTGATCATATAGGGACTGTAGTGCTGCACGATTCAGACGAAATCGACTTCTGATCAGCTCGTCACTTAAATCCCATACAGAGAGGCGGATGCCAAAGGATCGGGTGCCCTAAGCCTCACAGCACCCTCCTCCCTTGACTCCTGACCCTCCTGTACGCTCCCACAACAATACATCCATAACCCAAACATCACCCTCACATCCATCTCACAATCACTGGCCATAGCTCATGCACTGGCCCCAAAAAATACACAATCTCAACACACACACACAACCAGTCCTCAGACACAATCACAATCCTCACACAATCACACAAATGCAGCTCACCACAAAACCAGATGTATAGTGGTTAGAACCATCAGCCTGCTGAAAGTATGCTTTCAAAGTTTGGCACAACCAAGAGGGGAATTGCTGCACATCCCACAAAAGGTCCCCAAAACAATCCACACTTGCTGTATGCTACACAATATTTGCAGATGCCACCAAAACAAATCTCCCAAAGAAACAGCACTGATGCCAGAAAAGCTCAACAAAGCCACAGACAGTACTCAATAAACACAGCAAGCCAATTTGTGCAAGCTCGGGCCAAGTAACCAAAAACACCACAGCCTTTGCCACAGTGTATCATGAAAAGAATGATTAAAGTATTTGGAATTTATACTTATCCAAAGGACTGGCCCGCTTAGCCACCTCTTGCGTTTGTTAGCAGTTTCCGGTTTGTAATTAGCTTACCACAGGTGTTACGGAAACGCCTAGTGCTTCCATAATAGCGTACTTGTGCGGATCTGGTTGCACAGACATCTTTTGCCCAATCCATGGTAAGCTTTTCAAATTTCATATAGCCGTTTTTGGCACACCATTTCCAATGTTGTTAAGAGACATGGATCCCATTACTTCCTAATGTCTATCTGGCTTGGTAAGTAGATAATTAATGAGTTTATTGACTGCAACACATGTTTGGCTGAAACATCAGTCATTGTAGTCAAGATGTATCTCCAAACATCTGCACAGTATGTGTCAATCAATTAACTGGGCCTGTTTGTGATTGGTTCCTAAAGCACATAAATTCTTGCATACATATTCAGCATTTGTTGCCATTCTGTAGTTTGCATGCGTCCTTGTGTGTCTGTTGTTTGGTGGTGTGTGCAGCTACAGGATGGAGCCAAATTCTGGACATCTGCCGGCCACTGCTGTGTCTCCTGGTGGGCCCAGTACCAGTGATGTGCGTCGTGGCCGCAGACCTTCCTCAAGGAAAAGGGCACAGCCTGAAGGTGAAGCTCCACCCAAGGCCAAGCATCCATTTGCCAAAAGGGAGCCAGAATTTAATTTGGCGGATAATAATACTCTTGTGCGTCTGACAATGGCTAAATGGGAGTTATTATTTGGCGCCCAAAGTCAGTGTTTAGGCAAACAAGAAAGGAGCAAATTGTGGGATTCCATTGGTGAGCAGCTTACTAGCACTGCTCAATACCCACGTAGTGGCCCAGCCTGCAAGAAACGCTTCTACACTTTGCAAAGGGCCCTTATGCTAAAGATGAAGAATGATCTACTTGTAGACAGTGGGACGAAGCAGGGTCCAAAGAGTAAATACAGGCCATATGAGGAGATGCTGAAGTGCAAGATTCCACTCTGTCGGCTGCAGGGTGTGGATGTTGAGGATGACACCACAGGTTGAGGTGAAGGTACATTAATTTAACCTTGTAAATTAATGTTGTTAATAATGTTGACCCATTTCTGTAACCAAACTCTTTTTCATACTAAAAGTAGGTCAGGGTAGGTATCATATTATAGCTATGTATTTTTTGAATCAAATTTCTCTTGGTTTATGCATAGCGGCACATGAGGACTCGCAGGAGTCGAGTGATGAGGGGTCCCAGAATCCTGCCCTTCCCCCAGCCTCAACCTTAACCCAGTCTGAGGTTGGAGATAAAGAGTCTGGATAATGTAATTTTATGATATTGTTGTTGCTGTTTATTTTTTCGAGCACACATTAACAATGCGTAATTATTATAATTTGTTTCACATAGATGCCCTCAGAATTGCACCAGCATCTCCTCATGAGTCTACCTACTCATTGGATGCCAGTAAGTGCATGTGGCAAACTGGCTTTTGTTAAAGTAATTTAAATGTGTGAATGTATCTCAATCATGCTTTTCATTTGTAGGCCAAGTCCCTGCTTCATCTTTGGACCCCACTTCCTGTGTTGCAGGCCTACAGGACCCTGTTGGTGTGTATTGCAAAGCACACTGTATCCTTTGTGTATTTTGTTATCAAATGTGTAGATTTTACTATGTCAAAATGGCAAACCATGATACTTCACATTCCTAGCTGTTTAGTTGGGGACATTTCCACATTCTTCACATTATGCTAAATTCTGTGGATATCTGGTTACATGACATTAGTTTTTTGGGCTTACATGTGCAATTTTTCGCACTACCCTATATGTTTACATTACCTTTTTTATGAATTGAAGGCCTACGTAAGATTGGGGACATTGTTTTTCTAGTTTGCCTAAAGTACTCATATCCATAGTACTAACTAAACAAATCCTTCTGCTATTCCTATTATAGTTATCAAAATTAATATTGAATGAGTTTGTTATTGAACAAACACACTCACAGGCCGAATGTATTATGTGTTTACGTTAAACAAAGGGGAGGCAACAATCTAGCATGCATACATGTCATCTACATGTCTGTTAATTAACCCCATAAAGACATATGTTGTAAAAGTATGTTTTGCAAACAAGTAATTGGACTCACCATCGCAGCTGTTACTAGGGACCATGCTGCTGGGGGTTCCTGGAGCTGGGGAGTATGTTGACAGGGTCCGTCTGCATGGAAACATCTGTGTAAACAAAAACCCAACAAAAAACATCATAAGCTTGGTCCCTGAATCCTATTCTTCTACATCCACCTGTTTTTTGTCTGATCTAAATCATGCTAACAAGGTTTTACACATGTTTAGAAGACATTAGCATGATATTTAGTGGTTCATGAGGTCAGCTATATAATTTAATTAGGCCACATGGAGCACTCAATAACATTGTCCTGTTTTTACATATATTTTTGGTACACATTCCGAGTGCAATGCAAATTACTGAATTTAAATTGACATGAACATATTTATATTTTAGTCTGGCACATATGGTAGCAAAAAAAGTGTACATTTGCTAACACATTTGCAATGCAGCATCATGCTGTAATCACTAAAAATTATATTTGTGCTTGCTTGCATTTGTATTGAACTGGAGTGGTGTTACTGAAGTGTCTGAAAATTTCAACACAATATAATGCTAGGTAGCATAAAACTTGTGTATGTATTTTATAATCTCATTACATACACCATGTGACTGATAACCAAAAACACTTACCACGACTATGCCCGAGTGCAAGATTTGGTGCATAGCTGCTGGAGGTGCCGTCTCTATGATGCCCTGAAAAATAGATAATGATGGCCACCCTCCTCCCTCTCACTCCCTGATCCTTGAGGGAGTGTGGGCGAGTCCATGTCCTCCTCCCCACTTGGACTCCCCACTTGAGAGTGGCCACAAGGGTTTTGAGACTCAGCCGACTGTGAGGAGCTGAGGCTCCATACTGCCCTCCCCCCAGCAGCATTCTCCTCTGGGGCGTCATCCCCTTCCTCCCCTGGATCCTCCAGATGGGACTGACGAGAGGTATCCCTTCCCGCGTTTTCCCAGGGGAGGACGCTTATCTGTGTTGAGGGAAAGCAAAAAAAAGGACACCTCAAAATAAAATCCCAAATACAACTACATTATGTTTAGTACTAACATGTTTTGATGGGAAAC
The DNA here is from genome assembly GCA_027917425.1 of Gastrophryne carolinensis. Lineage (NCBI taxonomy): Eukaryota > Metazoa > Chordata > Amphibia > Anura > Microhylidae > Gastrophryne > Gastrophryne carolinensis. Next base: position 437,098,904 of record CM051236.1, read on the forward strand.
TTACCTGAGGCGTAGGCATCATAGAGCCTATAAACGCCCTCATTGTCCCGGCGCTTGAAATCTGACCACTTCTGTATTATGGACCGGAGGGTCAAATGCGTCTTAAAGCGCCGGGACACGGTGGCTTGCACCTCCAACACTATGCGCCTTTTTGCACTATGGGCATAGTCGTACTCCATCACACAAAAGTCCTAAAAAAACACGAAAAAAAAAACAAAAATCAATACATGTACATATCAGTGATAACACATATATACCAAGCAACATTATCGCATAAAAAAAGATAACAAATACTCACTTTAACAACCTGACCATTCACCCGAGGATCCACCCTTTTGCGCGTTGTCTTGGAGCATGCGGGGGGAACAGGGGATGTTGAAGGGCCAGGGGGGACAGGGGGGGAGGGGTGGGGGGCAGAATCGGAGGAATAGCTGGGGAGACGTCTGGCAGGGCTTCTGGGCCGCATGATGGATCCTCGTAGGTGGAAACCGGAAGTAGCAAAAAGCCAAAGCTATAAATCTGACACTCCTCGCATTATTAATACACTAACATACTCCTATGATATCGCAAGGATACGCAAAGGTTAAAATAGCGTAAAGATAACAAGCTCAGCCGCTCCATACACACAAGCTAAAATGTATTTCTTACATATTTTTGTTTATGTTGTGTAATTCTTTTTTGCAACGTAATTCCAGAGAGAGTAACACATACATTAAGACCTCTTTATATATAGATATGTGAATGTGTACAAAACATGACTACAGAAATAGGTTGGGATACATTTGAATGCTTCAAGAATGTAAGGGGGAACAATGTGTTTAACAATGTTATCACTAATGGGTTAATATTAACTTTAACTATGGTTTCAAGGTCATGCTAGTGCACTCAGATGCGCGAAAATCTTTGCCGCTTATTCAACAACAGCGACTCTTGGCGTTAAAAGGAATTTCATGGTCCAAAAAAAAAAAACACATGTATGAACAGCACAGCGCCACAGCCAGCAACAGGTAGCGACTGGGCATAGCGACTGGCCCTCGCTGCAATAACCCAGATTCAACAAGAAATTTCTAGGAAATTGCGTGGGCGCTGTTTTTTGGCTTACTGCGGCATAGAGCGCCAGACACGGTTAGATTAAAGTGATTTTTTGTGGTGTAAACAAAAGTTAAAAACTGGAAAAATAACGGGAATGACATTGGGGTAGGGTGAGTTTAAAATTTAAGTGGCACACTACAAATTAACTTTTCGAAGAAAAAAAAAAACATTGGAAACATTACATACACTTCAGGAATAATGTCTAACACATTTGTATTTTGAAAAAAAAAATATATATATAATACCCAAAAAATACATTTGAGTCTCTGCCATAGAAATGTATGGGAGAGCGCCAGGTAGCGAGAGGTAATACCTGAAGTTCGGCGAGACTGAACGCAGGCGCTGTTCGCTGAGGCTGGGATCATGTTGAATCTAAGGCTACATGACGTTCTCCCAGTCACTAAACAGGATCGGCTTCATAAATGTGTAATTGCGTATTTGAGCCACGTTCTCGTGCCGATACCTCTCGCTACCTGTCGCTAAAGAGTCACTACCTGGCACTATCCCTTCATAAATAAGGGCCCAAGTTATGCCACTGTATGTAGCTATCGGGATCCATTTACTTTAAATCTTAATAAAACTCAGCTAAAGGTGTGCCGGGGATGCGGCCACAGGGGAAGAGATGTGTTAAGGGCTCATGGAAGTGGTGAGTGGATTGTGGATTCAGGAGGTTTCCTAAAAGCGTGGCATACCAATTCGGGAGGCCCCATAATAAGGTAAATAAACCCAACCAAGAGTCTTATAGACCTGAGGGGGTGTTTCTCATCTTTACATTGCTGTGTATCATGCATTAACCCTTCTATTGCCAGCCACGTAAAATTTACGTGCCTGGCTTTGCCCCCTGCTAGCGCCTGCAAATAGTTAAAAAAAAACACTTTCCTGACCCCTCATTTGAACCGGCCAGGTCTCCTCTTCACCCGGGGGGGCTCTGATCCCCCGTCGGGGCTCCTCCGGAGGAAGGGGAGAGCCCGGAGTAGCCCCCCCCCCCCGTTTTTGCGGCCGCTGGCTTTTCCTGTAAAAAAAAAAAAAAAATAATAAAAATGACATTTACTCACCTCCATGTGCGCTCGATCTCGCCAGCCCTACTCCACCCCCCCCCCCCCAGGGCTTTCTATCTTTCAGGCTCTCTCCCCTCTTCCTCCGACGGGCGCCGCCATTTTGCCTTTGGAGGGCGGGGCATATGACGTCACTCGGCCGGCGTCTTGACAGCTCCAGGACTCTCAGCTGTCAGATGTCGGTGATCGGTGGTGAGAGAAGGAGGGGACAGGAGATCCTCTGATCTCCTGCCTCCCCTCCTCCTCTGGCTGCCGATCACTGGCATCTGACAGCAGATCAGCGAGGGACATAGGAGCTGACAATCGAAGGTGAGTAAAGAGTATTTTTTTTTTTTTTTTTAAATAAAATAATTTTTACTTGTGTGTGTGTGTGTGTGTGTTTTATTTAACTGTTAACCCTTTGTGAACTGGTAAGGGGTCCATGAGACCCCTGTACCAGTTCACAAGGCTGGGGTCTGGCAAGTCACCTGCCCTAGCGGGTGACTTGCCATTAACCCCTGCACCCCCCAATTACCTGCCTCCCCAAAGCCCAGGGGGGGCAGAAGAGCCCTGGCCCACATAGGCTATGTGGGCTCGCAGGCTGCAGGGTGGGGGAGCCACAAAAGCTGGCCCTCCCCACTCTGTTCCTACAAGCCCCCATAGCTGGTTCCGGGCTGGTTATAACGGGTAGGGGGGACCCTACGTCATTTTTTTTAGCCTAACCCTAACCCTAACCCTTAAAATTAAAAAAAAAATGAGGTCCCCCCCCCTGGGAGGGGGGACTATACGTCATTTTGTTTTTAATTTTAAGGGTTAGGGTTAGCCTAACCCTAACCCTTAAAATTCCAAAAAAAATGAGGGGACCCTACATAATTTTTTAAAAAATGTTTAATGCTTAGGGTTAGCCTAACCCTAACCCTTAAAATTCACCCCAAAAAATGGGGTCCCCCCTACTTTTTTTTTTTTTAAGTGGACCAACACCCAGGCTGATCGGCCCGGATCAGATCCCTCCCCGCGGGGCATCCTAAATCGGGATGCCCCGCTGTGTGAAACCCCCCAGGACGCCCCCTTCGCCTTACCTTATCCCCGTTCCAACGGTGCATGCGCGGGCCGCATCTCGCGCTTCTCTCTATCAGGGCGCGCACACGCGCCGGACATTTGTGAAGAGGGAAGCGCGAAGCGTGCTCAGAGCCACTGTGGTTGTACGTCCCTTGTCCGTGCATACCACAGCGGCTCTGAGCGCTCTGATTGGATGAGCACTCGCGCATGCGCCGTAGGAGCGGGCTGAGGTGAGTTTTTTATACCTTTCTCAGGGGTTTTACTCAGCGGGGCACCCCCGCGGAAGTGGATCAAAACCCAGGATAGTGAAAATCCTGGGTGTTGGTCCACTTTACGGGTTAGAGTTAGGCTAACCCTAACCCTTAAAATTTCCCCCAAAAATTCTTTTTTAAAGAATTAAAATTAAAAAGAAAACAACATAGGGACCCCCCTCCCAGGGGGGGGGGGCACTATTTTTTTTTTAATTTTAAGGGTTAGGGTTATTAGGGGGGTCCCTATGTCATTTTAAATTAACCCCTTATGTTTATAGTGTGGATAGTAGTAGTATTTTATTTGTAAATGCTCTTTTCAGTTTGGGGGGTCTGCTGGGCAAGAATGGGGGGGGGGGGCTATTGATACATATGTGGTACCGTTGTAATCGGGAGAAATGGGGCTATCACATGCAATATGGTTTTTATTACTAAAAAAATGTTTTATTTAAAATAAAGGAGACAATTGTTTAAAAAATATTATTTTTTTTTGTTTTGTTTTTTTTTACTCAAAAATATTTAAAAAACAGTAGAAAAATTACAAACAAGACATTTAATGTTAAAGCCTAAATTCTGCTGCAAAAAAATATATATATATTTTCCAAGAAATTCCGACAAAAATCACGGTTAAACATGCCGCAAAATGGGGAAAAATGACCAACTGAGGGTGACAAAAGTTCAAGTAGGCTGGCAATTAAAAGGGTTAATAGTACCTATGCATGTTGGATATTGTTCTGCTCGGGGGACCTTGTGCTTTCAGATTTAGCTTGTTTTTTCTTATTTGCATATTGATATTTTAGGAAAAGGTGTTTTTTATTCTGCTTTTTTATACATTTTTTTGTGAAACCCTGTGCAACCTAAGAATTCTTTAAGGGATTACTTCCAGAAAGATGAGCCTACGACAACAAGCTGGGTACGCTTAGAAAGCTTAAAATGTGTACTTTCAGGGAATATATGGTTTATGGGGGAAGGTTTGTTTTGGTCGAAAAAGCACAAGGTGCGCACTTTGTCTGCAGAGCTGAAATTTTGAAGTAAAATGACTAGGGATGAGCGAATCGATCCGGACGAACCCGGATTCGATCCGAATTTCAGGAAAAATTCGATTCGGATCGAATCCGAATTTCCCCGCGATTCGATCGCTCGAAGTTTTCCTTTAACATCCATTCATTTACATTACAGGCATTCTAAGATGGCGGACGGGACATGTCCAGACATCAACCCCGCGCCAGTGCAAGCTGGGACAGTCACATGCAGCCTATCAGCAGCCAGCAAGCCCGGTGACGTCACAGCGGTATTTAAGGCCGGCCATCTTGCTTTCCTGCCTCATTTCTCTATTGCATTCGTGAGAGACACGACGCTGCTGTAGGCAGGGAGAGAGACAGTTAGACAGACAGGGACAGACAGGGACAGGCTGGAGACAGGCAGGAGACAGACAGGAGACAGACAAAAAGTCAGCGAAAAACAGGGAAAGGTAGAAAAATCGGAGGCTGTCAGCCTGTCACAGGGAGTTTTTTTTTTTTTTTCATCCAGCCTGACAGGCTTTGTTAGCGTTTTCAGGCTGCTTATACTAACTAACTGTGCATATATACTGAACTGATCTTAAATCCCATTCTGTGACTACAGCAGCCTCTGTTTAAGACCATATAACCATTTGCTCTTATTATATTTGAAATTAGCCTGATAAAGACACTTTTGCTCGGCATAGTACTTCTGGACCCTGCCAGGGCATCCCATTCTGTGACTACAGCAGCCTCTGTTTAAGACCATATAACCATTTGCTCTTATTATATTTGAAATTAGCCTGATAAAGACACTTTTGCTGGGCATAGTACTTCTGGACCCTGCCAGGGCATCCCATTCTGTGACTACAGCAGCCTCTGTTTAAGACCATATAACCATTTGCTCTTATTATATTTGAAATTAGCCTGATAAAGACACTTTTGCTCGGCATAGTACTTCTGGACCCTGCCAGGGCATCCCATTCTGTGACTACAGCAGCCTCTGTTTAAGACCATATAACCATTTGCACTTATTATAATTGAAATTAGGCCTGATAAAGACACTTTTGCTCGGCATAGTAACTTCTGGACCCTGCCAGGGCATCCCATTCTGTGACTTCAGCAGCCTCTGTTTAAGACCATATAACCATTTGCTCTTATTATATTTGAAATTAGCCTGATAAAGACACTTTTGCTCGGCATAGTACTTCTGGACCCTGCCAGGGCATCCCATTCTGTGACTACAGCAGCCTCTGTTTAAGACCATATAACCATTTGCTCTTATTATATTTGAAATTAGCCTGATAAAGACACTTTTGCTCGGCATAGTACTTCTGGACCCTGCCAGGGCATCCCATTCTGTGACTACAGCAGCCTCTGTTTAAGACCATATAACCATTTGCTCTTATTATATTTGAAATTAGCCTGATAAAGACACTTTTGCTGGGCATAGTACTTCTGGACCCTGCCAGGGCATCCCATTCTGTGACTACAGCAGCCTCTGTTTAAGACCATATAACCATTTGCTCTTATTATATTTGAAATTAGCCTGATAAAGACACTTTTGCTGGGCATAGTACTTCTGGACCCTGCCAGGGCATCCCATTCTGTGACTACAGCAGCCTCTGTTTAAGACCATATAACCATTTGCTCTTATTATATTTGAAATTAGCCTGATAAAGACACTTTTGCTCGGCATAGTACTTCTGGACCCTGCCAGGGCATCCCATTCTGTGACTACAGCAGCCTCTGTTTAAGACCATATAACCATTTGCTCTTATTATATTTGAAATTAGCCTGATAAAGACACTTTTGCTCGGCATAGTACTTCTGGACCCTGCCAGGGCATCCCATTCTGTGATTACAGCAGCCTCTGTTTAAGACCATATAACCATTTGCTCTTATTATATTTGAAATTAGCCTGATAAAGACACTTTTGCTGGGCATAGTAATTCTGGACCCTGCCAGGGCATCCCATTCTGTGACTACAGCAGCCTCTGTTTAAGACCATATAACCATTTGCTCTTATTATATTTGAAATTAGCCTGATAAAGACACTTTTGCTCGGCATAGTACTTCTGGACCCTGCCAGGGCATCCCATTATGTGACTACAGCAGCCTCTGTTTAAGACCATGTAACCATTTGCACTTATTATAATTGAAATTAGGCCTGATAAAGACACTTTTGCTGGGCATAGTACTTCTGGACCCTGCCAGGGCATCCCATTCTGTGACTACAGCAGCCTCTGTTTAAGACCATATAACCATTTGCTCTTATTATATTTGAAATTAGCCTGATAAAGACACTTTTGCTCGGCATAGTACTTCTGGACCCTGCCAGGGCATCCCATTCTGTGACTACAGCAGCCTCTGTTTAAGACCATATAACCATTTGCTCTTATTATATTTGAAATTAGCCTGATAAAGACACTTTTGCTCGGCATAGTACTTCTGGACCCTGCCAGGGCATCCCATTCTGTGACTACAGCAGCCTCTGTTTAAGACCATATAACCATTTGCTCTTATTATATTTGAAATTAGCCTGATAAAGACACTTTTGCTCGGCATAGTACTTCTGGACCCTGCCAGGGCATCCCATTCTGTGACTACAGCAGCCTCTCTTTAAGACCATATAACCATTTGCACTTATTATAATTGAAATTAGGCCTGATAAAGACACTTTTGCTGGGCATAGTACTTCTGGACCCTACCAGGGCATCCCATTCTGTGACTACAGCAGCCTCTGTTTAAGACCATATAACCATTTGCTCTTATTATATTTGAAATTAGCCTGATAAAGACACTTTTGCTCGGCATAGTACTTCTGGACCCTGCCAGGGCATCCCATTCTGTGACTACAGCAGCCTCTGTTTAAGACCATATAACCATTTGCTCTTATTATATTTGAAATTAGCCTGATAAAGACACTTTTGCTGGGCATAGTACTTCTGGACCCTGCCAGGGCATCCCATTCTGTGACTACAGCAGCCTCTGTTTAAGACCATATAACCATTTGCTCTTATTATATTTGAAATTAGCCTGATAAAGACACTTTTGCTGGGCATAGTACTTCTGGACCCTGCCAGGGCATCCCATTCTGTGACTACAGCAGCCTCTGTTTAAGACCATATAACCATTTGCTCTTATTATATTTGAAATTAGCCTGATAAAGACACTTTTGCTCAGCATAGTACTTCTGGACCCTGCCAGGGCATCCCATTCTGTGACTACAGCAGCCTCTGTTTAAGACCATATAACCATTTGCTCTTATTATATTTGAAATTAGCCTGATAAAGAAACTTTTGCTCGGCATAGTACTTCTGGACCCTGCCAGGGCATCCCATTCTGTGACTACAGCAGCCTCTGTTTAAGACCATATAACCATTTGCTCTTATTATATTTGAAATTAGCCTGATAAAGACACTTTTGCTCGGGCATAGTACTTCTGGACCCTGCCAGGGCATCCCATTCTGTGACTACAGCAGCCTCTGTTTAAGACCATATAACCATTTGCTCTTATTATATTTGAAATTAGCCTGATAAAGACACTTTTGCTGGGCATAGTACTTCTGGACCCTGCCAGGGCATCCCATTCTGTGACTACAGCAGCCTCTGTTTAAGACCATATAACCATTTGCTCTTATTATATTTGAAATTAGCCTGATAAAGACACTTTTGCTTGGGCATAGTACTTCTGGACCCTGCCAGGGCATCCCATTCTGTGACTACAGCAGCCTCTGTTTAAGACCATATAACCATTTGCTCTTATTATATTTGAAATTAGCCTGATAAAGACACTTTTGCTCGGCATAGTACTTCTGGACCCTGCCAGGGCATCCCATTCTGTGACTACAGCAGCCTCTGTTTAAGACCATATAACCATTTGCTCTTATTATATTTGAAATTAGCCTGATAAAGACACTTTTGCTCGGCATAGTACTTCTGGACCCTGCCAGGGCATCCCATTCTGTGACTACAGCAGCCTCTGTTTAAGACCATATAACCATTTGCACTTATTATAATTGAAATTAGGCCTGATAAAGACACTTTTGCTGGGCATAGTACTTCTGGACCCTGCCAGGGCATCCCATTCTGTGACTTCAGCAGCCTCTGTTTAAGACCATATAACCATTTGCTCTTATTATATTTGAAATTAGCCTGATAAAGACACTTTTGCTCGGCATAGTACTTCTGGACCCTGCCAGGGCATCCCATTCTGTGACTACAGCAGCCTCTGTTTAAGACCATATAACCATTTGCTCTTATTATATTTGAAATTAGCCTGATAAAGACACTTTTGCTCGGCATAGTACTTCTGGACCCTGCCAGGGCATCCCATTCTGTGACTACAGCAGCCTCTGTTTAAGACCATATAACCATTTGCTCTTATTATATTTGAAATTAGCCTGATAAAGACACTTTTGCTGGGCATAGTACTTCTGGACCCTGCCAGGGCATCCCATTCTGTGACTACAGCAGCCTCTGTTTAAGACCATATAACCATTTGCTCTTATTATATTTGAAATTAGCCTGATAAAGACACTTTTGCTCGGCATAGTACTTCTGGACCCTGCCAGGGCATCCCATTCTGTGACTACAGCAGCCTCTGTTTAAGACCATATAACCATTTGCTCTTATTATATTTGAAATTAGCCTGATAAAGACACTTTTGCTCGGCATAGTACTTCTGGACCCTGCCAGGGCATCCCATTCTGTGACTACAGCAGCCTCTGTTTAAGACCATATAACCATTTGCTCTTATTATATTTGAAATTAGCCTGATAAAGACACTTTTGCTCGGCATAGTACTTCTGGACCCTGCCAGGGCATCCCATTCTGTGACTACAGCAGCCTCTGTTTAAGACCATATAACCATTTGCTCTTATTATATTGAAATTAGCCTGATAAAGACACTTTTGCTCGGCATAGTACTTCTGGACCCTGCCAGGGCATCCCATTCTGTGACTACAGCAGCCTCTGTTTAAGACCATATAACCATTTGCTCTTATTATATTTGAAATTAGCCTGATAAAGACACTTTTGCTCGGCATAGTACTTCTGGACCCTGCCAGGGCATCCCATTATGTGACTACAGCAGCCTCTGTTTAAGACCATATAACCATTTGCACTTATTATAATTGAAATTAGGCCTGATAAAGACACTTTTGCTCGGCATAGTACTTCTGGACCCTGCCAGGGCATCCCATTCTGTGACTACAGCAGCCTCTGTTTAAGACCATATAACCATTTGCTCTTATTATATTTGAAATTAGCCTGATAAAGACACTTTTGCTCGGCATAGTACTTCTGGACCCTGCCAGGGCATCCCATTCTGTGACTACAGCAGCCTCTGTTTAAGACCATATAACCATTTGCTCTTATTATATTTGAAATTAGCCTGATAAAGACACTTTTGCTGGGCATAGTACTTCTGGACCCTGCCAGGGCATCCCATTCTGTGACTACAGCAGCCTCTGTTTAAGACCATATAACCATTTGCTCTTATTATATTTGAAATTAGCCTGATAAAGACACTTTTGCTCGGCATAGTACTTCTGGACCCTGCCAGGGCATCCCATTCTGTGACTACAGCAGCCTCTGTTTAAGACCATATAACCATTTGCACTTATTATAATTGAAATTAGCCTGATAAAGACACTTTTGCTCGGCATAGTACTTCTGGACCCTGCCAGGGCATCCCATTCTGTGACTACAGCAGCCTCTGTTTAAGACCATATAACCATTTGCTCTTATTATAATTGAAATTAGGCCTGATAAAGACACTTTTGCTGGGCATAGTACTTCTGGACCCTGCCAGGGCATCCCATTCTGTGACTACAGCAGCCTCTGTTTAAGACCATTATAACCATCTGTGCACTTATTATAATTGAAATTAGGCCTGATAAAGACACTTTTGCTCGGCATAGTACTTCTGGACCCTGCCAGGGCATCCCATTCTGTGACTACAGCAGCCTCTGTTTAAGACCATATAACCATTTGCACTTATTATAATTGAAATTAGGCCTGATAAAGACACTTTTGCTGGGCATAGTACTTCTGGACCCCTGCCAGGGCATCCCATTCTGTGACTACAGCAGCCTCTGTTTAAGACCATATA